>VZRR01013697.1:412937-499078 GCA_013398015.1 Oreocharis arfaki | reverse complement strand
ATCAGCCATTATTAAAGACCCTGCAAATTAGAGTGGATTTTGGAGTGCTGGCCACCCCAATACAGCAACTGCCTGTTGCCAGAGGCCTGGGCAACATACAGGAGCTGATTTAAATTTACATCATCCATTCATAACACTGGTAAATGTTAATCTTCTGTCCTTGTCACATTTTCAACTTTAACTGCAAAAAGGGAACTTACCTAGTCACACAGAATTGAGGGTTTTTCCATACTTACCTGATTTCTCATTTACATGAGAATAGAAATGCAGAAATAGGTTAGGAAATCCTTTAAAGTGCCTCCAAAAGTAGGGTGAAATGCTAATGAATGGCTAATCAGTCTGTTAAAAAAGGGTTTAACTTGCCAATATAGTCAAAGAAAAGAGGCAGGTGTCTTTGATGGCCTTTAATGGAAAAACCTACCTTCCTATTTAATTCTTACTTATTTTATTTTTAGACACTTAGGGTCAAGTGAAATGGATTTTTATAACAGAAATTAAGTTAATTGAAGTACAAACTTTTAACCACATGAGGCACTCGTTCAAGCCTTAAATGTTCTTACTAAAACATTTATGAGATGTCATAGTAGAAGCAGTACAGTAAATGCTAGCTTTCTCCTGGGAGAAACAATTGGACTGGTGTGGGTATGCAGTGTTTTCTTTTTATTCAATTTTTTTTTTTTGCTAATAATTCATCGAGGTTAAAAGAGACATAATTTTTCCTCTTTATTTCAATGAAATTGTACACAGGTTTGAATCTACTAGAGATATTTCTGCATTTTTGACAGTTTGTCACTGCTTTTCAGAAGTCTTCAGAGTAGCTTAATAATATCCTACAAAGATATGAGTGAAAAAAGTGACTGAATTTGTTTTAAAAGCCATGAACTGTGGAAATTCATCTGGAAAAGACAGCCACCTGCGCATTTTATAGAAGGAGGCTAAAGCTTTTTACAAAAAGGCAATCAGAAACTCTTCAGTGAAATAAGTACTACAGAGAATTCTTCAAGCCATTAAGACAACAGTAATTTACCACAATTCAGATAGAAAGACCACACTGATCAAATTATTGTCAATCTAAAGTTATTTTAAATTGTAGCCTCTATGCACTGTAGCTTTCTTAAGGATCCTGAGTCCTAACACATTGGGAATTATTGGGAAAATGCACATAGCAACAGATGCAGAAATAATTACATTTAACAAAGTTAACAAATTAGAAAAGCGTATCACCAAAAAATGAAAGAAAAGAGGAAAAAAAAGTCAGACCTCTTCTTCTATTTTATTTTATGCTTCTAAAGGCCACAACTTCACCTTCTGTTAGGTATCTTTTTATAAGTGCTGTATCTGTGTGGTAGGACAATTGATTTCTCTTTTCACTAACAAGAATGGCCAAAGTCATTTGGCCCAAAATGTTTACTGAACTGCAGAAAGGCCTTCTTTTCACAGAATAGGTTGAATGTCCATGAAAATAAACAGGTTGGTATGTGATGAAGAACAATTTATCTGATAAACTAGGTTAGATTAAAGACCTGAATATCACTCACCTGTCATGTAAATAGATGAAAAAAATAGGTAGTTAGATAGGACAGTAAGTCTTCTTACCTGCAGTGAACACTGCATAAAAGCAGAGTTCCATCCTGAAGTTTAGGACATGCTCCTCCAAGTTACTGTGTGATCATGGAATAATCACACAAAAGGCTTAAGTATTTGCTCAGCTTTCAGTGTGAAAATATTTATTATTGATTGGAAAAAGGAGGAGATATGTTAAATGATGAAAGGACCATAGCAAAACAAACATAATGATTGAGTTCTAATTTTTTTTTTATCCTTACAATTAAATTGTATATAATTATAAAAATAGCATCTGCCCATCACTATGAGAAAGTTATGTCACTTTCTTTTGCTTTCAACTAGATAGCTTCACTAAGTGTTTTTCAATTAAAAAGGAAGGGTCATGTGTCATGACAGTTCAACAATTCTTGTCTTAGTGAATAACAACTAAAAAAAGAAAGAATTAAATAGATTAGATCTCTTTTCTGTAGTTTGCTCCTTGTGCATTCGTTTCATTTAACATGACTTATACCATGGCTCTGATTCTTCGTGACTTCCTTGGCTTCCTCTGCCTTGTGGGCTCAAACATAGTTTTTTTTCACTATGCTCTGTCTACTTATAATTTTATTTTAATTTCTCAGTATTTTGTAGAAAATTAGCACTTTGTACAATTTCCTCTTCCATTCCCACTTTTCTGACTGCAAAATATGTGTGCACATGGAAGAGCTACTTCCCAGCAGGCATTCTTTGTGAAGGTGGAGCTGGGGGGTCCTGAATGGAAGTACAAGGGAATTTTTCTAGTGTGATTTGTCTTTGCCAAGGAGAAAACCTGAAAATTCGTATGTTCTTATCTTTATGTGATCTTTTCCTTATGTTGCATTCTTAAAATCAAATATATTGGAGTTTTTAGGGTGGATATGTCCTTGCAAGACTGGTAGATTTGTCATTCTATTTTTATAGAAGGAGGATAAAGCTATTTACAAAGGGTAATCAGAAACTCTCCAGTTAGATAAGCACTACAGAGAATTCTTCAAACCATTCAGACAAAAGTAATTTAACACAGCTCATGACAGAAAGACCCTAGCGATGGAACTGTTGTCTATCAACAGTTATTTTAATCTGTAGCCTGTATGTTCTGTAGCCTTCTGAAAGATCTGGAGGCATAACATATTGGGAGTTCAGTGCATTTTCTAGTTTTTCCATGACCTAGGATTCACTGACACTCCTTCATGGCATGGTGTGTTATTTGAGGCTTTATTGTACCCAAGGGGCATAAAAATCTATTCTTAAAACTCCCACAGAAATGTTCACTTGAGATAGTTTAAGGAGGCAGAAGGGATAGTTCAGCGACTCAGCACAAACTATTTAACCTACAGGTCTCCTCAGTACCCTAATTTCTGGGGGGCTTTTCCCTCCGGAAAAATTGAATTTTGTGTTTTTCACTCTATTTCCATTTCTACTGTCATCTCAGGGTAGAATACGGTTTTTCTCCCTAAGTTAGAGAAATGGTAACTGTAAAAGGTTCACAGAAAGGAAACATAGTGTGTAACACAACACACAAACATTACGTTAATGCTCTGTTCTTTATCTGAGAGTTGGATATAGGCCAGATGATATTTCTCTAGACTCCTGATAGACGAGAATTCTGTCCTTTTTCTGGCCGTACAGATGAAGATATGAAAAGTGATGCTTTTAAACATCTTAGTTGCATGGAAACCAGCTTGTACTTGAGCCTTCCTACTTTCTCTTAGTGGCTATATCATTGGTGTTCTCAGCTGCGGGGGTTGCATAAGAGAACTGAAGGGTCCTGAGGAAGTCACCTTGGCCACCACTCTCTTTCCAAGAAAGGTTGCCATGTAGTTTCACTCTGACAAATGTTGTGTTCAGTCTTTGTGACAGCAACAAATGATGGCCAGGTCTTTGCGCGCAGTCTCGCACACACACACAGGTACCCTGGCCCTTTCTGCCGCCTCTAACGGCCAGTGTGGTTCATCCTAAGATGAGAACACCATGTGGGGGTTGAACAAAAAACTCTCTGGCCACGGTCTTGCAGTTCACTAGCTGCTTGTCTTTAAAGAAATCCTGCTGCATCACCAAAACTTTAGAAGTTTCTTGCATGTCCTCAAAAAGAGCTTCATTTAAATACTTTTTAAAGGTTAGTTATCTATTTCAAACCTGCAAATGAAAGGAGCCTTTAATCAGGGACAGGAATCTTTAGTAGTTTGTTTTTTTTTTTCCCCATCTGAGAAAGAACCTTTTTCTTTTCCTTTTCATTTAAATGAGTGAAATCCCATCTTTACCTAAGGAATTTTTCCTCTTGACTGTTGAAAAAATTCAAAGCCAATATATTCTAAGCATTCTTTGGGTATAATTGAATTTTCTATTATCTTCTAAAGGTGAAGAATCAAGTGTCCATGAAGTATAATATATTTGATGTAGCATTATTTCTATTTGAATTGATACTTAACATTATGAAGACCTTTCCCTTGCGTAGTAAAAACCAGTGTTTGATTATAATTGCCATCCTACTGTGAATAATCACTCCATCCACTCATAACTGCAATTAGAATATTCATTTTTTATTTGATATTTGATAAGTAGCACTGGCTAATTTCATATTCCTTAGGACAAAATATTATCAATCAGACAAAAAGAGTAAATTAAGCAAGTTGTATGCAAAATAGTTTAGTACAAATGTCAAAGTTCAAACATTAGATGGTATAGTCATAACCCACAATCTAGATACTATTTTTCATCCATTTTTACAGTATCTGTATCAAAACATTGCCCCAAAGAAGCTTGTTTTCTGAGGAGTAGGTATAGATAAAAATAAACCAAAAGACTAAATATTTAATACCTTTTTGTCACCTTTGTGTAATCTGTTATTTAGGATCAAAAATAAAATATAGAGGCAGTATATCGATAACGCATGGCCATACTGAGAAATAACAATTCAAATATGACTATACTGTAGATTTCTCAAAATTGTGGCTAATTGGTGTAAATTTTAACATTTGTTACTTAAGCGAAGGACTTATTTCAAAGGATATTTTTAGGGAAGGAAAATATGTATTTTTCTGGGTTTGGATTTTTTTCGTCTGGTTTGTTTCTTATATTCTAATTAAATCACTGATGCTTTTCGCGAACATATCAGCTGCAGTCAAGCTTTTTCAGGTAAATATTACTAAACTATGACATTGTTGCTGTGTAAAACCAATCACATAGAGAAACAGGAATAACTGGTAGCATATAGCTATGCTACTTCTGATATGGTAAACCCACCTTTAGATCCACAGTTTACCTAACTCAGAGCCATGACTTGAACATGAGTCTAAATACCAAATCTGTTATTTCTGATACTTCAAAATACTTTGAGATTACCTAAATTTTCATTAAAAATACTTTTTTTTTCAAATTGCAAAAGTTCTCTCCTAATGGAAAACCATTTTCTGTTCAAGTCTGCTTATAATCAACTGATCTAAAAGCCATCACACTTCTGAGCTACCGATTTTACAAAACAGCCGACATCCACCTCTTCTGACAGTGTTATCGAAAACCTCTTCTACTAAGCTTCACTCCTGCTCTGGACAGATCACCTATTTTTTTTTTTTTAAGATAGAGTCCACCATCATCTTTAAACAACTTTCATTTTTCTGTTTAAGGATGCCAACTGAGGTAACACTTCACATTAAATTTCATATGCACAGCATTTCTCTTAAGAATGTTGCTCTTCTAAGAAGAAAGCAGTCTCTCAACTTGTTCCTGCAAACTTACTGTTGTCTGGGGAAAGATGTGTTAGATGGAATTTTATAAGAGATAAAATTAAACTTCAGAAGCTTGATATTGTTTTTTATTTCCCTTTTTGGTCATAACTGTTCCAGTCCAGAACAGTTGAGACAATTTTGTCTTCACCTTTTTCTTTAGCTAAGGCAAAAGAAATAATTATACAAAAGATTACAAGGATATGTGTTTTGTGGTTTAGCCCCAGTGGACAACTAAGTACCACTCAGCCACTTGCTCACATCCCACCTCCTCCCAGATGGAGGAGGAGAATCAGAAAAATGGTAAAACTCTTGGGTTGAGATAAGAACAGTTTAATAATTGAAGCAAACAAGCAAACAATAACAATAACAGTAATGATGATAACAACAACAGTAACAATAATAATTTAAAAAGTAATGAAAAGGAATGAGAGAAGAATAAAACCCAAGAAGAACAACTGATGTACAACAGTGTTGTTCATCACCTGCTGACAAATGCTCAGCTTGTCCCTGAGCAGCAATTGGCAAACTTACAGAGTATACCTTTGACTCCTTCATCCGAGACATTTGTGAGGATATTGAAAGACCTAAAATGGCTTATATATAGAACCTTCATTCACTAGAACGAAAAATAATAAAATTACTGCCTGATGAAATTCCTGTGACCTAGTCTAGATCCTACATAGTGCTTTATGCTGTTACTTATCATCTGAAAGCCAGAAAAAATAAACAAATCTCTATTCTTAAGCATTTCTGTTAAGATAGTTCTCTGTAAATATCCCTTGAATTTACTAATCTTAAAGAGCTTAGTGTATAACTGGATTTTGTTAAAACATTTGATACTGCTTCCAACATCATTCTCCTGGAGAAACACACTATGGTGTAGACAGATGTACTCTTCAATAGCTGAAAAATTGGCTGGATGGCTGCACCCAGAGTGGTGGTTCCTGGATATACATCCACTTGGTGGCCAGGCACCAGTGGTGTCCCCCAGGGCTCAGTATCAAGCCAGTCCTGCTTAATATCTTTATTGACGACCTGAAGATGGGGTCAAGTGCACTCTCAGTCAATTTGCAGATAACACCAAGCTGGGCAGGAGTGTTGATCTGCTGGAGGGTAGGAAGGTTCTGCAGAGGAACCTCGACAGGCTGGGTTGATGGGCCAAGGCTAGCTGGTAGAATCACCACCCCGGGAAGTGTTCAAAAATATGTGGATGTGGAACTTGGTGACATGACTTAGAGGTGAACATGGTAGTATTAGGTTAAAGGTCTGTCTCAATGGTATTAGAGGTTTCTTTCCAGCCCTAAAGATTCAGAGTGCTACTTATCTTGGGATTCCTCATTCTTGAATGACTAAGTGAGGCATGGCATTTTACTGTGTGTGAGTATAATGCAACTTTAAGCTCCAATTGTTTCTGCAGTTATAAGTTATCAGTTTCTGAAGACTAAGTTTATTTTATAGATACAGGCTAGTCCTGAGCTAAATTTTTCAGTTGTAGGGGACATATACTAACTTTTCTTCCATTTCTGACTTCTGCATCTTTGACCTTCTGCCAAAATTTTCTCTCTCTTTTCTATATACAATCTTTCTGCTTTTTACTATACAACTCTCTCTATTTGATTTATGATATTTGTGGAATCATAGGACACCATATTCTTCAGCTATGTTCCACATACACATTTATAATGATGTTATGAGAGAGATGTATACTGTTGAAGACCTCCAAATGGTGATTTAATCCATCTAAATTAACACTTCATCTGTCAGTAAGTTAAATATGCCCAGAATTTTTTCTGGCACTCAGGCCGAAAGCCCATATCTGTACTATTAAACTGTCTTCACCTCAGAAACAACTTGGCAACATCCAAACTGAATATGGAAGGTGATCCTGGCACACATCAGCTCCTGAGCTGTGCCCAGAAATTGTCTGGCAGAGTGTTACTTGTTCCAATCAAAAACCATTCTGGGGTTTGTTCCACTTTCACCTAAAAAATATACATGACTAAATTTAATTTCCCTAAAGTGTTCCCCCTCTTCTGTCGGTGTACTAACAGAGCAGATACAAGCTGGAAAAAACAGTTTGTTTGCTTGTCTGGGAGATGGCAATGACCAGAGCCCAGTTACTTGGATGGATAGCACGTATAGCGACTTGCAAAAGCGCGTTAAGCGGCATGTAGATGGAGGGCAAAATAGGAGAAAGGATATTTCTCTTCAGATAAAAGGGTTATCATCTATTTGAGATTATCCCTTTAAAGGCAGAATCTGTAGCTAATTTCTGTTAGTTATCTGATTACATTCTCTATCCCAGAGTACCAGTATTATATCACATTGTGGGGGGTTCACCTTGGCTGGATGCCAGGGTTCCACTAGAATCTCTCACTCACATCCTCAGCTGCGCAGGGGGAGAAAAAAATATAACAAAAGGCTCAAGGTTTGAGATAAGGACAGGGAGAGATCACTCACCGGTTACCATCATGAGCAAAATGGAGTTGACTTGGGGAAATTAGTTTAATTTCTTACCATTTAAATCAGGATAGGATAATGAGAAATAAAACAAAATATTAAAAATACCTTCCCCTCATCCCTCCCTTCTCCCCAGGCTTAACTTCATTCCTTATTTTCTCTACCGCCTCCTCTCCAGTGGTGCGGGAGGATGAGGAATGGGGGTTGTGATCAGTTCATAACACATCTCTACCGCTCCTTCCTCCACAGGTGGTCTCCTCACTCCGTTTCCTGCTCCAATGTGGGGTCCCTCACACAGTAGAGTGTCATCCATTAACTTCTCCAGTGTGAGTCCTTCCTGTTGGCTACGCTTCACAAGCTGTTCCAGCATGGGTACCTTCTGTGGGGTGGAGCCCTACAGGAACAGACTGCTTGAGTAAGAGTCCCCCACAGGATCACAAGTCTTGCCTGAAAATCTGATCCAGTGTAGGATCCTCTCCATGGGGCTACGGGTTTCTGCCAGGAGCCCTTTTCAATGCAGGCTTCCCACAGGGTCACAGTCTCCATCAGGCAAAGAGTCTTTCCAGACTGGGGTCCACCATGGGCTGCAAATGGATCTCTGTTTCACCATGGACCTCCACGGGCTGCAGGGAAACAACCTTCCTCACCATTATCTTCACCATGGGCTGCAGGGCCACCACTGCTCTTGTGCTGGAGCACCTCCTCCCCATCCTTCTTCACTGACCTTGGTGCCTGCAAGGCTGTTTCTCTCATATATTTTGACTCCTCTCTCTGCTGCAATTGCACAATTTTTTTCCGTGCCCTTAAATACTTTTTCCCAGGGGTGCTACCAGCAATACTGGTGGGCTCAGCGTTGGCCAGTGGCAGGTCCATCTTGGAGCCATCAGGTCCATCTCACAGAAGCCACTTCCATAGCCCCTCTTTACCTGAGCCACAGACACCCCATACAACCATGCAGTATTACCCCACAATAGCCCAGATTTTGAGAAGTCTGCTCTGAAATCACCAACTAAAAGAAAAGGTTAGTAATTTCTCCCTGTCTCTGGGAAACAGTGTTGTTCTTAATGCACAGAAGAGAGTGGCAAATGTCAGCCTATGATAGCTCACGTTTTGAGTGGCAGCAGAAGCAGATAAGGGGTTATTCACTCTATCTGCTTTGGGTACTTTAAACATGTAACTGGGATATGATTGAGACTTGGAAATTAGTTCTTAATTCCCTATGTAGCTAATAGAGTGAAAGAGAATTAGCAGAAGAGGTGTCAGTATATTAGAACTGGATGATTAAAATTAGATGGTATGAAACATAATTTCTAATAAAAGTCAGTAGAAGTCACTAACTTCTAAACTCAGTGTGAAAGGAAAAAGATTTTCTGCTAACTTTTAAAGACATTAGTCATGTTCTGTTAGTCATACTTTACCAAAAAGATGCTTACATTGTGTAAAACAGTTTTGATAGTGACCACTTATGCAAAAGGGGTGAGTAAAAGAGATGTGAATGAGAAGATGCATTAATTTGGACTGAAAGTACCGATGTCTATTGCAGGGGTATGTTCTGTGGAGAGACAGAAAATATTTTGGAGTGAGGTTAATGCAGGTGATTTTTCATTTAGTAATGCTGGCTAAAGCCCAAAAGCTTTCATACATTAGCTTTTGCTGAAGAAAGAGGAAATTGGGGGAACTAACTCAGTAGGAAACACGATTTAAGAAAAATATAATATTAAACTATAACTGAATGTATTTTATTGTATTGAAATATACAGGATTTCTGGGTGCTTTTATTTCCTGGGACAGAATTGTGGGATAAGAAATGGCAACACTTTGCCCCTCATTATAGATACATCACTCAAACATTTTAAGAAGATATTAACTTTATCCTGGCAAACACTACAGTAAAACATGTAAAACTTCCCAGCACTGGTAGGCAACCAACACATGTTTTCACTTTTTTCAGTGGTTTAAATATATGTTTCAGAATTAGTCCTGTAACTCAGAAAAAAAATCAATGAATGTTCTCAGAGTTACCCAAAGGATTAAGCTATCCTGCTTACCATAAGAACTCATGATCAACGGAGGAGATTTCTAGAAGGGACAAAAAGCTACTGAGCCATCTAGGATTTATGAAGAAGTGAAACAAGAAACATTTTTTTTTCAGGTATCAAGAATTGTCTGTATGAAGTATAAATTCTTCAGATGTTATTTTCTTTCTTAAATGTGATTTTAAAATTTTTTTGTGCGTATTCGACCTCCAGTGAAAAAATAGAAAATTAAAACCTTTGATTATATTCTAGGTTGAAATAATTTCTCAAACATGCTTCTTACTGAAGGGTTACTGAAATATTGCTACTGGAAAATATTGCTTTATATCAAGCCTATCCGTGTTGTGGTGATCTTATGGAAAAGACTTTCCAAAATGTTAAATTCTATTTCAACAAGGCTGAACAATACTTTTTTATACAATCTTATTGGTATTACTGCAGTATCGGACAGAAATTCTGGGGAAGCTCACACAGCCCATAATTGGCAAAGCTGTTAAGGTAGAAATGAAGGTTAAAAAATGTGCTGTGAATGAGACAACCAAAACTCTCATGAGGGTGTCTGCCAAAGACAGGCTTTTACATATGAGAAAGAAAGATGACCAATCCACTGGTTTAAACAGTAAGCAGTGAATTACCAAGTGACTTTTCAAATAAAGTAGGAGGTTTTTTTGAAGTTATTTCTTCAAAATAACTTGAAGAAAAATCAGAGTTCAGAGACAGTGAAAATGAGGCAGCATCAGTCAAGCTTGTCTTGACAATGCTGGAAATTACCCTGCAGTGCCCCAACTCTCCCCATGCAGGACAGAGCAGACATGGGGCAGTTTGAGCAGCTATTCTCTGGTGAGTGGGGTGGCACTGCAGGGTGCAGCAATCAGGGTGATACTGTAGGAATCACACCTTGAGTGTGCAAGTATGGGTGATTTCTCAGCAATACCTCCATCATCAAGGTGATGATACCGGCAGAGGTGCACTTAAAAACAGACCATCCCGTATCTCCCACAGGAAGGGTACTCAGAGAGATGTTATAAATTCATTTTAGCTAAATTCATGCTTTTAACTGTATTCTTTTGTCTGAGTAAGTTTGGCACAAGATGGTAAAGTTGCTCAAGCCTTAGTCAGGAAGCTCCCAGCTCCCACTAACTTATCTTGAGCTGTTATATAAGAGGAGGTTCTGAAGGTGATGTAAATGGAAAAATAAGGAAGCCGTGCTTGCGATCAGAAGCTCAACCTGTCCTGATAAGAAACAGATAATGATCTGCTAGGGGACAGAGAAAGAATTCACTAAGGAACAAAGAAGACCACAGATCAAAACTCACCACTGGATCAAGAATCTCATGCAAGGTGCATAAAGAGCCTGTGAGGATCAGTAGTACAGACTGTAAGGATATAAAGATCCAGAAATTTATTTGTTTTCGGTCCCTTTCTGGAGGCACCCAGTTCAGGCTGTTCCTATTGCTGTGCCACTCAATTATTAATTTTTTATTCTGGAATCAGATATCTTACAGTATGCTTCTGGAAACCTGAGGCAAAGAAATTTCTTTAACAGAGGAGAGCCCACCTTCTTCTAGTGCCTGAAATTATGGTGCCAAAAAAAAAGGAGCAGAACAAAAGCTTTTCAATTTCTAAATATCTACTGACATATTTTTAATGTTTTTTTTCCAAGGACTGAAGAAAAAATGCCTTTAACCTTTTGACTTTAGATTCCATAACTATTATTTTTATTATTATTATACCAGAGAATAGTAAAATTATTTACGTTGGAAAGGACCAATAAAGATCATCTAGTTCCAATCACCCTGCCATAGGCAGATGCACCTTCAACTAGGCCAGGTTACTCAAAACCCCACCCAATCTGTCCTTGGACGCTTCAGAGAAGCCCAGATAGAAGATATCTGTAGTTCTCCCTTGTCCACTGACAGTCACTCCATCATAGAAGGCCGCTAGATGATTCTGGCACAAATTGCCCTTTGTGAAGCTGTATCACCTGTCCTTAGCCACCTTTTTGCCTTCCATATGTTTTGACATATCTTCCAGCAAGATCTGTACCATGCTCTTGCTGGGTATAGAGGGAAGGCTGGCTAGTCAATAATTCTCAGGGGCCTCCTTTTTACCCTTTTTGACACTGGGTGGGATGTTCCCTTTTCTTCCAGATACTGGTGACTTTGCCTTACTGCCACAACTTTTCAGACAGGACGGACAGTGAATCAGCAACTGCATCAACCAATTCCCTCAGGACCGTGGGATGCATCTCCATCAGGTCCCATGGACTTGTGTATGCTCAGAGTCCTCAGGTGGTCTCTAACATGATCTTCACTTATAGTGGGAGAGACTTCATTCCCACTATCCTTGCCTTGAGGTTCAGAGACTTTAAAGGTATGGGGAAAGAAACTAATATTGAAAGCTGAGGCAAAAAACTGTTCAATGCCCCAGCCTTCTCCACGTTGGTTGTCACTGGCTGTCCTGTCTTATTTACCGGAGGGAGTCTATTTTCTTTAATTCTCCATTTCTGAACAATACACCTTAGGAAGACCTTATTATTCTTTGCATACCTTGCCAAATTACACTTTAACTTTCCTAATCTCATCCCTACATATCTGGGAAATGTCCCTATATTCTTCCCAGAACACACCTGTGCATTACATTCTTACGCCTTAGTTTGACCAAGAGGTTCTTATTCAGCCAGGTTGGTTTCCTGCTGTCCTTATCCGATTTCTTACATGTGGGAATTTAGAGCTCTTTCACCCCAAGAATAATGTTCTTAAAGATCTGCCAGCTCTGCCAGCTCATATTATGGTGAACAGATGAAACAAGATATACTGTTAAAATAACAGATGCATAAGATGACAGGATTGTTCTATTTTCTTTCAAGGTTAAAATTTGTTACATACAAATCCTATTCTTTTTACATAAATCTATATTTTTTTAAGGTTTTTTTTTTTTCTTTTCGAACAGAGGAGTACATAGGGATTAAGCCTTTGACTTGCCTTCAAATCCAGTAATAATACTAAAAAATCCCCTTGCATTGCTTTGGAAATTTAGCACCTAACCTTATGGTATTAAAAACTGAGCTGTGAAATAGCTAGCATCTGTATTCAGTCAAATACTCATATTTTACAGGTTTATGGTATTACAAGATATATATCCCAAATCCTCAAATTACCCTAAGCTTGTCATTTCCCCTCTCAAAGTACAAAGGAGTGAGTTTCAAGGAAACAGAAGCGCAAGATTTTTCTTCATTAACTGAACAAGCCTCGTCTTATGACATCTGTCACTCCAAAGCATGAAGAATGCTATTAAAGAATGCCCCTAGAAGCAAGAAAGCAGGCAACGTAGTAAGCAAAAGAAATTTTATGCAAAAGACTCTTGATATAAACTAGCTGATGCTAGTGATGAAAAAAAGTGTATTTGCAGAGTTTTGGTAGGCATTGCCTAGTAACTAAGGAATGCAGTTGCTGAGATTTCAAGCATCTGATTACAAAGAAAATATCTTTTATTTTATTTTTGAGGCATTTTATTTAATATCAATACCTATTAATGTTCTGTGCTTTAAAACTATTATTTTTTATTGCATTCTATTATTTGTAAGTAAGAAACATCTTTTACAATAAGATAGAAATTTGCACATACACATTTGAAATTGTGCTATATATACTTCATGTGGATTTGCCATTTTACCTCATAATCCAGGTGCCCGCATCAGCAACAGCTCTTTTGTAATTTAGGAGGAATATCATAATGCTAAAATATACTACTCCCAAATACATTTTAGCACTGATGGATTTTGTCTGCTAAAATATTCTGCTGTCTTAACTTGAGAGACTTCTTGAAATATAGAGAATGCTGAATTAAAATGAGCTGAGTGCATTCTGCATGTGACAGCTCTACAGATACAGGAATAACTAATTATTTGTGTGAGAGAATTAATCATGCTTGAAAGAAACAATTAATACCAATAAATTTCATTTCCAAATTCATCTATCAAATGAAGCTAATATCACCCACCTTAGTAACAAAGTAAAATATTTAATATTATTTGCTTAGGGTTTATCGCTAGTGACCTTTTCTCTCTAAAATAACTTCTACACTTGAAAACCTGAAGAATAATTGTAGAAAATCTTGAGATGTCATCCTACTAAAACATTGAAAATATGAAAAATATGAAGGCAATTAATCACACTATGTTCACAGGAAAACTTGATTTTCCAGATTATATTTTTACATAATGCACTTCTGTATTTTATCACTGTAAATGAAAAATGCACATGGTAACATTCATATTTACTACATTGTGTAATGAAATAGAGTGTTTTGTCACAAGATTTCATTTGCACTGCTCCAGTTTGGGATTTAAGTGTGTTCATCTGTTGAAGAAAACACATGACTAACCCCCACCCCACATTTTTATCTTTAATTTATGGTTCTTTTAAGCTATTTAAATATTGTCCACATGGGATCTAAATTCTCTGCTTGTCTCTCTGGATTGCAGTAGCTGTGGATTGCTAACTAGTTTGGCATCGCTTCTGACTCGTTGGCCTAATCATGGAGATGCAGAGTGCAATGTTTGTGTAAATCCTTGAGGTCTGAATGAATCCAATGGACTTCAGGACCTGTTTATGTGCTACCACACTCATAAGCCCATGGATTAATAAATAGCAGTGCCTTTCCTGGTAGCACATTACACTTGAACACCACTGGCATGAGGGTGAGCAACAGAAATGGTTTGATCTTGCTCTTACTTGCTGCCTGCTCAGATGTCACCGCCCCCCTAAGGCACATAGACAAGCATGGGCCGCATCAGAGTGTGGCTGCAACCTCTGGGCTGCCCCTCCAGTACCCAGCCCTCAGACTCCTGCTCTCTGGGCTGTGCAGCTCTGGCTTCTCACATAACTCAGACGTCTCCGTTTCAGGACAATTAATCCTCTCTTGTACATCTATGCCAGCTAACAGGCAGCATCAGTTTGGGCTTATTGTGTAACATGTTGCTCATTTATCAGTGTTAGAGAGAGACCAAATTCAAATACAGGAAGGGTAATTTGTTCTCAGAAAAATTCCTCAAATGTTTCCCAATTCTATTCATTCTGTATGTGGCCAGGGCCATAAATGTAGCCAGGCCTGTCACCAGCTAGAGGGATCTCACTGTAGACACAAGTATCTCAGTAGAAATCCTCTTGGATGCACTGTTTACTCTTCATACATACACTTTATGACGTACACTTCCATCAACATTGCTCCAGGTGGTGAATTTTGAGCATATTCTCTGAGCTGGTCAGCTACAGCCTGGCTTGTATGCAATGTACTAGAGGATCTAGGGCTATAGAGTCCTTGTTTGTGGCAATATGCAATTTCGCGCTTCAATCTTTCAAAATCTCACTTAACAGAGCATGTTTCCATTTAACAGCTATGCATCATGCTGCCTCTAACAATATTATATTCACCTGTCATATCCTTTTCCCACCCCTCTCTATTTCACTTGCTGCCTGCCATAATGATCTGTCTAACTGGTAGAATGGGTAGCAGAAGAGGTTAAATGCAGACTGTGCACCTGAGCTCCTTCTCTCCCTGTGCTGCGAACATTATGGGGAAAATCACAGTCAGGTTGACTGCACAAATAATCCATGTCCATTTGTTGCATACTTGAAACCAAGTAACTTTTCCTATCTTGTGCCTTGATTTTTAGTGGACTTGCCAAAAAAGAGGGTTTTGATGCTGGAGATTTTCTTTTCCCTAACTGTTCTGTACTTCAGTCAACATAACAGATCCCTGCTTGGGTTTAGAAGATTCTAAATCCTCCCAAGAATCAGGAAGATCACTTCTGAATACACATTGTTAGTAAAAGCGTGCTTTGGCCTCCTCCAGTAGCTGCTGAAGTATATTAAAGCCAGCTACCTAAATAAAAGGATAGTTAAATCTTAGCTGTGCCCTAGAGGATTGGCGTTTCCAATGGAGATGTGTCTTCAAAAGTACTGCATATGAAAATTTCACTTCAGGGGGTTTGAACAGACTTGATGCTTTCCAGACATCACTCTTCTCATCACAAATAGTGGAGATCATACTACTTTAGATACAGCAAGGTTGCATAGGAATAAAATATGATCAAAGCCTTTTTTTTCCTAGCTTTTACAGTTCCTTTCTGTGGCAAATAAGGAGTAAAAGTGAACTGAACATTTGGTTTGCCTGAGGCAAGCTTATGAACATAGCTCCACTCTTTTGCAGCTTATATTGTCTTCTGTTTGGATTTGATAACTCTTCAAATTAAGCCTGGGCTCCCTTCTCTGATGCAACTGTCAGCTTCTGTAATGATCCCTTCTGAACCGATTCTTTTCAACAAAGTGATGCAGAGCAATTGCACAAAACTGAATGTTCTTGGAAGTAGAAAGAAAAATGGTCAATTCAAACACAGAAAAAATGTATTTAGCATTCTGTCTGTTAACACTTAGCCTCTAATAATGTCTAAGTTGCAGGACAAAAAAATCATAGTCTCCCGTATTAATTATATCATTGTGCAGTCTAAAATATTTCTATTTGGTACAGACTTGAATAAAAGATTGTCAGTTCAGTTTCTTCGCACCAAATTCATGCTAAAAGTTTTAAATGTATCGTAAATCCTCAACTTTGTATGCAATACAAAATGAGGTGTAACCTGGCTGTATTTACAGGTTGAATTTCAATTCAAGTTGAGGTAGGAATGATGTTTTAATTAACTGAAGCTGCTGAAGGACTGGAACATTGATCACAAGGGTTAGTTTTTTTGCTTAGTTTTGTGGCAATATCTTGCAAGGTGAAGAGTCATGGAAAGGTGATCACTTTTATAAAAGAAAATATAAAGGGAAAAGCAGATGAGAAAAAAAAAGAGTGAAGGAACATCCTATGTAAGGTTCCCTTTTCATTATTAAAATGCTGTATTTATAGATATAGAAACAGAGATATAGATGTACTTTTAGTGCAAGATCTGTCCTTATATAACTGTGTTTCAGTACAGACGTGCTTGCTTTAGGATAGAAACAAATATTAGAACAAAAAATTAGTTCATAACATATAATGTTAGAAACTGAAGAGAACTTTTTGTCACGTTTTTTTCTCTCTCAAAAGCTGCATGAATCCACTTGTAATTATTCAGCAGTTTGTGATTCACTATTGCTATGTCAAGTAAAGGTCTCATCCCAGAGAAATCTTACATATTTTGCATTTTTTTCCTACAAATGTTTCACTATAGTTATTCTATGCTGTGGCAAACATTGTTTTCATTTCTTTGTGAATTAATTTTTATTTTCAGTTCTTATGCTGTCCAACATTTTGAATTTCTGTGGCATTACTTACGTATAAATAGTGAGAATTACTGATTATTGTTTATGACAGCACTACAAGGAGAAGTTCAAAGTCCTGCACCTGTGGAGGAACCTGGAAAGCAGCTTGGTAGAAAAAGCCTGAGAGGTCCTGGTGGACACCAAGTTGGACATAAAATAGTGAATTGCCTTTGCTGCGAAGAAGGCTAATGGTGTTCTGGGTTGAATTAGATGAAATATTGCCAGCAGGAGAAGGGAGGTGATCCTTGCCCTCTGCTCTGCCCTGTTGAGCTCTCACCTGAACTACTGTGCCCGTGTCTGGGCTCTCCAGTACAAGAGAGACACGGACATTTTATAAAGAATACAACAAACGGTGACAATAATGATGAAGGCCCTGGAGCATTTCTCCTGTCAGGAAAGAGTGAGAGAGATGAAACTGCTTGGCCTGGAAAAAAGGCTCAGGATAATCTCATCAATGTATAAAAAACCTGAAGGGAGGGTGGAAAGAGGATGGAGCCAAGCTCTTTTCAGTGGTGTCCAGTGACAGGACAAGAATCAATGGATACCAACTGAAACATGGGAGATACTGTCTAAACATCATCCTTCTCTAAGGATAACCAAGCAGGGCCTGCCTGGAGATGTATAGTCTCTGTCTTCCAAGGTATTCAAAAAACATCTGGACACAGTCCTGGGTCTAGGTGGTCCTGCTTGAAGGCGGACGGACCAGATGACCAGAGCTCCCGTCCAACCTCAGCTGTTCTGTGATTTTGTGGTTCTGTGGCATCTTTTCTCTATCACAGACCTTCTTTTTTGATTTTATTGTATTTTGTTGAATTATAAGTTAATATTGGGGGATAATCAGTATAGCACTTCTGAAATTGTACTTTATATGGTAAGTATGTATAAAACAGAAGTTGTAAGTTACAAGAGTTCATGGTTTTAAAGACATGAACTCAGAAAAATGCTAGGGCATGCATTTTAGATGATAGGGCTTTCCACTAAAGTATACCAGGAAAGAGCAGAGTTTATCCCTGTTAGATATTTACATATATGATTGAAGATAGATGTTGTTCCTATATTCTGCAAATGTCTTTTATGACACTGAGTGTCTATTTTAGCAACTGTTTGCTTAGTTTTGAAATTGCAACTGTTTCAGATAATCTTCTATCACTGAAGGTAGAAGTCATGTCAGTTACGACAACATTTTTTGGCACTCAGTATAGTGGGCCACAACTGGTAAACTATGAAGGAGATTTTAAAATTTATTTGATTTAAAAGATTAGTATCTCAAGACCTACTAAAAATGCACATTAATAGTAGTTTTTCATTTACGATTTGGTCCCTTATGTCTACCAAGTTGCTAAGTACTAGATTTCAAAACTGTGACATTTATTAATTAAACAATTTTTGACCTAAGTTAGCATTTTGCTTTAAGGTGATGAATGTTTTCCTATTGAAGAGTATTTTTTCAGCATGAGAACAATCAGCTAGAACAATAAACCTCTCAAATAATGTTTAGAGTTGAGAAAGAATCAAACATACTGTTCCTGAGGTAAGAAAAAAACTGACTAATGATAGCAATTGCTTATTCACCTCATCAGTAGATTTAGAACCTTATAGGTTTCATTGTTGCACTCAAGACAAGCCAGTATGCCAAGAAACAAGACAGTAATAATTTTTAGTATGAGGCAATGGTTAACATTTTTGTTATTTCCCTAAGACTGGAAAAGCTCTCCTTGTTTAGTGTGGACCCTGCAGAGAAGCATTCTCATTCTTACTTGTTAGGGGACACCACACTTTTTGATTGCCTAAACTGTGCCTCCTTAACATCCTTTGTCTCTATGCTGCTTGTACCACAACCTCGTTTAACATGTGTCAGAAAAATCTTCATCTGACAGGCTTTTTGACTTGGTATCTGCACCATTCCTTTTGTAGCCACTATTTCTGATAACTACTGTAGGAGCCAATAATGATTTCTCAGCAGCTCGTGCCTTACTGGTGTGTGTGTTTTATCAGCGTCACTACAGGTCACTCACAATATGTAAACTGAACTGCATATATACTGAAAGAATGTGATTCAACTGCTGAATTAAAAATAATATTACAGGATATAAAGGATAGGATGTTATATTCTGTTTTAGTTTGAAGTGCTAGGAAGAAATGATAGTCGCTTGGAAAGATATTAACTTAAAAATATGATATTTAAATCAATATAATCCAAAACAATGCAGTGGAATGTGCATCATTACTTTTAATGAAAATGTTTTACAGATTTTTTGCCTAGATATCGTAAGCTTAGATGACATAAGAAATAAAAGACTAGCCTTCTGAGACTTGGATTGCAATATATCTTGTTAAGATTGTTCAACCACTACTTTTACGTATAAATTTTGATGAGGAGATGAAAAAGAAAACTTTCACTTATGACAGTGAAACCTGCTGAGCTTTATGGACTTCACTGTCTAAGTGACTATTTAATTAAAAATTATATCAATTAGCATAAAGAAATGAGAAAAAAGGAAAAAAAAATCAGGAGAGACCATACATATTAGAAACATGCCAGATTCTTTACTTCAAGGTAATCTTATTTTACAAATCCCCTGAAAAAAAAAAAAAAAAAAATCAGTAGTAACTCAGACCTTGCAGAATTTAAGTCTGCCTCTGGTGGACCTGCCTTTCTCAATAACATTCACTGGCCCTTTAGAAGTCATAGATAGCCCCCTGATAGGACACAATCCCAAGGTGCAAATGACTGCACACAGGTATCTAATGCAATAGTGCGTCCTTTTACACCAGGCTCTAATATGGCCAGTACAGTCAGTCTCCTCTATCGTCAGCCTTTCTTGCTGCATGTGTCACTGGCTTTTCCTGAAAGACTAATGACTTCCACAAAACAAATCAAAAAATATTGGATCTTTACAGTTTGGTAAGCATTTCTAAACATGTGCTATATATATATATGTGTATATATATATATATGTCTTTTCGATATCTGCATCTCTCTACATATATGAATAAGATTTACCTACAATTTCTGTGGCTACTCTTTGCAATTCACGAACAGTAATAATAGCATCTATTATTACTGTTTTTTCTTGAAAAGGCAAGAACTTCATTACGAAATGAAGATGAAATCCTGATCACAAGTATGTAGTCATGGAAATGAATTCTAACAATGGTAAAAAGAGATTTTTGTATTTAAACACTAGATTTCCAAAGTCGTGAAACATTTATTTCCAAAGTCATTAAATATTTACTTATTAAAAGTATTACTATTTCATTTTTTGCAGTTATTTTATAAAATTTGGAATAGTTGAGAAAATAAAACATAAATTTTATGTGATAGCCTGCTTATGTGCATTTCCAGTTTACTGCAGATGCAAAGAAGACATACAGATTAGCCAACAAGTATCCTGAGACAAACATAATATGTATTTTTAGGGAAAACAAACAAGTAAACAAACAAACATAAATTTCCTATCAAAATAACCCCAAAACAAAAACTCAAACCCTAAAGAAACAGGATAATTCAGAAAAAATCAGGCTGATAATAAATCCAGAAATAGAAACCTTCTCCTGTTTTGAAATCTTTACAAAATACCAAAAGCAACATATGGAAGTAAGCTTGTTGCAGATTTAAATATTTTAGAAACATCTTAAACAAACATTAAATTACTTCATAGGGTCAAGAGCTTAACAGACTTGAAACACCAAAATTAATGTCAAATATGAAAGCTTGTGAAATTTTAATTCATTGTTTTAGTATCCTGCTTCTGCATTAAAACACAGTCTTTACTTACTTAAGTGACTATATTTCTTCAGGCAGACCCCAACACAACCAGAGCACATGAAAGGTTAGCATGGACATAAAAATGAAACATTCATTATTTTCTTTTTTGTCATGCTGAATAATGTTTAACATAATTTAATATAATTTTTCCAGTCCAAATTGTCCATAGAAATTGCTCTAAAATTAAATTGCAAATTTTATTCTGATTTTTTCTGTGTCTGCCATCACCATGTGACTAGAATCTTTTAACATATCTTAACTATACTCATGTATTGCCTTGTAATAGCATTATTCTCATTTTTACAGAATGGCAAATGAGATGCAGAAAGATTTAATTAGTGAATTTCCACCCATTTGGGATGAGATTTGATGGAAGATGAACATTATTTTTTCAGCACATTTGTGATTAATAGTGAATGCATCAACACTGTGGCTTTCAGCAGTTTTTGCAGGGATTGGTAAGAATTCAGACCTGAAAGACTCTTCCAGAAACAAAAGATAATTATGCTAGGGAAAATCGATTTTAAAATGTCTGCAGTGGCTCGCTGCATATCTGGGCAAAGGAAGAGAGAATCAAATCAGTTAGGCAGCAAAATATTACCCATGACAACCTGGGAACATGCACAACTTCTCTGGGCTACCTACTCCAATGTTTGACCATCCTCTCACTGATTTTTTTTTTTTAATGCTTGGGTGGTATCTTTTATATTTCAGTGTATGCCTCTTGTTTCTTGTCCTGTCGCGGGGCACTGCTGAAAGCTCTGCCTTCTTTAAACCCTCCTTTAAACTCTCCCACTAACTATTCATGCATATTGAAAAGACCTCCTGAACTTTCTCTTCCCCAGGAGAAACAGTTTCAGGTCACTCAGCCTCTTCTCAGGTGATGAATGCTCCAGTCCTTAATGATCTTAGCATCCTTTCATTGGATCTGCTCCAGTACGCCCATGTCTCCCTTGCACGGGGGAGCCCAGACCTGGACCCAGTGAACCAGATGTGTCTCACTAAGGCAGAAGGATCACCTCGCTCATCCTGCTGATAATGCTTCTCCTCATGCAGCCCAGGACTCTATTGGCCTTGTGTGTTTCTGGGGCATTGCTGATAACAAATGTCCTGGGATCACCTTAGGAAAATATCTGACTTCTTTTCAATTCAGTTGCTCAATTTGTAGCATGGACAAAATGTGGGTGTATGGTTCTCAACCTCATTCATCTTTGCTTCAAAAAATGGGTCTGGAATCTTTCTGGAGTCCCCATTTCCTCCAATCCCCATGGATGTTAAAATATGAATGATTCATAATATATTAAATTCTACAGCAATTTTTCAATGTTGCAAGTGGATTTTGAACATGTTAGAAATTGTCCTGAATTTTAACAATGTAGGATTGCTAGATAACAATGTGTATCATTCATGTACATAATCACATACTGACATAATTAGCTCCTAAGAGGTAACTGTGGTCTGAGTGGTGTATATGGAGAGTGCTTATAATCAAATTTTCAGATAAGAAGAAGAACAACAATAAAAAAAAATCCCATCTGGCATGAATACTGTTTTCATCTAAATAAATTATTTATTTTTAATCCAGTGTCAGTCTATACATGGGGGCACTACCGTAATATTGCTGCTTAACAAGTAAAACTTTAATATTTTTACTTTTATCTGTCAAAGTTGAGATGAATTTTCCCTGCCAAAAGGCATTTTCTGCCCTTTGGGACTTTAGTATTTGTGAAGATCTGATTTATATTAGAGAAACTTTGAAGTTGCACAGCTGAAACGATTTTTTTTTTTCAGTGTATGGCTTTCAAAGTATCTCCTTCAAACAGACCTGAGGCATGGGTGTGGGTGTATTCCTCAGAGGTGAGAGATGTCTTTTCCAGTTGCTATGTCTGAAAGTTTTGATGCACTGTCTATTGGGAAATCCTGAGACTGATCCAACTGCATTCTGGGATGATAATTTTTTGGTGTGTGTTTGATTAATAGGAGTTCGAATAACTTTAATAATGACAGAAAAGTGGTATTTCCAGAGATATAATTCAGAAATTTTTACTCAGGAAATCATTAAATTTTTCAAGATTCTTTAAAAAGATTTTTAAATTCTTATAGTGCTATGAAGAAGAGGAAAACCAATAACATCTGAAAATACATCAAAATATCTTTTTCTTAATAAATACTAGCCACAAAATTGCGGGACCAAAAAAATGAGAAAATTTTATGGAAACATTTACATGTAATTTTGTATGTAAATCAGCATGAGTAGTTCATTTCCAGCATGAGTGAGAGACAAATGGTTATGGAATCATAGAATGGCTTGGTTTGGAAGGGTCCTTAAAGATCATCTAGTTCTAGCCCCTCTGCCATGGGCAGGGACATCTTTCACTAAATCAAGCTGCTCAAATCCTCATCCAAACTGATCTTAAGTGTTGCCAGGGATGGAGCACCCACGCCTTCTCTGAGTGAACTCTTCCAGTGACTCACCACCCTTATAATAAAAGTTTTTACTTATGTCCAATATAAATCTCTTGTAATTTAAAACCATTGTCCCTTGTCCTGTCACTACAAGCCCTGGTGAAATGTAACACAAGGATTTTATAGACAACAACCTTGTCTACCCTGCACCTTTTTTTGAGAGACCAGCACTGTTGTAGTATCAATATAACAGCCAATGTATTTAGTCTCCTTGTGTTGTGTTGTATTCCCTAAAGGAAAGAATGAGAAGGTCAGGTGGAACTCCTGGCTGTCCAGGGGAACCTGATGAATTTCTATAGCTATTTTAGTATGCTTTGAGAAAAGCTGTTTCCTGGGGCAGTGAAAGGAGAAATCATGATAGTTTAGCATGGAACGAAGAGTTTGCTCCTCAAGAACAGACTAAGACATCAGCTAGGAGGAAGAGAGCAGAAAACTGGGCTTTTTACAAGAACTCACAGCAAACAGAAAATGGTTTCAAAGGAACCAAGTGGAATTGTGTAGAGTTAGTTTTTGTTGAGGAAGCCACTGAGAGACTAACCTTAACCCCAAAGCTAGAAAGCTAGTCTAAAATGGTGATTTGCCTTTCAACAATATAATGAAATGACAATGATTTTTAGACTTTCTGCTCTGGGTTTGTTTGGGGTGTTTTTCATTTAGGTTAGGTGGGGTTTTTTCGTTTTTGTTTTTTTTTGTTGGGGTTTTTTAGGTTTTGGTGGTTTGGGGGTTTTTTTGTTTTGTTTTTTTTTTTGGGGGGTACTTTTTTCTTGTTTGTTTCTTTGCTTGTTTTTTTTTGTTTTGTTTTGTTTTGTTTTGTTTTGTTTTGTTTTGTTTTGTTTTGTTTTGTTTTTTGGGGGTTTTTTCCCTTCTTTTGATTGGTTGATTTGGGTTTTGGGCAAGGAGTGGGTTGCAGTGTTTTTAATTTTTATTTTGTTTTGTTGTTTCCTTAGGATTTGTTCCTTTTAAAGCCTTTCTAGTAGTCTTGGAGTTCTTCTCTAAGAAAGAATCTAGACAGTTCTGTTTCAAAGGTCCGTGTAAATAAGGATCCCATTGAAATCACTCAAGACAGATCACTGATGGCAGTGTTACTATTCTGGAAGATATGAATCTGGCCACCTGTAAAGGTTCAGAAGAAAGATGATAATTATGCCCAGAAAAAGCTCTGCTCATCTGTAGTTTGGCCAACCATCTAAATGGAGTCTATCATGGATTTCAGACTTATATAGCAGGAAAAAAAACCCCTAAATTTCAGTTATCTGAGATTAATGGGCAGAAGAAGAGGTCACTCAGGATAAAAAGTAAAAATCTCTGACCTGCCGTAAGGTCAGATGAGTTGACCGAATTCTGCTGGCAGTGGAAAGGTCTGGATAACCTTTCATAAATTTGCAGTATATTTTGCTTGGAATAAAGATAAACGTTTATTCAGAGCACTTCATGCGTCATTTTACTGCAAAAGAAAAAAGGCACCCAGAATAAAAGTTCATGAGGCAGTATTGTCAGACATAGTAGTAAAATCCTCTGCAGGAGTATTAATCCATCCCAGAAGTTACATGTTCTTGTCAAAGTACAATTATAATGTTTAATCCTCCTTTTGTCTCCTCAGTGAATGTCACTGCCGCGGAAATATATGTCCAGCAATGTCAAAGTCATCACAGTAGTCTGTGTAGGGAACATTTATCTTTTCAGATGTTCGGTGAACTGCAGCAGTATTAAATCCACATTTATATGTAAGGCTATGCCCAGGATGATCAGGAACTCACGGGGACTGTATTCAATTTTTACTCCTTATTAAAGAAGAATGTGCTTCTCTACAGAGATAAAGGTTCTGAAGGACAAAGGTAATAAATTGTAAATTTGAGAAAATTTATGTAGCAGCAAATGAAGGGAGATGAGAACAAGGCTGCAAGCAAAGGTTTCACTATTTTTTACTTTGAAAATACGTTCTATTTGTGAGCTATTCTCCTATGGAGTTCTTTCTGAGCACTTACTAAGGATAACATATAGAGAAGGGACAGAAAAATTCACAAAATTAACAAAATCATAACTGAGGATCAAGTATTCATGTTGAGAAGTATATTACTCTGGCAATTGCCTTCTTTCAATAGAACTTTTGAAAGACATGTAGACGCTCCTCAGTGTAAGTACTACAATTTCCTTTTCTCTGAGTCATAGACAATTAGAGTATTCCTATTTGACATTAGCAAATTTTTCATTTTTTGTGTGTGCCATTCTTCACTCCATTAATCTTCAGAGAGTAAGTGATACAGATGCAACATCTTATCTTAGGATGTTAGAGAAGAAAAAAACAACAAAAAATCCTCCAAACATTAAAATTTTATTTCTCTTATTAATTATGAGTTCAGAAACTCTGAAGTTTGCACTGCTTTTGTCAAGTTAATACTGTATATTCTGTATATGTGAACCCAAAATATCGAATGTTTGTCATTATGAAAATATTTCCAGGTATTAAGTACCTGCTGAACAAGGTATTCTAGTTATACTATATATTTGAGTTAAAGGGCTTCCAAGATAATTCAAATTAATATGGCACTGTAAATATGTGGTCTTTTTCATAGTAGATGCTAATCCATGGGTGTGTTTACCAAACAAAAGATGAAGAAGAATAAGTTGATCTTTAGATGAAGACTTGTATCATAGAATTAAATTAAATTATTTTCCCAGAAAAGCAAGAATTGGTGCTTTTATATGGTCTCAGAATATCTTTCAATAAATTGTGTTCATTTGATTCTGGGAATAAAGACAACAAAATTGAAGATTTTCCTTAAAAAATCCTTATGACACAAACATTGACTGTAATGGGATGAAATTACTGTAAGAAATTAGTATGAGAAATAGAAACAGTCCATAATTTTTAAGATGCTTATGACTTTCTGTCACTAGATCTTGAAAAGTCGCCTCTTAGATGTCATTGCAAATTTATCAGGACAGTTTTACATCCATACTTATCACATGATGTATGTTAGTGCATGGTCTCAAAAGTGACGTAAGTAGTCATCTGGCACTACGTTGGAAACACAGACGCAGCTGGTCACGTTTCAGCCAGCAACTTGGAATGAATAGCATCCATAATCTCAGTTATGTATTTGCATAAAGAGTAGTTTTATACAGAACAAACAAACAAACAAACAAACATCTATAAAAACGGCTTTAAAATATTTTCTAAATCTATAAAATAAAAGTAGGTCTCATCTCACCAAGATTTAGCTTTGGAAAAACATTTATGAAACCTGAAATTTCAAAATTGGCATTGACTAAAGTATGGGTAAATCCACATATGCTTTTTTTTCTCACATACCCCTACATTCCTCTTAGAAAATTATTTATAGGACCTTCATTAGAATTCTGTAAACAAATTAATTGTTACTTATTTTGTTTTAACATTTTGCTCTTAGAATTTGCTTCAGTAATGTCAGCAAACCAAAAATAATCCAGAACGATATTTGTTCTGACCTTTTAGGCCTTTCAGAGAGTGGTCATCTGACCAACATTTCAAGGTTCTACTAAAGAAATATCCAGGAGAGGCTCCTGTACTATGTCGTACAAAATTTTCAAGGTTCTATTCCTGTGAGCGTCCATGATGTTTCAGCAATGGGGAGAATGCCTGAGATGATTACAGTACGACTATAGAAGTTTTGTGTCTGCTTTTCAGACAGCTTCACATAAAAACTTTCTCGTCTCTTGATGAAGAGTAAGTAGCCATACTTTAAATTCTCCCCTGCTGGTTGTCATCTTAATTCTCCAAGTGAAAACTTAGACTGTGGTAACCATAGTCTAAACTGAAATTTTAAAGAGGGCCAAAGCTATCAGATTGAATAATTTAGTTTCCAATCAGTCTTCTTCCTTGAGTAAGATAGAATATCATGATTCTTCAGAACATATGTGGATGTCATGCATCTACATCTTTTAGGTTTTCACTTTCAAATCCTTGACATAATAATTTCCTTCCTTTTTCTTCCTAATGGAATTCGGTTTTGTTCCTTGCATGACTGTCTCTACTAATGCAGATTTTCACCATAGTGGAGTCTGACTTTTTACATCTGTCTTGCAACAAGAAAAAGGAACATTTTTCATCCCTTCTGTAACAGAGAAATACAAGACGATGTTTCTGTTATGGAAATGTGATAATACTACATTCTGGTCTTATTTTTAAGGTATATGTCTACTATTTTAAATACTGCATTCTCATATAATACACTTCATTGCTGTGGAAAATTTTTCATCATGAACATTTGCCCTCCAAGTGGAGCAGATGAGATATTCATTACCTGGAAGAGGAAGTAATATCAAGGAATACTGCGTATAAATCACAGAAGAATGAGTTTGCAAATCACTGCATGGAAATTTCCAGTTGTCATTATCTTACTGTATGAACATTTCTAGAGACTAATGTTATGACTGTCAGTTTTCATTACTGTAAATGACTGAAATCAGAAGCAGCTCTGAGTAAAGAGATCTGCTGTCAAATTTAACAAATTTAATTATTAAAGATCGCCACTATATTGTTTTTGAATTTGAACCTTTGGATAAAAGTTGACATTTATGCAATAACCATCTAAAGTTTAGTTGTATGCATCACACCTGTGTTTCTGAGTTATTTAATTAGACTCTCCTTATGAACAGTAAAGAGAAAGAGAAAATGCTAGTATTATTCCTCTTTCTCTAACTATCTAAATTCGTTTACCTTATGTAAAAAATCACCTTCAGACAGCCTTGAGGCATGGCTAGATCCTATGAAATATTCTTATTACACCTCCCTTTTCAGCCTAGGAAAGTAGTTTGCTTTGAAGAATAGTTTCCCTCCATGCCTTAACATTAATGAACTAAAATATGGCTGAAGAGAGTCAAAGTAGAACACTATAGAATGGAATAGGAAAAGAAGGGAGGGTTGTTGTGGAACATGGAGTTTCAGAGGAGAATATAAGTACAAGGAATTTGAATACAGCAACTTTTCCTTCAGTGGTAAGGACGGACTGAAGAAACAGAAGACTGAAGAACTAGGAGAGGAAAAGACAGATATCATAAAGACAAGACTGGGAAGGACTGTGAAAAGGGGTGATCTGCTGAGGGATGTTCAAGGAAAGAAAAACAGTCATTAGATAAAATAATTTAATTCATTTTTTTGGTATACTAATTTTTCTTCTTCAATAAGACTTTCACCATAGAATTTTATAAATGGCAAGTACGCATACTAATGCAAATTTAATTTACATTTTAAGTACTTACTTTATTATATTTATTCCTTAAACCTTCTTCTTTTGGTCTTTAAAAAAAACCAGTGCCCCATGGCTGACATGCCTAAAACATTTAAAAAAAAAAAAAAGAATCAATTTATTTATTATATATTTCAAATAAGCACGTTTCCTGATAGGTCACTATCACTCCTACACTTCTATAATGATATCTCTACTGTCTGTACTCAGCATAAAGTTGCAAGGAAAACTTAGTCTTAAGAAAACATTGTACAGAAAGAACTTTTGTTTTTTTAGATCTCATATAGTTTCCACAACAATATGTAGTAACTTCTCTATTTCTAAGACTTCTGTTTTGTCCACCAGACACATTCTCTGACCAAAAGTGTGAGACATTTGATTTTTTTCTCTATTCTAGTAGCACCAGATATATCCCTGTCTGATATATTATTATTCATTTTAAGAAACTGGTCTTGAAGTTTTAAAAATACAAGCTCATTTTTGTGGCCTTATGGGTTTTTATGCAAGCATATTTATTGAAAAGATTATGATCAAACTTATCACATCCCGCTCATTTTCATGCACAGAATAAGTAGTGAGATTGTCTTACTCAATTTACATTTTTTCTTTTCTTAGTTCAACACAACTGACTGAAATGAGAGGAAAATTCCATATATTGTGTATTTCATGCATCAGAAGCCTGTTCAATATTCATTATTAACTTTGATAGCAAAAGTTGTCATACCACAATATTTGCCTTGTATTAGGGTTTAAAAGCCTTCAGCCATTTATCTTACATTGTTGGCATGTTTTTAATAATTTCTGCTTAAATTAAACAAAATTATATCTGCTTTTTGATACACTGGTTTATGAACGCATTTGTGACCATTACAGTGTTCTGTCATTTGAAATCAACATGCACTTGGCCTGCTACTGAAAATTTACTTTTTCCTTTGAAATGGTAACTGTTATTGCAAGGATTAATGCCATTAAATTGACACATAAGTTTTACCACATTTCTGAAAGCAAAGCTTAAAAGTGAAAGATGACATACTTGAGGCTTTACAATATTTTCAAATGTTTGTCGTACCAATTTAAACCAAGCAGTATCCTTGTCGTGCTACTGGAGAATTCCATACAATTGAAAAGAAAAGTAAAAACAGTAACAAGGACATAAATAATCTATTACATGACTTCACAATTTACACCATGCTGAGTAAATATCAGGAAATGAATATCCAAATCACCTTGTCCTCGAATTTTTGTTGACATTTCTTAGGTATCTCATAGGTCATATGAAGGAGCATCCATTAGTCTTGGCATTCATCAGCCCTTTGTGGCAGAAATAGAAAACAATATTTGCATATAAGACTTTGCAATGACCTAGTAACGCATTAGTGTGAAGCAGTTATGTAGTATGGCCACTCTTAATCAAAGTGAAGTGAAACATATTATTAAAGATTATTGCATTGGCACCTCAATGGAAATATTTACTACCCATCAAAACCAACTCAAAAAATTTAAACTGTTGAAAAAAAGGAGATATATGTGTAAAGTAAAAGAAATCTTCACATGGTAAAAGATATGATGAAACTAAGAAAACAGAACAGACAGATATGAATCCTTAATGAAAATGGACAGAAGAAAATTTGAGAAAATACTTCCTGAAACTTTATTAACAGAAACAAATTGAAACTTCTCAGATTCAGAAGAATGATAAATGAATTTACCATGTGCACAGATAAACAGGACATAAAAGGACATGCAAGAAGTGTGAAAAAAATCCAAAATTTGTAGAAAATGGAACTATTTCAGTAGTTTACGTTTCTTATGGAGGAGTTCTGGAAATTTGCCACATTGAATTTTTCCTCTACTGAGACAGAACTTTCATTAAAGACAGATGTCACCAGAATAGACCAGGTGCTAATCAATAAAGTAAAATACTCAGATTTCTAGAAGCAAATGGTATTCACCGCAGAGTGTTAAAGAAAGACAGATACAAAATTGTTAAATACTAAGACTGGCTTTAATTTACCCTTGAGAATGACATGTGAAAAGTGATACATGAATTAATAAGAAGATTTGGGAGCACATGAATATCTGAACACAATTAGGCCTGGGTTTTACATAAGTGTGACTTAAAAATTGTGGTAAAGAATAAAATTATTGGCTTAAAAAATTTAAGAGAAAGTCAATATCTTTTATTTTAAATGAAGTCACTCTGGAAAAATAAATTAGAAATCTTTGAAGGACTTCTTTTAATAAAGAGCACCTCGATTTCCAAAATCTTTTAAGATGACGCTGTAAAACTTATTAAAGAAACTAAGCCATCACGGGGTGAAATCAAGATCATAACAGGGATAAAAAGAAAATGGGTGAAAGATGATTACATTTGCAACTGATAAAAAGATTTGCATGACTGTAAGACCAAACTCTGAACTGAGAGTTACCAATAAATTGATAAAAAGCCAGATAAAATTAAGGGTCAATCTATATAATCCTGTGTGGAAAATGGTCTTAATTACAACAAATTATAAAAATTTATAAATTAGCTATTCTTACGGAAGAGATCTTGCAAATAAATCCAATAATCTTTGTAAATAATGATTATACTTTGAAAATAAATCTATAATAACATTATCATAATTAGCAGCCATGTGAGAGGTAAATATCTCAAAACTTTCTTATAAAATAAAGGAAAAAATAGTAAAGATACTGATGCCACTGAACCTCCAGGAGATACTTTAATTTTTAATACAGCATATAGTTCAGGAACCATGATACCTAACATGATATAGTAAAATATCCTTTAAAAAGTAGTAACAGGCTGCCAAAGATAACTGAAGTTATGGAGTAAGTATTGTGTAATGAAAAGAAAATAATTCTTTTTAGGTAGAAAAAAGATGCCAGGGAGGAAAGACAGTGGACTATGTAAAATGATGAGTAAAGTAAAATAAAAAGAGATTGAGAGGACAAGGAAAGATCAGTCATTCTTTCTTTGTTACAACACAGGAATTGTTTATTTCTGACAACATAAAAATTTGTGTTGTCCACACAAGTTTTCAGGCAGTGATAGAAGTTAGACAAGAGTAGGTGACAATATAACCCCATAAACTGTGTTTCTGAAGCTCCTGGTGGTGGTGACTACTCAAAGACAAAATTAGAGAGTCAATGGATCTTTCATTAGAAATAGTGCATCCATTTCTGTGTTCTTACAGGCAGGTTTTCCTGTTATTTTTGAAACATTCAAAATAACTGAAAGTCTGTGATGGTGTGTTTCCAAATAATTTCTATCGTGCAACCTATGTTTTTCTTTCTGGTACAACAGAAAGTCCTGCATTTTTTTCTTCCTTGTACACTGGAGACACCATGAAAGAATTTTTGTTGTTACTTTATTTCACCCATAAAATCAGCCACAGAAGCCGTTTGATGTTTAGCTTAAACTGTTTGTTCAGGCCTGACTTACTTAAAGTTCTAAATATCTTTCTACTACCATACTAGGGCAATGCTGAGATATTTTAGCAATCACTATTGTGTTTATGTCATACAACCATGGGATTGATCAAACTCTTCAAAAGCAGTTTCAGGAAGCCTGAGATTTGTATTTGTATTTGTAATTTATCCCCCAAATGTATCTTGGTGTAACGGTACCAGGCATCAGACGAGGGCATCTGTCAGACTCTGGCCCTGCACTGCGGCCCCAAGGGGCCCATGCTGAACCCCAGCTCCAGAGGGACAACAGAGCCACGCCTACAAAGGACTTTGAATTTTACCAGGTTCTCTCCACAGCAAGAGGTTTTATTACTTAGCATTATTCTTTCTTTCCACGCCTGCGTGCACTCTGCTTGTTAAATAAAAACTTTTTTTTTTCACTTTCCTCCAAGGAATTTCTTTCCAAGCCTGGTGGGGAAGTGGCGGCTGAAACCTGCCTTCTATCAGAGTACGTTCATTTTGAACATTCCTCCCAGAGCGTTTCCCTTAATTTGTCTCAAACCAAGACAAATGCATTCTTGTCTTCTTTCAGTTTAGATAAAATCAGGGAAAATTATTTCCATTTCTTCAAGGATGCCACCTTTGTGTTTAGAAATTTATCCATGGTTTTATTTCTCTAGACCTTTAATATTCTGGAAATTCCTTTAGATTCATAGTGGGACTTCTTGTTGTTCTGCCATTTTTATGCTGTGCTTATCCATTTAAGAAATTGCCAGGCTACTTAATACTACACGAACTTTAAACTTCACATTTACAGTGAAAATATGGCAGGGGGGTATGTCACTTGCCAAGAGTGGATTTATACAGTATGTATTGGTTATATGTGAACTTCCTCTGATAAAGTACAGGTCTGTGGGACTGTGTTAAAATTACTTAGAACTCCTACTAATAAATGTCCTGGAAGTTAAATATCTGGGTTTATGTTCATCAATTTGCCCTAAGTAATTCAAAGGAGGTAAAGCAAGAATATAATTGTCCAGAGAGTGAAAAATATAAGCTCATGTACCTACAACTGCCCATGATCAGAAATCTAAGATACAAATGAAGGGTACAAAGCCAATCAGCATACAAGTGATTAGAACTACCTGAATTAGATGAGAGGAAGTACTGAAAATGGGAAGATCCAGGACTACATTTCATTGATGGTTATTTTGCCTAATATGTTTTTGATGTTAAAGGATCATAAATGACAAAATGTAATACATGAAACATTTTATGCAGAGCTAAACTCCAGAAATTTTGTATGATGAATGCCCAGATTAATAGATTAGAAAGTCATATTCCTTCTCAAACTGGTGCTCATGCTCTCTTTCTCTGGCTCAATGAACCTTTCATTCTTTGCTGCCTAATGACACATTTGCAGGAATGTGGAAAATGTGTTCTGCGAAATATCCTCATCATAGTTTGGGGACCAGCTGCAAGGCTAATGAGTACAGCAAATGTAAAAGTTGAACATGAGTCTTCAGAGAGAGTACAGCATCATGAACTCACGAAGTAACACTTTTTTCCGTCCTTGGGCCAAAGGAAATTGTGGATCAAGATACCAATGTGATTTCTTTCTGCTTTTTTTCCCAGTAGAAATAACATGTTGGGAAAAGAGAGCAAGACAACTTTGTGGATGTTACTAGAAAAGCTGCTATAATGTGGAGAATCTTCACTTACGTTTACAATTTGTAAAGAATGGCATCAGCTTTAGGTACTTCCTATTGCCAAAACTTACTTTTTGAAGTTGCAGAGTCCTCTCAGGACAATTGGAGGCCAGGCCAAAATGTGAAATCATGATTAAAGTGATCTGATACAGGAATAATGTACAGTTTATGTCCTTTGGAGTTTATTAATCAATTTTCCGGTTAAATTCTAAGCGCTCTTGTTAAAAGGTAGATCCATAAATTTAGTCTTCTCCTACTTAAACATCTTATTTCATTTTCTGTCTACATTTCTTCTCTTAGCTACTCTAAAAGTATTTTTCCCCTCCCAGTCTTACCCTGTAAATAATTATTTTCTCTTTGTTGTCTACCAATTTTTCCTGACTTCTCTTTCCAGCTAGTGGTTGTAGTTCTTAATTTGTGTGCTTAACAAGGATCCCTTGCAGATTCCAAATCTCCCTGTCCAACTCCTTGCAATTTCACTGAACACAATTATTAGAGAAAAATGAACAGTAATAACTGGTTTTTACATATATGAAATCTTTCTGAGAGGGAAATTATGCAATGTGTTGTGCAGCATGAGTATTTTACCTCTGGATAGTATGAAGAAAAAACAAAGCCTTTGTGACTGTATAATTAGCAATTATTTTCTTTTTTGTAGGTCAATACTACTAATAATTCATCCTCATAAAAATAAATATAATTTCCCAATGCAAAAGGAAAGAATTTTAAAGGATAGATGGCTGTGTTAAAACAATTTTCAATACAACGCAAGCGGGACTTGATGATGTGTATGTGCACACACAGAAAAGAAGAGGAATTCGAAGGAAAAGTACTGAGAGTGAGAACAAATCTATGAGCTCCAGCTAAAAGCAACATGAAGATATTGCAATCCATGATAATAAGAACCAGTAAGAAAAAATAAGTTCCCAGAGATTAGGTAGAATGCTACAATAAGAAGAAAACTCGGAGAAGAAGGGAAATACAAAAGAGTAGCACTTATTAGAAAAAGGAAACTATCATATGAATGGGACAGAAAGCGGGAATTGAGAGTAAGATGAAATATGGCTAAAGAAAAGGAGGAAAATATGCATAAAAGAGTAAGCAGTAAGAAAGCACAGATGTAATTTCTTCTCAGGTCTTACATTTTCATGTAAGGATTCAAAACTGAATCTTGAATCATAAAGTATTAAATAATTCGATATCTCTGTTTAATAAATAAAACCACTCCTACTATTAGAGAATATTTTTTGATTCTAAGACTTTCATTATATTATCTTGTTTATGATCTTAAATACAGTGATCAGGGCCCAAGCCCCACTGTATTTCTTTTGGAAAGTTATATTAACTGGTTAGACAGGTTTGGCCATATACTGTACTGTCAGATCAAAAATTACATTAATTAATAGGATGTAGAATATATGGCTGCTTTTGACAACCCCCTTTCCATTAATTTGAACCATAAACAATTACCCATTGTTTGTATATTACTCAAGAGAAATGTTGAGGCCATGAGAAAAGTAAATTATGTGGCAAAGGTTCATTGTATCCAAAGTAAAACTCAGCTGAACACAAAAAGGATTTCTTGCTTAAATATTTTCTAGCATCTCTTATAAAAAAGAATTTTGACACTTCAGCTTCATCCAAAATAAGTTAAGATAAATGTTAAAGACACTCTCAGCAAAGTTTCTGCATTTAAACTGTCCACCTTAGAAAGCCTGATATCAGTTATTCAAAATTTGTGCTTATTGATGCACTCATGTCTAAAGTATTTGTCTCTCCAATGAGTTTGAAATTACTGAATGAAAATTCTAGTACATGCATTCTTTGTGCTTCAGGAGTCTCTACTCAAATTTGACTTTGGCAGAATTTTTAACCTATCTGTCATGCATCCCTCGCATATCTTCCTCAACATATTTTAGTGTATCTTCTCATAAATCCTGTGTGTTTCAAGTATATAGTATGATCTATGTTTCACAGAGTGGAGGAATGGATTTAAAGAACAGAGAATACATGATTCTCCCGAGATATACATGAAAACTGGGAAAACAAATGGATTGAAACTCAGCCAACCTGAACTGTCTACCCAGACATTAGAGTGCGGCTGGATCTCACTCTAAAATGAATTCAGAACAAATCTGGAATGTACAGGTGGACCCAAGAAATATGAATTACTCCTAGGTCCTACAACACAGATTTATTTTATATCCCAGTTTAACATTCTGGACACAAAACCATCCCAAATATGTGTGGTTTAAGAAAGCTCTTTGAATACGTGTGATTCAAGACAGCTGTTTTGCCTGAACAGGTGTATTTCTTTCCACTGAAAATTTCTTTTCTTACTGATCACATAAAACAGCATCCAGACTCACTCGTAGTTCATGATCTCATTCTACTTAAATCCTGAACCACATAGCTCTGCATGTAGACTTTTATCTTTGAGAGAAAGAAGATCTTTCATTATGTTTCCAATAAAAGGTGATCAAAAAACCTTGAAAGTCTGAATTTTTAATAATGTTATTTGTCATCCCATTATATTCTTGATAGTCTGACTTAAGAAAAGGATAAAAAACAAATACTAATGTTAATCAGAGTCTTAAGATTCTTGTCCTTTGATTCTACACAAGTGTAACTGTATGGACAAGTTTAAAATATACAAGCAAACCCCCTAATTGTGTTATCATATTCACTTGAAAGAATCACCTCTGCAACACATAAAAACAGGCATATTTATTTTTGCACAGTGACATTTTCAAGATTCAAATTTTTTAGAAACAATTTGTGTCAAACAAAGTCAGGTTAAGAGTTTAACATTGTGCTCTATTGTCTTCACTCGCATTCTATACATACATGTCAAAGACATTAACGGAACCATGGTAAAAGCATAACATTCAGTAAACTGCTCTGCAAATATTGCAAAACTTAGGACAGCTTAATTGAATGTATTTACAACCATATGTGTACATTTTCTTAATGCATTTATTGTCTTACATTCCAAAACATTGTACACTCATTTTGCTCTGAAGTCCCTTTCCATACTAAGTAAACTCACACTCAATATCCCAAGGTATTTCTTCAATACTGATTTTGTTTCTGACTGAAGTTTCAAAACTTCTGACTGGACCCATTTGATGCAAAAGTCCTATAATGCATCTGCAAACAGTTGCATGCTCATATGACAGCACTGGAAAGTTTATATTTATGACATGCTGATAACCACATCATTCCTGGTTTCACTATGTCCCTCTTGCATTAAAGACTCAGCCCTCATTTTCCAGTCTCTTCCTCAAAGCAAGCAGCCATAATCTGATACATGCTCTTTTGGTATGCAAGGTGAAGGCAGAAGCATTTTAGTTAAAGAACAAGTCATCCATCAGCATAAGATTGCTGACACTGTGTGTTGACTAGACCATTCTAGAAAAATGTTTTGTTTTTTTTTTCCCCAGTTAATGAAGACCTTCAATCTGTGCCTAACAGTTACTTCTGTGCCATTTTGGTTGCAGCTCTTCCACTGTCTAATTCCAATTTTACAATTAATCCTAATTTATGACATATAAATAAACATAAATTATTGAATGTACAATGAAATTAAAAAGTACATAGAACTTATCTGTTTATTTGTTTGGTTGCCTTTTTTTTGTTGCTTTTTCGGGAGGGTTGTTGCTTTTTAGGAGGGAAGAGGGGAAAGATAGCAGTCAAGCAAGTAAAGTTCACTGAAAATCTTGGTTTCATTTTCTTTACATATTTTTTAATAACTCTGAGTCACTTCCCTAAAGTCAACTAAACATAACCCAAGTTAAGTAAGCACCTATCATCGAAAATACATTTTTGAAAGCTTATGTGTTTTGTAATCTCATTCCAGCAGAATCCTGACATGTATTTTTCTGCAAGGATCAAGACACATAAACATGTGTTGCATAAAAATGTCTTATGTAAAACATAGCCACAATTTAGAAAAACGGAATAAAAAAATAAACATCTGATTTTAAAGATCAAAGGAAGTGGTCTGTGATTTTAGAAGGTACTAAACATTCCCAATTTATAATGAAATCAACAATTAATCCAGTGCTTTTGCAGTTTGTGCAGAACTGCATGAAGACCGTGAGCTTTCATAAAAACAACAAAGAAATTCACCTACAACAGCTGTACAACGGATGTTATTTCTAAAGTTGCATTTGATCACAAAAAATATATCCCTTTAATTGTCTATATATAGAGAGCTGGCAAAGAATATGTAGTATGGTGTAAACTACTTGTGAGATAAATGATAACGTGGATAAATCTATAAGAAAGTCAAGCAGATTTACAATTTCAGACAGATACTATTGGCATTCTCCTACACTTCATTGTTGGTATTTCTATGTCGCAGTTGAGGCGGACGCACAACATGCACTAATTCTAACATAAAGTGCAGGCAAAAAGTGTTTATTCCAAAAGCTAGTGTCATATATATACACTTTTGTATGTTTATCATTCGTGTTAATTGTCCATTGGTTGCTTAACTACTACAATAGATTCATTGGCTATTTTAACTACACCATACTATTATTAGTTATCTACAACACAGACATCCCAAGAATCCAAACAAACGCCAGCTGCAGCCCTGTTGCTGTTTACTCCCTCCATTGCTTTGAATTTCTTGCTTCTCTTGATTAAGTTTCTCATGGGTAGACACAGATTGTGCTGAGATCAATGTCAGATTCAGTCTCAGACAGGCTTGCTGACCTGCTGTTAATCTCCATATTTCTACTAATTTACGGACCTAAATCTGGGTTATTCTTATTGGCTCCTTTATAAATCAAAGAGGAAAACAATGCATTTCACACAGGTGATTTTTCTGTATGCCTACATTTGGATGAGGTGACCCATCCGGTAGGAGGAAACTGCTTTTCTCCAGTTTTTCTCCTCCTACACAAGGGCCTGGAATAAAGATGCCCATTGATTACAGCAATCCTAAGTTTTTAAATAATCCTATTTCATGTTCTGAAGGTTTCTAAAGTTCAATCATATAGATATGCTTTGCAGGTTATTGTATTAAATTGCTCCCTTATCCCTGAAATCTAGGGTATCTAAAAGTCAGGTAACCAGGAGCTGCAGCTACAATTTTCTGAACAATATTTTCTTCCTCTAGGTTAACAAAGAGATATCTTTCTCATATTTTTCATGTCATTTGAAAGCTCCAAATTATCCACTCTCTCAATATCCTAGGAGTGTTTGATTTCAGACCAGAGGAATTTTTTTTTTGTTCAATGCATATTTGAATCTTGCAGTTATATTCTAAATTAAATTCCTCTAGTAGTTATCGGAAATAAATATTTCTGGGGCCAGTTCCTTCTAGGCATTTATCAAAGGGTAGAGATTCATCTTATCCAGCTCAAGTATTTCTGTCTGAACTAGTCATTTTAGGCACTTTTGCAGTCAATGGAGAGAAACACACTTTTAAAGAGTGATTTATTTCACCTTATTAATGAGATGAATCATGTCCTAGAAATAGTGATTTTGCTACTCTGGCTATAAGAAAATCCTTTGGATGTATTATTCTGATGTGGACATTTACACAGTAGATATCTATATTTGAGAACACTCTTTATTATGAAATGGATGTTTATTCATTCAGCCTGCTATAGCAAGTCTTCTTTCTCTTTTACCTTTAATATGGAACAAATGGCCATTTAAAATTAATTGATATCCTGGAAAATATACAGATGTAGAAACAAGAAAAAAAAAAAAAACAAACCCAAAACCTAAGCCAAATAGTCTTGGTTTTCACACTATGTCTCTATGTGACATTTTCCACTACGTGACTGAAATGTGCCACTCAAACCTTTACAAAATTGGACTCAGAAACATTTTACTGTTAAATAGAAAAGCAAACCCAAAAAGCCTACATTAGGTGACAGCAACTAATGTAGGCGATTTTTTTTCAAAAACTGCTGAGTAAGGGCGATTTACTCCTGACTTGCTACAGAACAAATTTTTGACTGAAGTGATGCACAAAAGCTAATTTTCCTTATAAAGAGGATCTCTCCAAGTTAGCATTTCCCATACTTGCCAGCATTAATGAGTATTAATGGCTTGTGATCTCACACCTATGTTCATTATTTGTATGATTTATTGGACAATCAAGGTTAATATTTTCAAGCTTAAGCAACCTGAAGTAAAATATTTTAAAATTCAGCCTTTCCCATCACACAAGGCGGTTGTAAGATAGTGGCACTGGGTACGTATGCATATATACATATACATATACATATACATATACGTATATATGAGGGAACATTTATTTTATTTGCCAACGAAAAGGTGTCTAATATTGTGTAGAATCTTTACAGCCCATTCAAACTTCTGTTACCACTCCATAACTTCATCTGTGTTATACCTCCAGCCCAGTGTGAACGACTTAAGACAGTTTGGGGCATCTTACGTGGTATCAGACACTTACGTGGGGGTGGCTAAACTGGATGCTCATCTATTTAATTGGAACATCTCACCTTTGGAACACCATTTCTTCCTGGAGGCCGTCAAAGACAGTACTCTTCAGTGAATTTTGTTGGGGATATTAGAAATAGTTCACTGAAGATGCCACCAGACTTAACACACAACATAGGACACTTAAGTGAAAAAGACTGAACATGAATCTGGTTCACAGACCTAATTCTGAAGAGTACTAGATTTCTGCAAGAGAGGATTTATTATCATCGTTATTTTAATTTTTGTACACTTTTTAAGCATCATGTCATCACGGGAAATCGGGGAAAACATAGGGTGGTAGAAGAGTAAGTTGCTTTGACCTCAGCTTTGACTACTTTTGCAACTCCTAGCAGGTGATGAATTTGGAAGCTCGGTAGGTTCCCCAAGGTGAAGCTGTGAACAGCCAGTGATGTAAGGCTGCATTGTTCTCTGTCACTACAATTCTTATCTGTGCTAGTAATTTTCTTTATGGTTTAACCTACACGTGGAAATCAAACTTTTGCTGATTTAACGATTTTCAGTGGTTTCTCTGTCCTGAAGTGTACCCAATCCCCATGATCTATGAATCAGAACCATAACGAGGGAATTCACGATGAAATAGAAGGTTATGCCAATCTGAGCAGCTTTACACATGAGTTAGAACAAGGCTGAAGAATAATTACTCTGCTGAATATTTTGTGCATTCTCATTTAAGTTAGAACAGATATACTACGTGGATGATCTGTTTTTAAAGAAACATATCTGGAGTTACTTTTACAAATTAAGATTCTGAGCTGGCAGTAAGCCTGCATCACCTAGTCTATGTACATTTTCTTGGTACAGTAAATGCAAAAAATCCAAGAACTTGATATTTCAAGAATTTAAATTATGCAATCTATTGTTGTTATTTGATAAAAGTTACAAGATCTTTTTTAAAGCTTTTGTGGAAATGCCTTCTCTATTTATTCCTCATGACATAAGTAATGCAAAGTCATAGGTAACAGGTCACCTTCAGATACCTTCAGATGTTTTTATTGCCTTATTTGTGACTTCGATGACAACACAAAACTTTTCTATAAAACTGGATCACATAATGTCAATACTAAAGAACTCCACTAAAGAATAGCTATTAATTGACATTTTTCTATATAGATATTTCCTAATATGGATTATATGTCTAGCATCTGTCATTGACAATAACAAAAAACTGTAAATATAAAAAATACCTAAAAGGAATAGTCCAAAACTGCAAGGTAATCAACAGTTCCAGAAGCAGTAGAGGATCACAAGGTTCGTATTTTTTTTAAATGGATTTTTTAACACTACACTATTTGTAGAAACACATCAAAAGTGTAATTTAAAAAATACCTATTTTTCTTGATTTTTTGCTATTGAGTTCAGCTTGAATTATTCCATATTTATACAGCCTCAAAGAGTGTCTAGAAAAGTATACTCTTGAAGTTTAGCCATCTAGCATTTTGAGATAAATTAAATCAGAAAGATTAATTAATTTGAAAAACAGAGACATAATGTGCTGTGGTATTTTTCTTTATTTTGTTCATTTAAATAACTAATTAAAGCCCTAAAAAAAAGAAATTTCTTATTTTTTAAAAATAATTTTAATAATAAATAATTATGGCACTGCTACAGCTATAGCAATTTCATCTTCTGGGAAACCTGCTCATTTTTTCTTTTAGGTAATGCTTCTATAAGCACCTCAAGAAGTAAATTTGGCCAGTTTGGATGGGGCCCTGAGCAACCTGGTCTAGCAGAAGGTGTTCCTGACCACAGCAGTGGAGTTGGAACCAGATGATCTTGATTCTGTGATTCATTCTATGATTCTATGATTTCATTGCAACAATTTGAGAATGATCACTTTCTGACAGTATTGCTTTTTTAAACTTGTTATAAAAAAGTGTATGGGCTCATCCATTTAAAAAAAACCCAAACTTTTCTAGCATTCACATCCTTGGCCTTCTTTCTATCTCAAAACCAGTGGCAGCAAAAAGGAAATTAATACAATTTCTAATAAATAATGAATAAACAAAAAAGGACTTTTTTACACATAGAATGGAGAAGTATAAGACTTCTCAGTAGTCTAAGAGTGCCTTAATTTTAATTACTTCAGAGGACTGTAATTTTAATTATTTTTACTTGTGTTTGATTAGTTCAAAAGATGTTCATGTATGAAGACAGACAACAATAAGAAAAAATGGATCTAATCCCTATGTATAAATCCAGGCTAATGTGAAACACAGACATTCTAGTAAAACTGGTTGTTGTTCTTGGAAAAAAATTGTAAAGACAGAGAAAAAGCTAACATTTTGGAACACAGAATATTAATAGAATATTAATTTAGACTATTAAACCAGAACATTAAACTAGTCAACTTAAAAACAGCTTTTTGAGGAATTTAGTCATTGCTTTCACTAAAATTAATGTTTGTTGCAGCTCTGATTTCACTGTGATTTTCATACTTGGAAATCAAAGAGATTATATGAGACAAAAGAAACCATGGTAGATCAACAACAAGATCACCTGTTTCTTGAAAAGACAGCAGCTTTTCCTGTAAACCTAATATTGTTTAGCACAATTCAGTGTATCAGAAGACATTTTAGCTCATACATCAAAAATGGGTCATAATAAATCACAGAAATCAAGACTGCGACTATATACTCCTTGGATTTAAATATATTCCTTTTGAAAACAAAGGTAAAACTATTTTTTTTTTTTAATAAGAGCAAACATAATGGTAGGAAAAAAATTAAAAATTCTTCATAAATTCTCTTTAGAAGATCCTTGTAGCAGTTGTATAAAAATAATATGAAAGCCAATTTTGGGTCTTATTGTGGCTAGATTTTACATAATCAAATAATAATTTTATTCTTTCAAGTAAGAGAAGTAAAATAGACTCCAAAATTTCACCTGAGAATCATTTTGGTAAAACAAAGGCAAATTGAAGAAGTGGGAAAGAAAATTAAGAACCAAAAATAAAATTGAGGATAATTTGAGGAAAATAAGGATCAAGGCACAGAAAATAAATCTGCGAAAGAATGAAATTAATAGAAATAATCCAATTGTGAAGATCCGTATATAGGTAATCATATTTCTATTGTGTATGAATATAATGAAATCAAAAGAAAGTTCTGAGAATAGAATTAAAATTTAATTTCTAAATTCATTAGGTATCTCCGTAGAAGAACTGAATGCCAATGTCTACATTTAATTAAAATTATAATTCTAAAATCTTCTTCATTTGGTCTCCAAAACTTGTGTTTATGTGAAGCAAAATCTTTAGAGAGGTAACATCTTTTATTCAACAACTTGTTGTAGTTGGAGAAAAATTGACATGCTTGTCTGTGAAAGACTAATCGCAATTCAAAAGGCAACTGGCTGTGGAAAATGAATATTGAAGTATTTTCAGCTGATTCCAAATTAGGACGGAGAAATATTTAAAAGATTTAAATCTGTATACTTAGGCTTCAGAACTGTAATTCAGCTTATGCCAGTAAACAAAGATGCCCACGCATACTGATGCTGTTAGACACATCTTTGAATCAGATGTCCCAAAACAGAAGCTCTATGTATTTTTTCATCTCAAATGATTGCAAATGTTTCCACTAAGAAAACTTATTTTAGTGCAACCAGAATGCCTTCTCAAAATTGCTAGTGACAGAGGATTGTGAGGTTTCTGCTTTTGGGCCATAAAATGTTTCCTATAGGATCAGCAGGGCTTTAGAGAAGTATATTTGGTACCCTGTTCTCAGAAACTGCCTCCCTGAATAGCAGAATTTCATATTCCAGTAGTGGCCATAGGTTCTAACTGATTCAGCTGAGCAGACAGATGGCAGCAGCATCAAATCTAATGCCAAAGCAAATCAAAGTATCATTACTGGCACAAATTATCAACCCTAAAGGGAAGCACAGATGACACTAGTATATTTACCATATGAACTTTATTAGATCAAATGGTTTAATTTTCCTTATTCCACTTGCTTTTATTCTGATTTCCTGACTTGTAGTTATTCTCAGTCATAAATGGAAAGTCATAAATTGGAAGCTCTAATTAGGCAAAATTTTGTATATACAAGCATCAGAGAGAAATAAAATATAGGATTTTTCTCCCTCCTGAAATGCTAGAAGAGGCTTTACAGACTGTTCTGGTCACAGTTCATCTGTTAACATGATGCAGTGAAAGAAGGATATCAATTTTCCAGCTTGTCATAAGCTTCCAACATGCAGCAGATGCATTAAACAACAAGATTAGAGCCCACATGCTTAAATTGAATATAAGATTATGAAAGAATTAGGTAACTGTTTGTTTGACTCCCATTTTGCAGCAAAGCCCCAGTGCAGCCACAGGATTGCTTTGTTTCTTAGTTGATTGAACACACAGGTTTCCTCCTCAATAGACTCATTTATAAGATGTGTTAATACTGCCAAGGAGGTACAATCTGAAGCTACAAAAAAGTCTACCTTTAGTTTTGTTTCTCTTCCTAGTCTGGAGTCACAGCTCAGTCGCTGTGAATATCCAGACCATCCGACCTCTTCCCTTTAGTAAAAATCAAACTGCTCATTTAAATGAGAAGGCCATAACCCATTTGAAGACAAGACCTGAACAGCAAAAAAATTATATTACTATCCACTTTTCTCTTTTAAAAAACACAGTTTAAAATTGATTAAATATACTTTCATGTTTCTGCAGTTCTCTCGCAGTCATGAAAACTGTTCTCATATTCCTTTCTGCTCTTTGTGTAGAGATTTCCCATGACTATCCAGGGACACACTCATTAGAACAGCACCTGAACTTACTACTCTACATTCACATATTTACGCCTGCAATACTCTGGGTTTTTTTTCTTGTTCACTGACTGTGAACGGTTTTATGATTTTATAGGGCATAAATACTTAATCTTTGTCACTTCCAAACTTCTTCAAGTTCGTGATCCACAGTGTTTTCACTGTGTAAATCCTTGTTCTTGTGAAGTTATCATTCTCTTTGTCTCATAGAAAAATAATAATTTCACAGTCAGTAAAATCCTAAGCAGTGCTGACAAAGTCATGGTTGTTTGATGACTACAACACAGGCACCAGCTCTTCCAATATTTAAGGAAGCCATCTGCAGAAAAACAGACACAAATTAACTGAATAGGAACAAACCATGCAAAAGATTGCTAAACAGGAACAAGCCATGCAAAGATTGTGGAAGTGCTGGGTCAACATTATTTTAAAATGGTCAAAACTAATGGGAGTATAAACTGCTAAAAATAAATAAAACCCTGTAAAATTCTGTAGACTGTGGCTGATGCTTCCACTTTAGTCCTTGAGGCAAGGTGAAAGCTACCAATACAGAAGTGTATGGTTCCAGTATTCCTAAACAGGTTCGAGGACCCTTTAGAACAAGTTTGGCAATTTTAAACACTATTGTAGACAAAACAAAGATTAAAACCTTTAGGGGGCTGAATCTTGCTGAAACTATCACAGTAGAGTCAGCTTATATGCATGTAATAGCACACTGTAATTAGTGGCACTGTATAAATCACAACGTTGTTTACATGTCTCCTAACTACCTCTCCAAGCATGTTTATTAATTGGTTTTAATGTGAACTGGTGGTTTTGCAAAAAAAAATCTTTCCAAATTAATTTCTTATTTCCTACAGAACTTAATAAAAATGCTCTTCTCATTAATTCCTAGCAGATGAAAAAGATGGGCTTCTGCACTAACTTTAAACCATGTATATCTACATTTAAGCTAGTCAACAGGAGTTCCCCCTTGCAATTATAAAAAGAAATAAGCTTTCTTGAGTGTAATACATCTCACCTATTTTAAATGCTTATCTTAGGATAAGATCATGATTTCCAAATGTGCACTTTTCTGCACTAACTTCAAAGGAAACATGGAATGGCTAATTCATATATATGTGTGTGTGTGTGTGTGTGTGTGCATGTGTGTGCATGTGTGTATACATAAAATAAACCTTATCATTACCTGTGTCCACTCATTAGTTTGAGGGTCATATGCTTCCATAGTGTTCAGGTATGATTGACCATCATAGCCACCTACTGCATATAATTTGTCACCAAGGAGACAAACACCAACAGCATCTCGAGGCATACTCAGTGGAGCCACCATTGTCCATGTGTCAGTTTTTGGGTCATACCTGAGGGAAGAAAAATGAAACTGGGTATGTGGAGAGAAGACAAGCATCAATTCATGTTGATTTTCATTTGAATATAGTTTTTATTTTTTTTCCTGGGGGGGGGGGAAACCCTTTATCATCCTATCCAAAAATATTCTTCCTAACAGCAAAATTTCTGAAATTATACTATACAATAGTAAAAGCCTCCCAATGTATTCAGGGAATATGCTTAACCGCATTAGGGTCTGCTCCTGATATTTGCTCAAGTAAAGAAATTAATACTGGTTTTATGACATAATCACCACTGAATTTTTAAAACTGAGGGTAAAATTATGGTAATTTAAAAATTAAATATTTAACCTAGCTATTCATTTAGATATTCCTTAACGAGGTAAAATTATTTCATTTCAGAAGTCATTCCACTGTAACTGTTTTGGACATCCATAAACCAGAAATGAATTATCTTTTGACAGTTTGTTACAAAGGATGTCTGGAGTAATAGGTCACACTTGATACCTCATTTTTAGATATCAAATATTACTAAAACAGAATACTGTATCACAGTATAATAAAATTAATTTCATCTGTCCTAAAGCAAGTCTACTATGTAATGGAATCATTAGATCAGTGGAGAAAATAAGCAGTTTTAGTCTACAAATCCTTTGTCTGACTTCATCAATTTGCTTAAAAGTGTAGGTATTTTAGTCAGTTATAGCATCAATATGCAACTTGTAGGGATACTCTTTGAAGTCCCACATATTTGAACAATGAATTATTTTATATATATTAATGCAAGCACTGAAACAGCAATGTTGCAGTGTTTTGCTTGTAACAGCCTCCTGGTTCATAAATATGACTTTTAAATTGGACAATAAAAGAATTTTCTGTAACCTTGTTTATATTGTCCTTGACAGGTAAATACATTTTAAGAAAAAAATCTACTCATCTACCAGCTTCTAATCCTGGAATTTGGGGGGCACTTCTCAGAAAATAAGATGTCAACTATCTAGATGTCTGATAAATGTCTTTCCTAACTTTAGAGGAAAACATCGCAAAATATTGCTTGAATATGGGGAATGGAAATGAACATGGAACAAGTAAAAAAAAAAAAAATAAATTAAAAAATTAATAACTTTTTTCAAGGATTATGTGAGTTTTTCAGCAACAGCATCATATGCCTCTAGCTGAAATGGTTTCCCATCCAGTGAAATGCACCAGTGTGCATTGTATCTTTGCCTGCCTAAAGGTAATAAATGTTTAATAGACTCCTTCATGCACTGCTCTTAAATTACAAGGGCCAAGGTGAGAAGGTACAAAAGCTGGAAAACAATACAATCAACATCATTGGACCTTTTTATTTTCTTCTTCCGATAAACAGGTATGCAAGGCTAAAATGAATCCTTATAACTCAGTTCTGTCAACAAAACAGAACTGCACAAGAACTTGTTGGTTTTGTAATCGTCAGGAAAATACATGAGATTTCTGACATCCTCCTTGCTGCTAAAAGCAACTGTATATGTCATTCTTATAATAAATAGGTATGCCCCAGGCTGAGCAGGGTTATGATAAAAGCTCCTGAATGTGGAAAGAAATCATTTTGAAATCAAGGTGAGACAAAGGGGAAAAATCTATAGGTCAAATGACTATGTTTTTAGCATCTGTCAAGTTTTGAGCAGCATTTGAAAAAGAAAGCTGCTTTATGAAATCTACCAAAATATCCAGAAAATTGTATAGTTCTTATGAAGAAAATAGTTGTTTTGCCTTTAAAAAAGAATAGAAGATTGCACTTTGACAACTTATGAAGATGAGAGAAACATAATTATTATTTTATTTCAGAATGCTTGATTCCAGAGGAAGTCCTTTAAAATTGCATGAACCTTAGAAGAGATTAAACTGTAAGGCCTAACTACTATTGAGCAGGATTTTAGCAGTAGCATTTTAAAAACACATATCTGCTGTCACTATATTTGCATAATCTCAAAAATAAATTTTAAAATACTATGTCTGGTTTGACAGTCTTCCAGGAGCAAATTGGTACTAGAATAAAGTACATCCTACCAGGCAGCATCAGAATGAAAAAATGACTGAAGCAGCCTCATTCCTAAAGAAGAAGAGACTTAGCTAAAACAGGCCTTTGATATTTATGAAAAGAAAAACTTTCAGAGAGATATAAAATAACTTAGACTAATAGACATCCTCATCACTTACTATTATCTGTTTTCCTAAGATATTGAGGGGCTTTTATGTTTTGAAAATGATGCATTATTCTGGAATAAAAAAACAGGCACACTAACTCACATGCCAGCCATCTTATAAACTAATCATTCACTGCAAGGGCCATGAGAGTTTTTTCACATTTCAGTGGAGTCCACCAGTTAATTCACATCCACTCTATGCAAGTTAATAATCTAAAAGTTCTTGTTTGCTAGTCCCAACTTTTAATCTCAGAGCTTGATTGATGAAGTACATTATCCACACATTTGCTATCAGTGGAAAAAATATCTAGACAAGGGACACTAGATATGGTCATTCTAACACCAGTACATAAACCAGCATAAGGATATGTGGTTTAGCTCATCGTTGCAGTCTCCTGAGAAAGACAAATGTGGTGGGCTATGGTTCGTCTTCAACACTGGAAGAAGAGAGAATGAAAAACGAAAGAAAAGCTCCCTTATGAGCACCAATAAGCAGAAGTAGTTTCATAAGATTTCATCATTATTAAGACTATCACTATTAGTCTTAATATAAATTTATTTAATTGAAAATTCTTGTTATCGTTCTTTATAAACAGAAGTCCACAAGGATAGGCCCTGCAAGGAGAGGCATCATGGGATTTCTCTGATTAATTGTCCCTCTGTTGGAGATGAGAAGTATTTGGCAGTCTATGATTTTTGCATACATATAGTAAAGATGGCAATGAGTTTAAGATTGAGCAAAATCATTTGGATAACATAAGGAGTTTTAACTTAAAATTTTTCAATTAAATATTGAATGCCAAGCTGGACTCAGAAGAAGAAATAACTGACACTTAATTAACCCCTTCAGAAAATAAATAATGAAATAAATCTTTCCCAGCTTATATGTTAAGATAAACCAACTGCTCAAACACACCTACTTTAACTTTTGCAACCTGTATATATTTGGAGTGAATATTTTCCTTATTCTATTTTATAGCATTCAGGAAGAGAAAAAAAGTCAAACCTTCTTGAAACATTTGAAGAATACCTTTAAAGTGAATGCCATAATCACTTCATCTGTGCTGTACTGCCCTAGTAGATATTCTTGAATTTGTAGAAAATCTGCTTGCAAAATTCAGGGTACTGTAAATATGGTGTATAAGGCCTATGTCACCACATTAGAAAGTGACTATTTTGCTTTAGGAAGCAATATATTGTACTGTGAATACCCATCACCTAAGCAGTTATTTATTTCTTCTTTTATTAGCTATGTTTTTAGAGTTGGAAAATATTTCCAGACACAACTCAATTTTGTAAATTCCATTATAAAATTATTTCAAGGAAAAATTGTTATCACTGCAGTGGTTAGTTTGTGACACTGCTATGTATAACATAGTGTCCAAAAATTACTAAAACAGAATGTAGAGAGTGGATTTTTGTGTTTGTGGTAATATACGATAGTACCGTGAATAAAAAGGGATGACAATGAGTTTCAAAGAAATTGTCTTCTACAGACCTTTATAGAATTTTTCAAGTAAGTACTAATTAGGCATTTCTTGGGTTAAAAATATCTATTTAATTTTACCATCACAAAGTTCAGAAAATAATGCTACCAGATATTATTTTGTATTAAAAAAATGCATGTAAAATTTGATACCTTTCCACATAGTCCAGCAGTCGAGAACAGTGATTGGAAGCAGGAGCATCATGACCTCCTACTGCATAAAGAAAGCCATCACATGTAGCCACTCCTACACCTCCTCTTCTCTTACACATAGGAGCACACATATTCCATTTATTTGTGTGAGGATCATAATATTCCATTGAACTCAAACATGAACTTCCATCACGACCTCCAACTGAATATAACCTAAGAAAGTCCACACAAATAAAAATGTTGATAAAACAAGAGCTCTGAATGGCAAAAATAAAAACAAGGAGTATCTGTTCTTTTATGTGACATCAGAAAATAGAAAAAAAGAAAATACATAGTATTTTTAAATCATGTGAGTCTCATATTGTGAGCAAACACAGATGTTATTACCAAATTTATGACCAAATCACATGCTATTTAGTGCTTTGTCCACCTGAATAGAAAGGAATGTATTTCTTTCTGCTAATAGATATTTTCATTCATCCATTACCACATATATGGTCAAGAGCACAGCAAACGACATGCAGGTATGTCTCTATAGGTTTAAAAATCGTGTAAGGAGGGTTGCTGCCTAAGCTCATCATCTATGAGATGGAAGTGTTAGTACTTATTGGTAATCCAGACAAATAAGAAACATACAATCCATTTACTACAGTTTCTCCGCTCTTTTGCTGTGCATCAAAGTACTAAGAAGTACAAACAACATGGAAAATTGGATCTGATATTCAACAAATTCCACATAAAGATCTATCAATGGGAACTCATGTTCAGAATTAATTTTACACTTACAATATAATAGAGATCAAATTTGAAATGCATTGCAGATAGGAATATCACGTTATGTTTTAAACATGGATTTTTAGAAAGTACTACATCAGTTTCAAGGCTCTTGCTTATGCTGAAGAAAAGTCTTACCCACACTAACAGTAACATGTCTACTTTGCAAGAAAATTATAACCCTCAAGCACTGTGTTGTTTTTCTTCATCAGAATGTTTTATGAGGATTGAGTTATGTTGGAAAGTCATGGACAACTTCTGAAGAGTATTTTAAACTTGAAATGATAAAAATGTGGTTTAACAAAAAAGATGTTGTGTTTGTAAGTATCTGCAGGCAAGAAACTTGTCACATTCTACTCTTTATAATGTGTCCCAGGAGGAAATGGTTCTGATTGTTCTTTCCCACTAATACCATGCTGTATTCATTCCGTATATGAATCTTTTTGCAGTCTGTTGCCTTTTATACAGTGCCTGGAGATTAACTAATAGAAACACAGGCTATTTTAAAGTCCAACCACTAAGCAATTTCGGGTGTGAAAGCTGTCTCTGTAAAGCAATTACTCATTTGGAAGCTTTTACTGTCCTAAGCACTCCATGAATTCAGAGCCATTTAAATGTGCATTTGCCATTACATTTCATTGGTATGGATGCTGATGAATAAGGAAGTGCTGTACAACCACTAAATATGTCACTGAAGCCTGAGAACATTTTGCTAGTGCCTGACAGACATACTTGTGCTCAGTCTAAGGCACCCAGGAGAATCCATACTCCTCTATGAGAGATACTAAAGCAAATTCACATTTCAAACAACAATTTCTTTGGATCCAGACCTAATAAATTTAACTTTCTTTATGACTATCAGATATCTAGGCAATATTAAGGCACCCAAATGTGTTAATCTGTGGATATCTACAGTGCCTAACTTGCTGTTACGCTCAGAGTAGTCATCGGAGCCTAAAGAACAGCACAAAAGAAAATTTAATCAAGTGACCAAAAACATTTACATTAATATAAATGTAAATATAAGCATTTATGTGTAGGTGTCTGCAAGGATGTTATCTTTATTTTCAAAGATGTGACTTGGTTAAGCTACCCACAGATAGTGATAAAACATTTTTTTGTGACATTTAAGGTAGGTTGACAATCCTTTCAGGCTGAGAGATATGGAAAATTGTACACAGTAGAAAAAATCATGACTGCTGGCACCCTGAAGCAACATAAATGGCAGTAGACAATTATATGTCAGTAAGTGAACTGATCCCCAAAAATATAAATCATGATTAACACTTCTGAGATTTTCAAACATGTTTCTAAGTAGATATTTAGACACGTAAACACTGAACAATGTTTAAAAAATGCAAAGAACCAACACTTCTGCAGACTTCAGTGCCAATAATCTTGTGTACTCCTAAGCAAAATACCCACCACTGTGATATTTCTTCTGGCAGGAGAAGTTCTTATTTATTCCATTGTCTTTCAGCTGAAATAAATCTATTAGCTGATATTTGCACACTGAAAGTGGGACATACTTTCTCACTCTTCTATTCCAATTAAGACAGATAATAGCTGAAGGCAGTCTAGTGCTGGTAAAACCTTGAGTTGCTGGTAAAAAGATAGCACATGCTGTTCAAAAGTAGCTGATAAAACTTTCAGCCAGTGATTGAGGCCACCTAGTCTTTTGCTAAAATGCTCTCTGCTATTCAGAACAAAATTCATTTTCAAAACAATATTTTAGAACTAACGTTCTAGAGTTTGATTGTGTTTCTATCTCTGCAAGGAATTGTTAACTTTTTTTTTTTTAAAATTTCACAAAGGTGAAATAAAAATAATTCAGATATACAAAAGTTGTAAATCAAGTAATTGTTTTAAAGCTCTGATTGTGGTTGAGCTTGAAAAATTCAGCCAGGAATTGCTTCCAGTCTTCAGCCAAATTTCCAAATCCATGTTCACAAAGGCCCAAAACTACTGGAGAACAACTCTGCAACAAGCGCTGAATATTCAGGATACTGCACAGCTATCTGAAACTTTTGAAATACTTATAACCAAATTTATTTATTAGTCTTATTTCCTTCTTAGTGCTTAGGGTCCTATTTTATTAGATGACTTCAAATTAATCAATTTTTTCATCTTTTTCTAGCTTGGCAACAGTTTGTAATAAAATATCTACAGGGAAAAGTATAATGCATTACTCTGAATTAGCTGAATTACTCTTCATCATGCATCCCATCAAAACTAGAATTATTATAAAAATAATAATAATTACATCTCTCTGGTCAGAGAGAGAGATCAACAAGGAAAAGAAAGCATCCAGTAGTGAGCACTTTTATCTCCAGAGTGAAAGTTCTGCCTGTGGACATATAGATTTCTATTCCTAAATGGTCTACGTTTCAGCTGATTCAGACACTTGCATAGATATGAAATTAGACCAATCTCAGCCTCTTCTGTCTTTTCAGGCTTTTGCCACTTCTTGTACTAAGATGGAGAGAGATTTCTGAACATTCATATATATATATATACCTATATGTATAATTGGCTAGAAAAATGAAGTAGAAGTTTCAAGGTAGGAAACATCAGGAGAAATAATGACCAGCTGGATCAAAAGCATTTATCTCAGCTCTGGCATTATAAACCTTTGATAACTACTCAGAAAAGCCAGTTTTAAATTCAGTTTGACAAGCCAACCTCAAAAGACCAGACTGCCTTTGATGTGAGGTGGTACGGCTTGTGAAAACAGTTGAATCATGCCCTGGCTGCATTTCTAAATGAGGTTTTCCCTTTCAAAATTCTTTCACTATGAATATCAAAGACCTTATCCAGCCTTTTTCTTAGGCCCTTTTGTACCCTTTTCTGTCCTTTCAGTGTGTCTGAAAGAGCAGCAGAGAATTACTCTGGCACAAAAGAGATCTGGTTGGTAGAAGTGAGGGGACAGTAAAAATTTTCATCAGTGATGGACTACTGTATTGCTGAATCAGTCCATACCTGACCCAGGAGTCAGACTATCGGAGAGGAGAGATATTTATCCATGCTGCCTTGATTAAGCCAATGTAGTTCACTGGCAAAAGTTGAAAATACAATAATTTTGTGAATGGAAAGCATTAATGAAGTCTTATTTCTGCACGTAAATTTGGAAGGGCATTTCATGTATTTGCAATGTAGTAGTGAAATAAATTAAAAATAGAATTTGACCAAAAAAAAGAGGAAAAAAATAAAGTCATAGAGCAAGTGCCTGGAATTAAATGAATACTAACTACTCATAAATTAGATGGGAGTTCTGAGAACTTGATCTGGTAGCTGGTGTTTCTCCCCATGGCAGGGGAGTTGGAACTAGATGATATTTGAAGTCCCTTCCAACCCAAGACATTCTATGATTCTGTGACAGGAAATATTGAGAGAAAAATACCCTTTGCATGGATAATATCATTATGACAAAGCTTGACTTCTTACACTAGAAATTTTAGTTTCCTAATAGAAAGGACTTGTTTCAAGCAATTTAAATCGTAATCAGAATTTTGTGGGCTACCTTCTGTGTTCAACACCATTGACTGAATGCAGATTCAACCAGTTAAAAAACATTATTGACTTTATCAGGCTATAAGGTAGGTAAGGCAAAATTACCAACTACCTTTGTAAATTAATGATTTACTACAGCATGTGCATGAGGTCCTTTATATACTCTATTGTTTATTAAAAAACACACAGTGAACATGCCATTAAATAAAAAGTTTTAGTGAATCCATAGAATTACTCTGTGCTAGACTGAGATGATGTGTTTAAGATATCAATTTTCTTTGTTAGTTTAATAATTTTAGACCATACTGCTGTTCCATTTTTTATCGCATTATCAATTTATTCCATGATTTTGACTAAAATATTTTAAAATATCTACACCTTTTTGTAGTTTCCACAGTTGAGGAAGAATAACTTCAATACGTGTCTCATTTTCCCTATAGTTAGATGCAGAATAATTGTTTTTCTGAAATAAAAAGTCTGATTGTCCTAGGTTACAATGTACAATGTAATCAAAAGTATGTATTCTATTATCATCTTCACAAGCTGTTAAAGCAGGTGGGGCAGTATTCCTTTTCTCCTACCATGACTCATCCCTGATAACTCCCTCCAGGAGGCTGTCTCTGTTTAATGGACAATCAAGGACCCATTGCATGACTCATATAATTAAATCAGTCCATTGTGAGATGCTCCGCCCAGGGGGAGGAGCCAGTCATTCCCACCTGGGTATAATCCGGGGTTTGGAACAGCACAAGTAGTCCTTACCCACTGGATTCCCAGAGGACAAGAGATATCACTGGACCTTCAGGTGAAGACCAGACCCTTTTCTACAGGGTCACCACTTCAACAGGACTGCTACCACTACCCTGACTAACAGGGTGTCAGGTTGTATCCTGACTCTGTCAGTGTTCTTGTACTACTACATTTATTCTAATTTTCCTAATTAAATTATAATTCTGACTTGTGATCTCCCACTGGTTTGTTTTCAAACTAGTACATTGATTTAAACCAAAAGTTAATAAGCAGCATATTTATAAAGCAGCCACAGCTTAAAAACTGTCATGAAAGAACATGAAACAACCTCTTGGGATTCAAATTAAATTATAAAACTACTTATAGATTGAAGTACATTTAGAGTAAAACATAGTAAGAACAGAGACAAAACTTTCAACAAAAAAAAATCTAAGGCTGGTAACTTGTGAGGTATTATTTAAAGTATGTTTGTTATTCTTCCCTTGCAAAAGAGTTTCACAACATTCGTTAATAGCTAATAATTTCCTAAGACAAATTTGAGATACTGTCTGGTTTGGCAGATAATGCAGGGTCTGTTATGAAAGCAGACATGTGACTGTATGACTTTTTTGACAAAAAAAAAGCACTTCTGTATTATAGCATCATGCGAAATATCTATGTCACACTTAATATATTGATTTAAATCTGTTTACTTTTAGTTAGTGAGAATATTGTGGGCAGAAAGAATGCACTTTCAAACTTTTTTTTTCCTTACCTGACAGTAACTATGCATGCCTATTAAGGTATTTTTCTTAGTTCAAATGGATTGATAGAAGAATAAGTGAATCATCAATAAGATGTAAGAGCAAAGAAAACCTCAAGCAACAAAAGCCATGAGAAAAAAATGGCACTGATGAGAAATATAGTGTTTTTTGTCATACCTGTCTCGTTAATTTGCTATGAAATTTTGAAATGTTACTTCAGCCTTAAAAACACAATTAAAGTATATTAATGTTTCATTTATTTAATAATATTGAGCAATACCCTAGTCTTTGCTGAAGTATTAAAAAGCATCCATGCATTGCAATTATATGGATGACTTCCAAAAAGTCTTAGATCATACAGCATGTAGCCTTCAAAATGAACAAACCTTTCTCAGTTCAACAAATCCAACCAATAACGTGAGATTTAGCTGAAGTTGGTCTACCAAGTCAAAAGAAATTTCATTTTAACCCAATATTAGTTATTAAGGAATTAATCAAGTTTCAGATTGGAAAAATAAAAAGCTAAGAGGGGCAATAGCTTGATATTCTATTCTGCTGAGTATAGTAGATACTTGGTAGCTGCTGTAAGGGTTGTTACCCACAAAGATATTTAGTTGAGTATTAGATTAATATTTAGCTTTCTTTAATTTCAGTCAGATGTATATGTTTAAATATCATTCCAGATTTACACATACATGGAAATAAGGAATATTTGCATACACAGGATAATGCACACATGAATGCACATGTGTATACCTGTGTGTGTCTGTCATCTAAGTTTGTGCCTACACTTGGTCTGGGGAGGATCTCTAAACTTCTCCCACTGCACTGAACAAGGGCTTCCTTCCTGTCCCAGCATATAGGCACCAAATGCTATCTGATTCTTGGATTCTCCTATTCATATCCCACGAAAGATAGCAATGAAAAGCCAAACTTCAATTGCAATCTAGAATATAGAATATTAATGTCTTTTGCAGTCTTGACCACAAAAGAGAAAACAGTGATTGCTGAATGCTTTTTCAGAAGCCTGTGCTTAACTGTGGAAGCTGCACCATTAAAAAATAGGGTGGGAATTTTTCTAGGCATCAACCACAGTGCTTCCCACTATCTAGACTGGTGCATATGTTACATCTAAAAGCACAAATTAGGTGGAGTGACATTACTGCCTCTTTCTGCCAGGTATTAGGATGGAGTAAGTTAACTCACTACATCTGTTTGGCCTCAAGTACTCACACATGTCCAAATCAGTGCATACCACACTAGATCGTATGCATTATCGATGCAGAATTTGTTGTTCATTACAAAACTTACAGGGAAAAAAAGAATTATGTAGTACAGACAAAATGTTTATCACAAAACCTGAATGACGGACCTTATCACAAATTACAGTCAACAGCCAGCTAGCCCAAAAATTTTGTTGCATGGGTGATGAATGAAGAGAAGGGCATAGTGGCGGCATACACACTAAAAGATGTAGATGTGCAGTAAACTTTCAAAATAGAAATGTGGTCCAAGCATCTGGGACCCTGGCCATAGTATAGCCAGAGAAAATAGGCTCATCAAGTTCCCACCCTGCAGATCAGCAACGTTTTTAGCATCTGTTGTGTCTCCTACCAATCACTTAGTTTCTAAAGAGGAAGACATCCTAGCTGCACAGGCATCTGCCTTGGACTGAAGGAAAAATAGTGGGTTTACTGAAAGTTTCATGATTTTTCATTGTTTTCTTTTAAGAGTCACACATATTTATCTATCTTGTATTCTTTTAAGGCTAGCCTAGCCCCACAGAAAAAAAGTAAGCCTGTGCAGAGTCTCTTATTTTACAGGCTGGTTGTAAAATAACAAGTTAAATCTTGCTTGAAAAAGAGAGGATATGATGCATTTGGAACTAAATTGTACGTTTACTGAGCTGCATGAGACCTCCATGTAGGAAATATGATTTTGTGTGCAAAAGTACAAAAGATCAGACCAGGGCACTGAATTAGTAATAAGCCTTAATGATTCTGCTAAGAGAAAATGCCACAGATAGTTTATTATACGATGCATGAAAGCCAAAGGGGCAGAACTCCTGGAGGAGGTTGTAATCAGCCACACAATCAAGTTTTGTAGGTGGTTATATGAATGTAATACATTGCTAATTCTCGTGCCAAACACTGAACTACTATTAAGGACTTTGTGGAATTATTAACCTTTGTCTCTCCAAGGTCAGTCCAAAGCAATTATATTCCTGGTGAGTGACTAACTACAAGATGATTTTGAGAACTTTTCTTGTGCTCACACTACTTTGGTTTGAATTTTACTATTTTTCTTCAAAGCGAAGGTTCAGCAGGCTAAACCTTCTGATAGTAACTTTATAAGAGTGCATAATAATCATAAGGGATATATAAAACTAAAGCAACTGCTATTTAGAGCAGGCACAATATTGATGTAAATGACACAAGTTTCTTTACAGTTTTTCTCATTAAATGACCTGAAAAAAAAACATTCCACTGCACATATGCAACACCTCTATTGGCCAGCTTTCTGTGTTTCCCATTCAAAATGAAACAGAATAGCTAGGAAAGCACTGCCAAAACACTAATCCAATTTATGAAAATCCATTACTAAAAGAATCCAATTATTGCATAAATGGTGGAACTGAATGAATGTAACTGAATATAAATAGATAAATAACTATTAAAAAAAAACCCTGAAAGCTACATAGTTGGGTGGGGCTATAAGATTATACAAGACATAAATTGAGCCTGGGAAAGGTGGGAAGAAAGGTGGTATTTAAAAATTTGGGATTACTTCTCACTTGCCAGGATCCAGTTTTATTACTAATAAATTGCACTAATTTTCCCCGAGTCAAGTCTATTTCCATGTGACAGCAACTGGGAAGTGATCAGATAGATATTGATGTGGAATAATATTCTCTTGCAGCATTTCTCTCTGCTCTTTTACTTTCCTTCAGAGACAACAAATACTCATAATTTTCTTTTCTCAAATAAAAGTAAAATATTATTTAAAAGAATACTTACACAGTTCTATTTTTAAAAGTTGAGATGAAACAATTCCTTGCTTTTTGTCATCTATCAAATACCAACAACAGTGTGTGGTGTTTAATAAAACCAACAGCAGCAGGGGGAAATATCAAGTTCACTATTGCACATATTTGAGGACATGGCAATCAATAAAGGGCAGGACTCCCTTCTCCTTGACTCCATAAGATGTTACCATGAGATGGAACTGCTTGCCAGTGTGTGTCAAACTCATTATTTTTGACACTTAAGGCACTGCTGTGATGTTCTACCATTTAAAGTCAGCCTGCGGATCATATCAACAGCTGAGTATTTTATTCTTTTGTACCACATATTTACTGATATTTGCTAAAGGGATCAAAACTAAAGGGCCAGACTTTCTGCCATGAAAGCTACAGTTGCTTCAAAAATATATTGATAATTTCAAACATACCAGTAGAAATTAAGGAATATTTTTTGTAGTGCAGTCTCTGTGGCCATATAATAGAGGAATATAGAAAAACTTCAGTTGTGGTAGTGACACAAAAACATCTGGAATAACATAAATCTGTGTGTTACAGATAATGTGTTTGCGGTGTATGTATTCCTGATGAAAGTGTGTAAACTTAACTTCGTTTTTACTCAGAGATATACCATTAGCAAAAAATATGTTCTGAAATTAAATTCAGTTAGGGTAAAGGTTTAGTGTTCTTAGGGAACGTGTGGTGCATGTATTAGTTTTTAAATAGAAGGCCAATAAATAGTTATGGTGTTAGCTATAAATCTGGAGGCATTTACATTTCAAATTACCAAAAGGATCAGCATTTATTGGATTGAAGGTGTCAATTACATTTTTTTCTTCTTGAGTTTAAAAACGAAGAAATTAAGAAAATCTTGAAATAGTAAGTGATAATTTAAAAAATTTTCTGGAAAAAATAAGAATTTTGCATACTTTTGGTTCCTTGGAGCTGCTAACCTGTACTGCAGAAAGGTTCTATTGCTTCAGCACTATCTGCTGACAGCCGTAGAGTGCTAGTCTTACATAGTATAAATTGCACACTAGTTACCCACCACTTATGTCAGCCTCAAATAAAAATCATCCCTCAAATAAATCATCCCAACTTCTGACTCATTATCTGCATATGAAAAGCACCATCCAATCCCAGTTTTTTCAAAGTGTAAATCTCCATTTCACAGTTAATATTTTAACACCCATATCTATTGCTGATCTGAGGAAGTTCATGCACTCTTTCTCTTCCAGTCTGCACAACAGTGTTGTTAACAGTGACAAGGCAGAAAGGATGATGCTGTTTCCATACCAGAAGGAACTGCTGACCATGTTTCACCCCAGGAAATTCTACAGTCATGGCAAGTCTTACAACACCCACCTAAGTATGTTAAAAATTGATGAAGACATCAAGTAAAAAATAAATAATTTATTTATATAGAGAGAGGAAGAGAGACAAGAGAGTGTAAGGATAACACACTCCACTCTTGCATTACTGTTTGACTATGAGAAACACATGAAGATGAAGGAGATGGTATCTCCAAAGCCTCAGTATACATAGTTAGTGGTACCCAGAACACATTGTTGACCTGAGAAAACAAAAATATTACTGAAAAGGAAAATCCTCAGATTCCAGTCTTTGGTCTTGCATGAAAACACATAATATTTCCCTTTCTATGAACCAATAAACAGGCATCTAGAACTTGATGAGAGTTTTGTGGACACAATCTTATTGTCCCATATTATTTTTATTCCATCTCTGTTTTCCCAGCTGAATTGTAGCTCTTCTGTGCATCTGTTCCTTTGCCAACTGTAACAATTGTGTTGCTTTTCTTCAGTATGACAGGCATTCTTGATAGTCATGGTATACACTATCTTAGCTTTGCAATTTCACTTGAACTTCCTTCAATATGGATGACCAGAATTCCACATGGTAAGCCAAATAACATAAATATTTCCAGTATTAATTAAACTTGATATAGTCTTCAGTAGCATTTCTCTCCCCCCCACCCAGGATTTCTTCTTCTGTTTTTTTTCTGGGCTAACAACGTACACAGCTTTTTTTTTACCTCTTCTTTCACTTCTTAACATTACTATTCTTCAAACACAAGGCTTGTTAATTCATATATAAACTACTAAATATTCTATTTGTGTTGCTTCTTAAGGTCATCCAAATATTTCTGTATTCATGTGTCCAATATGAAACACACGATATTGCCCCCTTTGGTGGCACCCTTTGATGCCACTTTGAATTGTCTGGTAACTTAACTAACTTGCTCTTGCTGTTATACTCTTTTAACCCAGGACAGATCTTTAAAGAATTCCAGAGGTAACTGTGACATCCTAGTTATTGCATACAGTCCTTTTCTTCTTCAAATCCCTGTACTATTCACCTTTTCTTTTCTCTTAAATATTTATTTCCTATGTAGCACCAGACAAATTGTTCTGTTGAAATTCTGGTAAAATAAATTTGTCTTGTGTCTTTTATCTAGAAAACAACCTATATCTTTTTATTAGTTGTTCTAGCTGCCCCTTACGACTAGGAAGATGTTTAAGAAATTGAATATTGCCTGTGTTCCTCATTGAAGGATAGTAACTATTCTGTCCTCTTACTCTGGGAAATCTGGAGGTAGCAACCTGGTGACCTTCGTGCTGGGTGAAGATATTCCATTAAGTGCTCCTGGGTGAAACAGTGCTGCAACTTTGAAATGTAATAAGGCAACATAATTATAGTAAAGAACCCTGTCAAATGAATTAGGTTTAAAATTTTTTAGAAAGTACTTCAGACAATTATTTTTCTAAATTTCTGAGAAATTCAGTAGGATTTTATTACTTCAGTAATTAAATCTTCTTCAAATCAGAATATGATGCACATGTTGACACAATCCTTTTCATGTTTTAGGAAAGATGTCGATATATGAATTTCAGTTTAAATTTAAAAACGTATTTCAGTGAAATAACATTAATTTCTGTGCATCCTGTTTTGCCAAATTCAGATAGTATTGTTTTCAATTTGTTTGAGCAACAAAATAATTAATAATTTACTTTCATGGTCTACCAAGTGAGTTTCAAAAACATGTCAATACATTGGGAACTAATAAGAGGTTACTTACAAATCAACCACCTCACTCAGAGCCTGAGGAGATCAGAATCAGAAAGCTTTAAATTTTTTATTTATTTCCATCATAAGCTGCTGGAAAAACACAATTTTCATTTTTCTGCTTAAAATTATTTTAAATGGAAAACAATTTAAGCCAACCATAAAGCAATGGAAGATCCCAAATAGAAAAGTTTCCCACATTAAAACACAAAAGAAGAGGCTGTATTTTTTCCAGTGTTTCAAGAAACTCACATTTGAAATATTTAGGATCCAGTATCCATTTTACGTAAAGTGCCCAAAGCAGTGTGAGAGATACACACACAGAAGAGTTTATAACTCTCTCACTTCAAAGGCCATCTAACGCATTTCATTTATTTATTTATTTAATTCACTGCAGAAGAAGGAAATAATAATGAATAACCAAGGAAAAAAACTGCTCAGAACTTCCATACTAAAATATTTTTTCCTTTGCTGGATGTTATATCCAATATCTTGTTTCTCAGTGAGATATCCATTTCCAATATCCTGAGGAATGCAGCACATATCAGTTGTGTGGAACAGCAATGTAGCAAGAATAGCACCGGGGAGTTGAAAGGTTTGGTCCTTACATATGTTTTCAACAGCAGTTCTTGGCATATAGGATATTTTTAAAGATAGTTACTCTGATAAAAAGAATAAAAATCAATAACATATTTCTGTTTGCTGCAATGAGACCACTGCTCTTCGGTTTTCAGTGGTGTCCATCCTACCTTTCTGGGACACAGATAGCATTTCTGTTAATTTAAAAGTGTGTCATGTAAGTCATGCAAAATTGAATTGAGTATCTATTAACTGGGAAGCATTAAATATATGGTCAGCTGTGCAAAAGAAACAAAGCTGGACTATATATACATACTCAGATTCAGCTCTTCATGACTTTAGATCAATATTTCCAGGGTTATTTGTCTAGATGTTGCTTCTGCTAGTCTGCTGCAGGGCTTATGCACCATTGAAACCAGTTTCTTGTAGAGTAACAGGGTTATTAAAGCAGCTTTGACCATTTTGTCTACTCTGGAACATTTCAATGCCACTGCAACTTAGTAAGGGAAAGCAATGACAATTAAGCTTCATTGGTTTTCAAAATAAGCGTTTCAATTGTGTAAGCATACCCTACTCACTTGCCATTTAATGCTGCTACTCCAACAGTGCTTCTGGCAATTGACATACTTGCCACAAATGTCCACTGCTGACTTTGAGGGTCCCACCTCTCAACTGTGTTCAAATAGCTCCAGCCATCGTGTCCTCCTACTGCATAAATAGGCCCTTCAAGCACTGTAACTCCTAAAATGGAGGAGAAAGTTAGAGAAGATAAAAGTATGTTTCCTCTGCCAGTAGCAAAAAATAAAAAAGATTTCCAAAACACAACCAACAAACGAACTTTTATATTCAAAATGAAAAAGGAAGCAACGATCTGAGATTTGATTAATTAAGAATTACCAAACAGGAACAAAATTAATGCCACTCCTAATGGCTCTACGAAAAACGTCTTGTCAAACAATCCCATTTCTTGAGAGGAATGTTTGGTTCATAGAATAACCTGTTAATGATGTGATCCTCTTAGATTTCTGTACTCCCTTTAGTATCTCATTCTGATCGTGAATTAGCTCTTTAGAATATTATTAAAGCACATAATAAAGTATGCACTGGATACCTGGTAGATCTCAGATTATTGTTAACCTAAGGGGGATTTCATTGAATAGAATTGCTTCTACAGTGGTTGAAGTCTGGTTTTTAACCCTTTTTGTCAATTGTGTCAAAGAAAAGATCAATTTTTCAGTAGCAGGAAGCTTGTGGACTGGCGCAGAATCAAAAAACACATTCAAAGGCTTGAGCAAGTAATCAGACTGAGAAATTTAGGCTGCTTCCTCTGTTCTACTCTATAAAAAAAAAGAAATAACCACACACCTTCACAGAACAATAATGTTGGCTATATGAGGATTCTTTTATCTACTGAAGAAAAGTAAAACAAAATGTAAAGTGTGAAGACTGAAGTTGGAAATATTTAAATAAAAAACAATTTTTAACTATGAGGGGTTTGAATCACCCAGTTGAAGGAATTGATGAATTCTCTATCTCACAGTCTCTTCAGCTAAGCTTAGAAGGCTCTGGAAGATGAGTTATAGCTAAGCACCATTTGTTACAAGACAGTGAGCTCAGTAATTCCATTCTATGAATCCATGATCCCAAATGAACATTGCTCTGAAAAATCTCAGGCTAAATCCATTCCTATTTCTAAGCTAACGTCTTTTTTTTTTTTCTCACTCCATTTCACATGATTTGAACTCATCAAAAAGTCAGAAAACAGTAGATCATTAAAGTTTCAGAGAATGGCTTTATTTTTTCTTGCAGAAGTCTCTCTCTAATTTAAAACAATGCAAAGTTTCCGCTTTCTGTGTAAGAATGTTTTGTTCCATTTCAGAAAAGTAATTAATTAAAAGATTATTTGACTTTATATTTATCAATGAGTTTGAACATGTTTCATCTCAGTGTTCACAGAAAGTGTTCCTGCACTTTGGGTGTTGATTTTCATTTGTCAATATTTTTTAACTTAAAAAAGAAAGTAATTAAAAAAATCCCTACTAACCCTTGGAAAAATTTTCTTCCAAATGAAGGTTAAACCTCATCTTTTTCTATAGAACTCATTCTCCAATTGTTTTCATTGTCTTGCTTAGAAATTCTTTCTATTCAGTCACATGCTGCAGTTAAAATTTTTCCAGAATATTAAACTGGATATTAAATTGAAATCATGATCCATATAGCTCAATATCTTATCTCAGAACACAACCAGTAACAACCTGTAGGAAGATGTGTCAGTGTTCACATAAAAATTAGGGGATTATATGATAATATATGTAGTTTGGGGGTAGTTTTTTGTTTACTCTAGTATCTAATATCTTTAAATATTCTTAAATCCTGAACAAAGAGGTTTACATTGTCAAAAAATCATTTACTATGGTTTCTTATAAAAATATGGTACTCCTTAGCTTTTCATCTATATACTCTATGTTAAATGCAAAGTTAAATGGAAAATCAAATTCTTTTTGGAATAACAAAAGGAAACATATTCAAAGAAAGATCGCGGGGTAAACATTTCTATACACATACATGTACACATAATTGGTGTCCAGACAAACACACAAACCCTCTCTCACCTTCATACATAAACAGAGTTATATATATTATGCAGTGAATTTCACAAGGAATCTATGGCGCACATAAAAACGCATCTCATCAGTTTTGAAATTTCCTGCTTTTACTTCCTTAAATAACTTATTTGCACTTTCACTAGGGTATAAAGAGTTTTCCTCAATTACTCTTTTTATCTCATTCACTATTTCATTTTTTTTTCAAGTCCTTCATATTTGAGTTTTATTCTCATCTACTCCCTGCCGGAAATTAAGCCATCACAATTATTTCATTCACTTTTGTAGGAAATTTGATTTCCCCTTAATCAAAATACCATTCTTCCTGCATTTTCGTGGATTTTTACTTTTTTTTTTTTTTAATGACAATGAAAACTGATAAACTCATTGCATTAATATAATGCTACTTTCTCTCTGCATTTCTTGTTGTACTATTGTAACTGAGCTTTATACAGAAAATAGTCTTCAATGGCTTCTCTGTTCCGCTCATGAGAACATTTCTGAGATTATACAATGCAGATAGAACCCTGTGAGATGGACAATTACTTCTGATTCTTTTCCCCATTGCAGAAACCAACATACTGCCCTCAGTAGTTTCTGGCACCCTTTTGTGGAAGCTGCTGTACAACCAGTTGCATCTCTTGGGTGCCTCTGTTACCTGTGCTCAGACCCACATATCTGAGAAGACCCAAAGTCTGATTCTTATGTTTTCTGAGAAGCTAGGCTGGCAAAGGTCTAAGCAATGCAAAAGTATTTTCCTTCCCCATTAGGCAGTGCTTGCACCATATGTTTCAAAATATTCTAATGAGTAGTAATGATAATGTAATCATCTCCCCCATGGAAATATATAAATACACATTTTATATTACAGCAGACTGTGTCACATCTGAAGAATTCAATATTCAAGCATTGAATTCAAGCATTAGAATTCATTCTTAGATGTCAGAATTTCTCTGTGATTTTTACGTCACACATATGGACTAAAGGGCAGTCCCAAAAGTGTTGCTTGTAGCCTCCTTATCACACAGGATGGATTGCAGTACATCTCTTCTCTGACTGGAATTACTGAACAGTCCATAGTAACAGCAAATGGCAACACCACAGTCAACATCTTAAGGGACACATTCCCCAAGATCACAAAGCAAAATATTTTCCAGTAAAATTGATGAAACAAGACTATTCTCTTTTCTAAATGTTCCAGATATTGTTTTAATAGAAGGAAAAAATTAAATTCATCGTAAGTAGTCTGTGTTGAAATGTCAGAGTTCCAATCCTATTAGCACACTGTAGAATTCCTCTGCCTTAAAGAGGAAAGGTACTGAACTCTATATACCTTTTATTTTTTCTAAACGGTACAGCCATTTTCTGCTTAGTCTCTTGAGATAAGATTTCTCATCTTTTTGTAGTCAAGATACTGAACAGTGTGTTAGAAGGTCAGAGTTCATTTCAACTTCATGAAACAGGTTTTCATGTTCATTATGTGTCCTAGAGTAAATTGATATCAGAGTACATAATTTTGTTTTCTGTCATCTACATCCACAAGATAATAAGAATCTACCTAGATTTACACTCAGAATTTAGATAATGTGTTGTTTTTTTGATAAAATAAATTATATAGAATGAGCTTTTCCTGTTCCTAAATGAGAAAATATCTATTTCCAGCTGACACTTAAACTATTTGTCATTAAGCAATTTGCACAGAAGAGTAATACTCTTAGCTCTTTCAGGACAGTTTGCTAAGAGAAGAGAAAGGACAGGAGGCCCCCACAGCTTTTCTTCCTGTACCTCATCTTCAACAATTTGGCAAAACCAGTTTAAGACACAAGAAAAGAAGAAATCATCTTGGAGGTAATGTTTCACATGATACTACTGCTCTGTTCTTTCTGATAGAAGCAATAATACATTCAGAAAGGGAGTATTTTACTCAAAGAGAATTACATTAAATAAACAAAGTTATTATTTATCTGAACAAAGAAACTGGAAATTGGTGGAATCAGCTCTTTTTAATTTGTAGAAAACAGTAATTCTGGCATTGAGGGAGTAATTTTTTCTACCCATCTTTTGATGAATTACTTTCATTTACATGACACTGTGAGCAGTTTGGCTTTCCTAGTTCTCATACAGTTGGAGAGCTGAACCAACTATGTACATCCCTTTTAGGAAAGGTAGCAACTCTTTTTATTAAGAGGAGATATGTTTTCAGCAATATATTGAGTAGTTAAGTGCAGTAATTACAGTGCAGAGAAACCTTAATGTTTTCCTGAACAAAAAAAGTACCTGGAAAATAATTCTTCTAAGCATTTTGACTTAGGAATTTATAAAAGCAAACAGTATTATTTTTAAACTAAATGAGATCTAAAAAATTAATTGTCCAGTTTGCAATGGCAGGCATTTTCCTTTTGATTGCCTTCACAAAGCTATGCAGCAAAAACTCTATTATGCCTAATTAGGTGCTGAGATCTGTACAGTTCCAATTATTTATACTTGAAGACTGGAATGGGATTTTAAATTGCTTTTCTGCAACGTTACAAAATAAAGTAACACTGCCTATCATATTTTTAACTCTGCATTTCCTTATCTGCCTGATGGACCTAATTTTACAGAGTGAAATTTTAAAACAAGAATTTTTTTTATAAAGCAACTGTTAATATACTTTCATACTGACACTTGGGTACAAAATGTCAGAGAAAAAAAAATCTGCTAGCTTTACTGTAGTCTCTGCATTTTGATATTTGTAGAGATATGAAATTTTAAGTGGGAAGGATATACTTGTATCCAACAACTTATTTTTTAAATAAGGACTTTAGCTTTCAAGAGGATAACAGATATATACTATATTATGACATTGAAGGTGATAAGACAAATCAGTGGTTTGTTATCCAAGTATTAAACTGGATCAAATAACACCCAGGCTTTATTCTGCCCTTTTAAGCTCCACATTTATTTAGTGTCCAGGTAGAAGCCCATTTCTAACAATCTCCTTTCTCACCCACACCAATAGAAGCATATTTATACAATTATGTACTAATCGTAATTAATACTGCTGCTGTTCCTTACTCTGTTCTTTCCCCTTTAAGTCTTAAACCACTTTTCTTCCGTAGTAGTTGTGTCAAAGAAAGTAAAGTCCAATTTGCTTTAAATTATGCATCATGAATTAAATGATGAAATAAACCTCATATTTATTTCTCAAAGCCATATTATTAACAGAGTGTGAAATACAAATACTATTCTTTGGATGCTGCATATAGGACTGCCATAGGACAAGCATGGAATTTAGTGTGTCATTAGTGTGTCATTAGTGTGGAGAATTAGACCTGACCTACCTTCCTCAGTGAATATCCAGTGGCTCAATGCTGAAAATACCTATTCCTATGTAAATTCACAAGCAAGTATCAAGGCTGATTTAAAGAATTATAGCAATATCACTGCCCTATTGGGCTAGAAGATATTACACTAACATGCTAATATAATGCAAATTTATAGAAGCAAAGATCTGCCTGTCAGCCCTTTATTTACATTCAGTTTTGTAGATAAGACACTAGGTTCTCAACTCTGCCACACTATTATCCTGAGAACATGACTCAGAAATTATTATAAGTGTTGCTGTTATGATTTGTAACTCTTTAGTGAATTAGGTCATAATCTACTACTTACTAAAGGTGCAAAGTACAAAGAAAAGGTACTTAATAACTCAGAAAAAAATCCCTCTAATGTTCCCCATGATTAGGAGAAAAATCCAAAGCAAAAACCTAATATACAGGCAAATCAATATTGCAGAGAAAATACTTTAAAACGCTCAGGCCTTATGTCAACCCATAGTTAAAGCAGTCAGAATGGCATATTTTTCCTGAGATTTCACATGAAAAAAATAGCAATAATTTAACTACATAGAAGCACATAGTACTAGTCAACTTTGCCTAAAAGAAAGATTCTCAAGCTAATATCTTGACAGCTGCTTCTGGGGTAGAAACTACAGCTATAGCAGAGCATTGCTGTGCTCTGCTAAGCTAGTCTGTTGAGGAACTCTTCTACTTAATGCTTAGGTGGGGATAGGTTTGGGCATTTCTGTTTGTTGGGTTTTTTGGAAGGCGATGGGTTGTGGGGTATTCTGTGAAATTAAAGATGGAGAACACATGTCTTAACTATAGCATTGCTTTTATGAGACTCTGGTACCCAGAAAGATCTACCATTGCAGAAAAATAAGGTATTTACAACAAAATAAGGTATTCAAGGATCTTGAGTTGGACCTTTATGGGACATAAATCTTTCTCAGCTGACCATAACTGACCCAAATGACATTCCATACTGTATGACATCATGCTCTGGAAACCTGGAATATCATTGCTCAGTGCAGTAGATTTTGATCAGTATCTTATATGTGATAACACGGAGTGCTATAATATTTTCAGTTGTCTGCATGCTCTAACAAACTAATATCTGGAAAAGTTTCCTTCATCCAGTGTTCTAGCTATTTGGCACTGTAACAAACATTATGCAAAAAAAAAAAATGCTTATATCATTCAAGAATTCTTTTATTTATAAATAGTTGCTCCACAATATTGAGAAATTAATTCATCATAAATAATTACCGTTTTATCATACTAATAGGGTATGACCTAATCTGTTGGTTTCAATGCTAATTAGTTCTCTAAATTTTACTGACATTTCTTTCTTCCTGCCTTTCATCTCTGGCCTCCAGGTTCATATATGCCCTGATGTCCAGAATGAAATCTCAGATTTGCATGCATCTGTCCCTGCAGCTCTGTACTTTTTAGTCTCCAGAGACCGGTTTCTTTTACACACAGACAACATACAAAAAATTTTGGATTTATTATGTTGTAAAACTTAAAAACAATAAAAAAATAAATCCAGACCCAGAAAAAAACCTACTTATTTTTTGTTGTATGTTAATGGAAGATGTAAATTTGCCATTTTTGCCTACTTGGTAGCCCAGCAATGGTGATACATAAAAAGAAGAAGCTATCATGCAAGATTAGAGAAAGTGGAGAAAGAAGAATAAAGTTCCCTTTTATCTTCTACATTTTTGTGGTTTATTTTACAGTTACCGTGGATGGGAGTGTTAAGGCTATACCAAGCTTTTATTTATATTCCTATTCTATTTTAATGGTTTCTACTCTTCCTGGAATGCTTTCTGACAGATTACAACTCTATAGACAAACATGTATTTATTGGGGCTTAAGCACTATCTAAAATAACATCATTGCTTAACTGCCATAGCAAAAGCTGACTTGAAAATCATCCTTCATACTAGGTCTAAAGAGAGGTATCATTCATCATTATATTTTCGGTGTTGAGTAAGCAATAATCTATGTCACATTATGTTTCATGAAAGAGGTAAAAGTCAGCCTGTACAGTTAATGGTTTTGCAACTTTGTTGTGTATCTGATCATGAGTCCTATGGCCTATGTTTTCCTGGTGGAACAATCTTTTAAAAAATCTGTTAGTAACACTCTTTCTTTAAAGGCTCTATTTCCAAACAAAATTTATTTGGCATAAAATAAAGAGGAGGTGATCACTTTCCATATTCATCTCATAAAACACATCTTTAAAATACATAATTTTTATTGCAATGACCTGTTCATTATAAATTTGTGGTATCAAATATGTGTTACCTATGTGTTTCTCCTTCACTTGTTTCAGTGTAATCAGGTACTGTTTCACAATTATGGATCTAGTAATGTTTCTAGTATCTGATACACTCTCTGATATTGCACTGAAGGCTCATTTTAAAAAGCTATTGAAATTTGAAAATTTATTGTTAAAAAATTATTTACTTCACCAGGGGACAGCAATGGAATTAAAAATATCTGCTTCATGTCAATATTTATATAGAGAAATGTTATTATACCAAATATTTTTTTCAACTTACTGCTTTATAAAGGAATAATTCTACCAGAAATTACTAAACTGGTAAGCAGTTCCATTGACGTTACTATGTTACTGCTAGCCCTTTAAGATATTATGTACTTCATTACTATGTTAGATTTATTTAAATAGAAGTGTTCATAAAAATTTTCTTTTTTTTTTTGGTTTGGTTTTATTTCTGAAATAGTTNATATTATGTACTTCATTACTATTTTAGATTTATTTAAATAGAAGTGTTCATAAAAATTTTCTTTTTTTTTTTTGGTTTGGTTTTATATCTGAAATAGTTTTTCAATAATCTGTATTTTTGACATCTCTCAAATCATACCCACATACAGGCATAAATACCCAATACAACATCTTTGGCCTTCTTTTTAAAAGTTCCAGTGCAACTGGAATCTAAGTTATATTTGCCAGATTCTCAGTTTCCAGTCTAGTCAATAGTATTTATTGTACCTTGAGAAGCAGGGACTGCTCCCAAGCCATAAATAATTTAATCCTAAACATGCTACACTTCTTTTCCCCAAGGAAATGAGATTATGTCATTTCAGTTGCTCCACTCCATTGTACATGTACCTACTCAAGCAGCTGAATCCTACCCAAATTCTTAGATCTCTAAAGTTGTGGAGCTGTAATTATGCCCTAAGCTTTCACATAATTTAAAACTATTTGATAAACAATAATTCCTTTGAAAAGGAAAAATTACTTCAAAAAATTACTTATAAAGCATCTCATTAATTTTGAATCAATGAAATAGTCAATAATTAATACTTTTGAAAGTAGATAAAATATTTTCTAAATTATCATTTAGTGATATAAAAATATACAGGCTTATAATAATTAATTTACATGTCTAGATTTTTAATATTTTTATATTATTTGCAGTATTTATATTTACACATGTGTTTTACCTCTGAGATTTACCATGTAGTAAGAATACTGATAATTCAGTTTCTCCACAATCTTTCACTCTAGTGTTTCAAATTATTAGTATTTCTTATTACTACTTGAAAGTTACAGAGTCATCCCTGTATTTTTCCCAAGTAAATTTTTTTTCTCTTCCCTCTGACTTGTGAGTCGGACTCTAGAGCGGTAAGCATGAAAGTGGAAAATCAAGCTGGGTCTAAGAAGCACGGTGGGTCCTTCCCTTTCAGTGAAATACAGAAATAGGCCTTCGTGCAAACACGTGGTGCCATTTGATGCTTTGTCAGCAACATCTAAGATATTCTGGGATGTTTTATCCTATAACTCCCTAACTGCATGTATTCTCTTTCCACTTCTGAGTTTTGAACTTAGTCTTTTATATATTCATTCCTGCACATACCAGTTTCATGACAACCACATTATAAGAAAATATTCACACTAATTTCAAGCATACCCTTCAGGTCATTTAAAATGCATTTACATTACATATTTAGCTTCTTCAGAACAACAGGTTGAAGGCTAATCCACTGTGTAAACTGAGACTTGGAAATTCTTTAGGTCTTCTTATGGCCATTAACTCCGGGTAGAGTGAATTCTATCTACCCTAGGTCTATATGCTATATAAATGAATCTAAGGCTTTCCCATCAGCTATTAATATTTTTATACCATTTATTGCATTTTCACTCAGATGATTACAACTTGCAAGATTCTCTCTTCCAAGAGGGGAGGAGGAAAAATATGTAACTTGCCTCCACTCTAAGCTGTACAGTATTTTACGAGGTAATACCATGCCCTGTCAGCCTCCTTCCCACACTGATCATCTTGAAGATACGTGTTTGACTATGGATAGTGAGATCAGTATATTTTCAAAACCAAAACCTAAAATAGGAGCTTAGACACAGTTTATATAGTTCATGGAAAAAACAAGACAATTTCGAACACCTACCTGAAAAGACTGCTGTTCTCCTTTAATTATACTGGAAGCCTAATTTTCTCTCTGTGGCATTTAAATTGTTTCTTTTGGAAAGACAAGCCAAGCACCAACCTTTATTTAGCTTTTAGGTTTTCTGGGGGTTTTTGTTTGTTGTTTTTTTTTTTTTTTTAATTACAGTTTCACTGGATTTGATATCTAAAATTCTAATTAGTCTATCGTTGGTTCCATATTTCCTTTCTCCTCCTCTACATAGACGATTAGGTTTGGCAAAGACACTGGAAAAGTGGATACAGAGTTGCTTCATAAAACTGCTGAATTTATAAACCACAATCTGTTTTACATTTTCCACCTCTTTGTTCTTCCAGTCTCTTTCTTCCTTCCCTACATGGATTTTGATTCTGTCTTTCTGTTTGTCAGGTTTCACCTTTCCCATATTTCATTTTTGCCTTCCACTGCCATTCCGGTGTCTTACTGCTCTTTCATATTCCATTCTGTTTTATGGACTACTCAACAGGGATGTTAGAATCACTATTACTTTAAATAATAGTTTTGGATCCCGCAGTCTGCCCTTTCTTTTTTGTACTTTAGCACCACTTATTTCAAACACTGCCATTAAAAGAGCTTTCACTCATCTTCATTGGCAGCTTTGAAACTGCCTAACATATGACTTCCTACACTATGGACTTTCACTGCAAGGCCTGTCAATTTTATTTCCTCATTTCTACACGTATCAACTTCTATACACATGGTTCTATGGAAGATTATATGAAGACAGGATAAAGTGAATTGTACTACCTGGCTGTGACCTTAGTTACAATAGGGTACTGTGGGAATTAACAGCAGGTCAGAAAGCCTGTCTGAGTCTGAGACTGGTCTCAGCACAGTCCATTTCTACCTGTGAGAAACCTAGTCGAGAGAAGCAAGAAATTCAAAACAACAGAGGGAGTAAACAGCAACAAGGCTGCAGCTGGTGTTTTGTTTGGATTCTTGGGATGTCTGTATTGTAGATAACTAATAATAGTACGGTGTAGTTAAAATAGCCAATGAATTTACTGTAGTAGTTGAGCAACCAATGGACAACTAACACGAATGATAAACATACAAAAGTGTATATATATGACACTGGCTCTTGGAATAAACGCTTTTTGCCTGCACTTTATGTTAGAATTAGTGTGTGTCCACCTCAACTGCGACAGGGTACCTCACAATTTTTTGCTATGTCAACAAAAAGACATCCATGTAAAGGATGAGTGCTTATTTCCATCCTGTATACAGAATCCAATTCAAACTGCTCTAGCATTATTGCCATATGGATATAACATAACCCAAAGTTTAGAAAACAAAATACGAAAAAAAATATTTATTACTTCAGATTGATTTCCATACAAAGAGCATGTACTAAAATAATAACTTTATGAGATACTTAGAAAAAAATTTAAAAGCAATTAAATTATATTAACTAAGCTTCTCAGATAATAGGATGATTATTATGTAATTCCAAATAAAACACATGTTTCTAATGCCTTCTAAACAACTGTATTTAATCATCTCAATTTAGACTTCTCTCCTCATTTTACACGTTGTTTACAAAAAGCCTGAATTACTTCAATATAAAAATTTTAAAACTATTTTATAGAAAATAAAAGCCACAAATGGTCAAATGCCTAGTTCATTCCTTTTTTCCTACAATAGAAAACATACCAGTTTTTCTCTAAGCATAACCTCAACATTCCTCAACTTAATAACGGCATTTTTTAAATTTGTTGACAAAAAGCATCTGTAAAATTATAGCCCAGAATTAGTTTTTTAACTGTTTACCAAGGGTTTTCAATCATAGATTCATCTCTTCTGTAACTGAGACAAATATTTTCTCTATCAAGCATACCCTAATATTGTATTACTACTTTCCTGCGTAATAGCTGAAGTCATTGTATTTTTACCACCCTCGGGAACAGTATTGGTTCTATAAAATTCTGGAACACTGGCAGAAGAAACATTATATGTATTTCTTCATGTTATTCATGCATTTTCTCATGCATTTTCTAATTTATAATTAAATTTAGACTTAGGAAACAATTTTAAATCAGTGAGATATTTAGTGTCATGATGCCATCTGATACAGATTCCTACCACTATTTTCTATAGTAAGATTTGTTTAATAGCAACAGTACATATTCAGATTACAAGTGTCCAATGACATGACTGAAGGACAGGAAAGCGTGGCCATTTCGTGAGGTATTGACACAACAGTACAATAAAGGACTTGCTGATTGCAACTCAGGGGAATGGACAGGATAACACAGTGTGTTTAGTGTGAGCTGACACAGCCAGGCAGCCAGAAAACCACAAAACCACTGCTGAAATGCAAACAGTAAATTTTTTCATTATGTTCCTAACCAGAGGATGCCAAAGCAATCTCAGGGTCCCAGGCAGAGACACACGAGCAGGAACAAGGCAACTTAGTCCAATCCTACTGGGTGGCCAGGCTGCTGTTTGCTCGCATTTATCCAGGACCCACGCACATGTAGTTTACCAATGTGCTACAATCTCCTCTGTGCTTTTTATGACCTCTGAGCTTTGATCTCTCTCCCAAAACAGTGAGCTCAAACATGTCCAAAAGAGTGTCTCCTAGTCTCTCCTATGTTATCTCTACAGAAATTTTACTTCTCAAAACAGAGAGAAACAGCGGAGGGCATAATAGGTATATATATGGGGTGCTCACACTGTTATTCTCCCAGCCTCGGAATTCCCAGCTGCAAGGTCACTTGAGCAAATTTGCCATCCTCCTCGCCATTCTCCTGCTTTTAACACTTTCATCCCTACAAGCGCCTGTGAGAGACTGAGATGTTAATGGTTAATGGGTCAAACACTTGCCCATTTGTGGAGGTGGCAGGGTGCTTTTCTAGGCTGGGGTTTGCATCCCCCGAGGGGGAGGAGGTGAATTTTTGGGTGGGTGCTGGTGAAGCCTCGGGTCTGCATAAATTAGAGGGGGTGACCACCCACCACTGGAAGCCAATAAGAAGCAGACCTTGTGGAGGCAGCATAGTTCTTTTTATCATGCTAGTGTCCTCCCTTACACAAACTGGTTCAGTTGTAAAACTCCTCCACCCACTCTGCACCCACCTTACCCCCTTGGAAGGTCAGATTCACACAGAACATTGACATTCACACATAGGCCTGGGAGTATTCATCCCTTCTGATGGCTCAATTATGCTGATGTGAAAGGCAGCTGTCATGTCATAAACCATTAAAGATCTGCCCCTGAAAGCACCCCCAGTCTCATTTCAGTGTGGATCAACACATGATCCACAGTGTCACAAAAGACAGTGCAAAACTCCCCTCCATTGAATTCTGTGTTTCGTGGGCTTCCCCCACTCCTGATGGATCAAGACTGTGATCACTTCAAACAAAAGACATCTAGATTGCCACAATCAAGTCTCGTAATTGGATCCACAGGTGGTAATATCTTTCTACTCTTAAGCTTTCTTTCTCTTTCTTCCTTTTCCACATACGTTTTCTTAGGCGTTATTTTTATGTTTTTATATTGTTATATTACTACAGATAGTAATAACCAAAATGGCTACATACCTGCTTCCCATTGCAACCAAATTTTTCTAAAACAAGCCCTACCTGTGTACATTTACAAACACTGATCATTCAGTGTCGTCTAACTGCCCCAAGGGATCTATTAACTGGAACCTGGGTTACCCTTGCCTTCTGCAGCAGATCATAACAGAGTCTACCATTTCTATTTTTCAGAACTACGTAATAATTCTATCACACCAAGTGGTTTTAGCAGAACAGATAATGAACAGTTTAGTTTTCTATACCTTGTAACAACAATATTGCAAAACTGAGTTATTGTTACTGGTCAGAATGCTACCATAGCTTAAAAGTACTGAGTTTTCCATTAAAAATTACATAACCAGAAAACGTGGTATGTTTTAAATTTTTTTTTTTTTCTTACCTAAGCCATGTCTATGCGTTGACATAGGTGGTAACACAGTCCAAGCCTTGGTCTTTGGATTGTAACATTCAACAGTGTTTAATGTCTTTAAACCATCCCGGCCTCCAATGACAAACAGTTTGTCATCGATGACAGCAACACCAAACTGAAGCCTCCTGCCATTCATTACTCCAGCCTGAATCCATATGTTTGTTCTGAGATCATACTTTTCAATAGTTGTAGCTCCTGATGAGACATAAAAACAGAACTAAAAATATCAAAATTATAGATGCATTTAAATAAAAGCTTAAGAGAATGACTTGGTGATTCATCTGAAATAAAACCAGTGCTTTATTTTAGCATACACATAACAGTGCTTCACTTCCAAAGCTTAAATACCCTACAGAAAAAAAAAAAAATCAAGATAATTATGAAGCTTTAGTCTTTGGAACTAACTCTTTGTATTAAAATAAAAGCTTATAATTCCATGGAAAATAATTCTTTAAGGATTCATTCATTCTGTGGAACAAAAAAGCAATGAACTGAGTGCAAACAAACATAATGAAAGCAATAGTTTTGTTAATTGGACTAAAAAGTCATAATTTAAATTCAATTTGTATCGAAGTGTAGCAGAAGAGCAATAATGTACACTACAAATGGATGTATTAAATTCCCTCCTAGTTTTATGAAGCCACAAGATATAGGAAGCAAATTTTGCATTCAGTTTAGACACACACCCTTTTTTATCTTTTTGACCCTAGTTTAGAATTGACAGCTGTAAATTCATTAATACTTAGGTTTGAAAGAACAAAATATACAGCTTATTTGATACAGTTTTTTGGAGGTTCTTCAGGGCATATTATAATGATGCATATTAATAAAATTGTAATGCTTTATATTCATGCTAAAAGCTAGAACTGTAGCACATGAGTTCTGTAAAACTGTTTACTTCAATGGTAAAGAGTACAGTTTAAAAGTTTTGTCATTCTGATTTCAGAAAATTGTATTTACATAACAAACAGAGTATTTCAATTATGCTCATCTACGTATTTTCTAATATTGGCTAAGTTTGAGTTTTCATTATATTATATTATATTATATTTTATTATATTATATTATATTACATTACATTACATTATATTTATGATATTACATACTGAGCATCTAATCCTGGAGTTCCTGGACTGCTTAAATTCTGTTTATCCAATAAGGTGCCTCGCTATTTTGTAGTGATGATGAGGATGAGAATGATATAATAACAACAATAAAAACAGCAATAAGAATAGTAACAAAGATCAACAATGCAAAATGAAGTAGGTGTCAGTCCTATAAAATCATTATTATCTGGCACATGAAGATAATACATTCTAGACTGCAATTCAGACAAGAAAAGAAGACCTCTTAAATTACAGTAATTATTTTGATTCCAATGAAACTGGAATAGTAACATTCAAACTGGAAAAATCTTTAAACAAAAAGGTGGTGGAACAACTGAAAGGTATTATCAGCAGAGATTTTAGGATATCTTTAATTGCAGATTACTGAGAATGTCTTTTAATAATATTTAGACTGCTCTTCATTCCCAAACATATGGTCAAATATTTGCACAGCTTAGACTATAAGAGATAATAAACTTCTACCTTTCCTAGGAAGAAAACTGGGTATTTCTGACTAGGAAATAGATTCTTTTCTTTAGCTCAACTGTTTTGATCTTGAAAGTAAAAGGATTTTCCGCACCTAGGAGAGGAGGCAAAATCTTGATACCAGTAGGATTTTACTAGACAAATTAGTTTAGCTATTCAAGAGTCAGGTCCTCTGGGGATATAAAATTAGTACCATATTGGAATATTGATTTTTCATCTATTTTATGGCTTAAATATATTTGTATATAATACTCTCAGAATGAAAGTATTATTACATTGCCAAATGTTGACACCACAGATTTGCCCTGGAACAGAATAAAAGCAGAAGTTCTAAAGTATCCAGGGGTGCATCAAACACAGCATAAATAACAAGGCCATTGCTTCATCTTGATGACAATACCTTTGAGCTACTTTTGCTAAAATCTCCTGTCACTGAGTAAAGACTATGAAACATCTGTTTTCACATTTTTTATGTTTCTTAATTCAGGACAGCAACGTCATTCTTAGATTCTTTCACAGCCTGTTCTGCTAAAGCTATATTGACCTTAAAGATTTGACTTATGGTAGGGCTACTGGAGCTAAGAAATTCATAAACATCAAGGTTTTGGGGAAATATTTTGGAATTGTGTTTTAACATTTAAGCAACAGATTATATTTTATGACTTTGGGTAGTAGCTCTGTCTTTGCCAGAAGTCTAAGTGGATCATAGAATTGTAGAATTGTAGAATCATTTAGGTTGGAAAAGACCTTTAAAATCATTCACCCTTTAACCCAGCACTGCCAAATCCTCCACTAAACCCCAAGTGCCACATCTAGATATCTTTCAAATACCGTCAGGGATGGGAAAAGCATCATTTCCCTGGGCAATTCCAATGCCTGATAACACTTTCAGTGAAGCAGTTTTTCCTCATATCCAATACAAACCTCGTCTGGTGCAATTTGAGACCATTTCCTGTCGCCTTATCACCTGTTACTTGGGATAAGAGACTGACACCCACCTTGCTACAACCTCCTTTCAGGAAGTTATAGAGAGTGATAAGCTCTCTAATAATAATCTTTTATTTATCCAGGCTAAAGAACCTCAGCTTCCTCAGCCACTCCTCACAAGACTTGTACTCCAGGCCCTTCACCAGCTTCACTGCCCTTCTTTGGACACACTCTGGGAGCTCAATGTCTTTCTTGCCCTGAACCGGACATAGGATTTGAGGTGTGGTCTCACCAGTGCCGAGCACAGTGCATATATGATCAGTAGTTACATTGCAGGACAATGAGTCACTCCCTGCTGCCCAGTCTGGAGGGAATTCAGAGAACCCCCGGACATGTCCAACTAGCAGAGAGACATACAGAACCCTATCCCCAATCTCCTTCATCACTTCTAAGGTGAGATCAGTNATGATATTACATACTGCGCATCTAATCCTGGAGTTCCTGGACTGCTTAAATTCTGTTTATCCAATAAGGTGCCTCGCTATTTTGTAGTGATGATGAAGATGAGAATGATATAATAACAACAATAAAAACAGCAACAAGAATAATAACAAAGATCAACAACGCAAAGTGAAGTAGGTGTCAGTCCTATAAAATCATTATTATCTGGCACATGAAGATAATACATTCTAGACTGCAATTCAGACAAGAAAAGAAGACCTCTTAAATTACAGTAATTATTTTGATTCCAATGAAACTGGAATAGTAACATTCAAACTGGAAAAATCTTTAAACAAAAAGGTGGTGGAACAACTGAAAGGTATTATCAGCAGAGATTTTAGGATATCTTTAATTGCAGATTACTGAGAATGTCTTTTAATAATATTTAGACTGCTCTTCATTCCCAAACATATGGTCAAATATTTGCACAGCTTAGACTATAAGAGATAATAAACTTCTACCTTTCCTAGGAAGAAAACTGGGTATTTCTGACTAGGAAATAGATTCTTTTCTTTAGCTCAACTGTTTTGATCTTGAAAGTAAAAGGATTTTCCGCACCTAGGAGAGGAGGCAAAATCTTGATACCAGTAGGATTTTACTAGACAAATTAGTTTAGCTATTCAAGAGTCAGGTCCTCTGGGGATATAAAATTAGTACCATATTGGAATATTGATTTTTCATCTATTTTATGGCTTAAATATATTTGTATATAATACTCTCAGAATGAAAGTATTATTACATTGCCAAATGTTGACACCACAGATTTGCCCTGGAACAGAATAAAAGCAGAAGTTCTAAAGTATCCAGGGGTGCATCAAACACAGCATAAATAACAAGGCCATTGCTTCATCTTGATGACAATACCTTTGAGCTACTTTTGCTAAAATCTCCTGTCACTGAGTAAAGACTATGAAACATCTGTTTTCACATTTTTTATGTTTCTTAATTCAGGACAGCAACGTCATTCTTAGATTCTTTCACAGCCTGTTCTGCTAAAGCTATATTGACCTCAAAGATTTGACTTATGGTAGGGCTACTGGAGCTAAGAAATTCATAAACATCAAGGTTTGGGGGAAATATTTTGGAATTGTGTTTTAACATTTAAGCAACAGATTATATTTTATGACTTTGGGTAGTAGCTCTGTCTTTGCCAGAAGTCTAAGTGGATCATAGAATTGTAGAATTGTAGAATCATTTAGGTTGGAAAAGACCTTTAAAATCATTCACCCTTTAACCCAGCACTGCCAAATCCTCCACTAAACCCCAAGTGCCACATCTAGATATCTTTCAAATACCGTCAGGGATGGGGACAGCATCATTTCCCTGGGCAATTCCAATGCCTGATAACACTTTCAGTGAAGCAGTTTTTCCTCACGTCCAATACAAACCTCCTCTGGTGCAATTTGAGACCATTTCCTGTCGCCTTATCACCTGTTACTTGGGATAAGAGACTGACACCCACCTTGCTACAACCTCCTTTCAGGAAGTTATAGAGAGTGATAAGCTCTCTAATAATAATCTTTTATTTATCCAGGCTAAAGAACCTCAGCTTCCTCAGCCACTCCTCACAAGACTTGTACTCCAGGCCCTTCACCAGCTTCACTGCCCTTCTTTGGACACACTCTGGGAGCTCAATGTCTTTCTTGCCCTGAACCGGACATAGGATTTGAGGTGTGGTCTCACCAGTGCCGAGCACAGTGCATATATGATCAGTAGTTACATTGCAGGACAATGAGTCACTCCCTGCTGCCCAGTCTGGAGGGAATTCAGAGAACCCCCGGACATGTCCAACTAGCAGAGAGACATACAGAACCCTATCCCCAATCTCTTTCATCACTTCTAAGGTGAGATCAGTATCTAAGGTTTTTAAACCACCATGCTGTGGTGCAGTGGAGGAACAGTCACTCACCCAGAGTGTTGCTGGTTCCAGCAACAAGAAAAATTTGGTAGCATCACATGCCAGCTGAGATAAGAAAGTCCTCTCCTCTTTGCCATTACTAGCAGATGGCAGTCAGCAGAGCCAAATCCTAACTGAAGCAACTTCCAAACTGTGCAAACTCGAAGAAATGAGCTATGTTGGTTGATATTGCCTACCCCAGTCTGTACAGGCTGTGAAAGGATGCCTTAGCAATGTCAGAAACCTGTAGACAAGGACTTTTTTCTAATTCCCGTGAACAAACCAAAGTAATTCTGATTACATGTTCCAGAAAAACAGAAAATCCAATTTCCCAACAACGTGAGGGTGGAAGGAAGCAATTGGAAAGTGACTGGTGTATTTTTTCTATTGAAATTGGAGATACAGGCTTAATGTGACAATATGAATAAAATAAATAAAGGAAGAATTCATTATTCATTTTAAGCTACAGCATATCTGCTGATTACGCGGAGACAGACATATTTTCCCACCAAAAAACCCAGATGGAATACCACAGAATAAATAACACACACATAGACTCCAATAAAAATACTAACTATATTAAAAATTACATGAAATTACATTTTGAAATGCATTATGTTACTGTTTCATTCACTTGCATATCACTACTATGTTTTGAGTGGCCTAATGGTAAAAAGGAAACAATTTTTTTATTAGACTGTCTTTATGATACTGGGTATGAAACTGTAGAGATGAAAGAAAAACAAATACACAAAATATTGAAGACTTTACAATAAAAGTACTGCACACGCAGGCAACTCCTCTATACACACAGGCATGCACAAACTACTATTTTTAAGACAGAAAGAGCTCTAAAACTGACTAATTTCAGGATGTAGCACTGAAGACACAGTATATTAAAAAGACATAGTGAGGTGAAACAGAATTCATTCAATAGCTACTTGCACAATTAAGAAAAGTGTGTAAGTTTTTAAAGTAAATTAAAAAAACTATTCCATGACTGTGGCAGCACAAATAATTTCTGGTAAGAACATAAGGATGTGTCTTGATTTTCTGGATACATTTCAACATCTTTTTTTTTTTTTTCTAACTTAAATTCTACTTAGGATCCAGCTGGGCATTGGATGAAATTAGTTCTGTGTATTGTGCATATGGGCATTATAAACCCTGATTAATCAAGGTCTATGAAGTAATGAGAGACCTACAGAGAAAGAAAACTTCAGAAATGAAATGCCATAGATGATCAGGGTAATTTTACATTAATGTCCAACTGCTGCTGACAACTCCTCTGTGTGTGCAGCAGGAATGAAAACGATCCTACCAACCCATGTTTCTGATGAAACAATATAGATCTCACAATTTCACCTTTATCTACAGAGCAGTACACCATTGCACAACATAAATTTCTATTTTCTTTGTTTTAGTTGTTATTTTTAAGCACATGAATTTGTGAAATTGTTTTGGTGAAACCTTTCAAGTGATCCTCTAGTTATCTCCTATTAAACTTTGAAACTTTTTCTAAAATTAAGCGTATTTCATTTCCTTGCTAATGACTTATAAATCAAGATTTTTGTAGAAGCCTGATTATAATTCTCATATTTTTGCATAGTTGATGATTGAAAACTAATAATATAGCAAGGTCATTGAATGAAAAAGAATATTTGGATAGCAGTATTATTTGCAACCCAATATTTTAAGTCGAATGCAGAAATACCTAGAAACCTGTCCTTCAAAGATATTTTTAAGTATTTTCATCAAGCTGATGTAGGCTATATGAAGTAATAAAGATTTTCTTCGACTATGAATGGAATGTATTTATTTTAGCTAGGTATAAATGGACTTTTCATATAAACAAAGTAAAAATTGCTTCAGAAGTAGATGAAAATCCTAAACACCTCCTGCTTGCCAAACTATCTTTGTATTCAATGGGGACATTTCCACATAAAAGTACTTTCTTTTTTTCTTGTTGGTAGAATGGTTCAGTATTTAAACCCATGAAGAAGGGTAGGAGTTCTACATTTATCATCAGAAAATTTCTATGTTTTTTTCTCTGTAAGACTTTCTGCTGATTTTGCTATTACTAAAGCTGTTGCTGACATGTACTCTGATCATTCTGTTCAAGATTTAGAGATGCTGCTGTGAGTAGGTGCAAAATGATGACCTTGATCTAGTGATCTGCAACATTACATTTCAAACTGAAAAGACGGTGACTCAAGTGGAACAAATGCGACCTAAGGAGGTTACTGATGCAGATACCAAGGAGAATATTTTGGGAAAGAAATAGCTATACAGAAAATGGTAGCATAGGGTAGCAGCTCATTACTCTGTAATAAACCTTCTAGAAATTCCTTTAAGTTCTCCCAAAATCTATACCACATACAGAAAAAGAATCTTACTTTTTTTTAGTGAAAAAATGTATTACAATGTCAGAAGGATTTGCCATATAGTGATATGAAAAAAAAAAACTGGAAACCTTTGGGAATATTAAATTATTCTATATGAGCAGAATTCTCTAAAATGAATACAAGTTTTTTCCACTAATCTTCATATTTCTGAAAGTGTAAGAACTGACAGCTTTTCAACAGTGATTTTAGACAATGTCTTTGATGTTGTGCAGTTTGTTTTATAATACAGTGTTATGTTTTATTATATAAAACATTCATGGTTTATTTTATATTTTTATGGAGTCTAAAGCTTACAAAAATTCCTTTTATTAATGATTTCTATCATTCAGTATGATAGTCTACCTTTGCTCAGCAACAAAATACAGGCCTCTTCTTTGAAAACAGTTCTGTTCCCACTGAAAATCGTGCAAATAATGTGTTAACGATAAAAACAAAAGTTCTACATGTGGACAAAAGCAAATGCTAGGGGAACTACATATTCTATAGGAGGTGTGAGCCCCCACTGGAGCTCCCACCAGTGGGGAGCAGGTGATGCTGACCTACCCAAACTGTGTACCTGTGTTTGTGTGTGTGTGTTCATGTGTGTCTCCGACTAGAAATTTGAGGGATTTCCTCAAGAAGAATGTCAAGAAATTTGAAGACGTAAATTCATATCTTGTAAGTATCTAGTGTTGTAGTTAATCTACTGCATGATTGATATTGATTCTAAACACATGCTTCATCTGATTGGCAGTTCATTACATACCAGAACTAAATCAATAAGCTACTTTGATCATGATTTGGTTTAAACTATGTGAACAGAGCAGTGTGGTGCTGCAACAGTACCAATTTCCCATTATCCCCAGTCTCCTTTTATTATTTTCCATAATAGCTGTAAAGATGCTCATCCACATTGCTTAGCCCTTAGCTCAGCTCCTAGGAGATTCTCTTTTGCTGCAATTACTTCCCTCTAAGGTAAACCTGCTGCAGAGGGTGCTATCCCTAACCTTCATGCGTAGGACCCAGACAATGCCGATTGGATTCTATATGGTGCCATCTGTAGTTCAAAAAGATAATTGTGTTTATTTGGTTTTCCAGTTCAGAGTAAAAAAAGAAGGTGAAAGCTCTACTGAAGATTACTTGGATATTCTTGTGCTTGAAAATAGAGACTTTTGGAGCATTTCCTAGAATTTGTCAAGGACATTTGTGAGGTGGCTGAAGGTGCAAGATAGAGCTGGAGGACTGCAGTGGGAGGTGCCACCATTTTTTAAGTCTTACCCACACCGGCTATAAAGGCTGATTCCAGCACTGAACTCTTTCAGAGAACAAGATTCAGAATTTGTAGTGGTTTACTCAAAAGCCAACACCAGTAGGTGACAACCATTAATGAAACTTCGGTGATCAGGGAACAGAAATTCACTTGTGTATAGAAAAATACAAGGTTTCTGATAGGATATAAGTCCTCTAAATTATCCATCTGCCAGGCATGTGTCTCCCCTAGACCACATAAAAAGTTTTCTTTTTTTTAACCTGCATTTTAATAAGTGATAAGATACCTGCACTGGAAATGTCAGACAACAGAATAAGCTGCAGGGAAGTAATGAGGAGGAACAGAGGGTTGTTCTTGGGATAATAACTCCCCTAACACAACTGTGATGCCGAAGCCTCTTGCACTGTCCACACAATTCCCTAGTTTGTACCAACAGGTGTGAATTCCAGGGCAACAGACTAACAAGGGAAGAATTTTGTGGGATGATAAAATTTATCTTGTATGTGATAACTTTGGCTCTTCTCTTACATTTGAAGCCATGGAGGCTTCAGAATAGGTAACTTCAGGATCTTCTTTTTATTTCAAACTGTAACTGAATCAGCAGCTCCAGAAGATAATTAAACTGAATGACAAAAAAAAAAAAAAAAAAAAAA
>VZRR01013697.1:300565-412927 GCA_013398015.1 Oreocharis arfaki | reverse complement strand
AAAAAAAAAAAAAAAAAAGCCAGAAATTTAGTGATATAAAATAAGTACTGAAAAAGTACCAGATGGTGTTAAAATATGGGTTGGGTTTTTTTCTATTCTGAAATGCACAGCTAAATCAAAGTACTTTAACTGCTAATTAGCCTGTGAGCCTGAATGTTTTGGAACATATTAAAAATCATGGGAGCGAAAAGAAAGAAGTAATCATGTTAATACTTATAAGAACTGGACGAGAAGAGAATTTTAGTGTGATTTATACATTTAATTATCTCATTAGTGATTAGCCAGTGTATTTCATATTCCTCTGGCGCAGTAATTAGCCAAGCTCTACTTTTACTCTACAATTACATTAACATGTTGCAGAATCACGGAACAGCTGAGGTTGGAAGGGACCTCTGGAGGTCATCTCTTCCCTGAGCTTAACAGTCCCATATCTCTCAGCCTTTCTTCACAGGAGAGATGCTTCAGTCCTTTCATCACCTATCTGAGATGCTATTAAAGGACCCACCAGTATTTCCAGTGAGACCAGACCAGAGTGAGGAAGATGTAAGCAATTTGATGACTGAAAAGAGAAGGGATAGAGGGGTATTTAAACCTCAAATAGTGGTATTTTGCCCATCTTTTTTCCCAATAACTGCCCAGGAAAAGACTGTTTCCTTATTCTTGATGTAGCCCCAGTCCTCAGAGAGATGCACTGCACTGTCTTAGTAGCAAGGAATGTAAAGCGACCTCTCATGCTACCTCCTGCCAGGGGGGAAACCCACTGGGAACATCTCTCACCTCTGCAGTGAGTATTGAGGCAAATCTTTCTCAAGGCCTTCAAGAGAAACCAAAAGCAAATGAAAACAGAGAAGAATAATCCCCTCATATATTCCTCTTTGATAGCAGCACATGCTTTAAAATTCCTGTGCAAGGTCTGCCATGGAGCAGACAGTGGATGGAGAAGGTGTCCGCTCTGTACAGTTTCTCCTGCTCTCTAGATCTGTTACCAGGGATCAAATCTGCACATGCAATTTTGCTGTTTCCACATATCTGAACAATTGTTAGGCAGATGTTTGGGGCAAAATGGCCCCAGGCACTTTTCTGCCAAGCTGCTGTCCAGCTGTGTGGCCCTCAAATTATACTGGTTCCAGGGGTTGTTCCTCTCAAGGCATAGGACTCTGCACTTCCCAATGTTGAACTTCATGAGGTTACTTCCTGTTACTTCATTAATTATGGCTTCTGTCTCCAGAATGTTTTTTTGCTAGCTAAATATAAGATTTTTTTTTTTTCTTGAAACAGTTCACTTTGGTTTCTGTTTACTATTCTGTGAATCAAACTAAAAATCAGACTCTCTTTGTAGTTTATCAAACCTATATTCAATAATGAACTCTTAGGCTCTAATAAAGACTAATTCTCCCAAAATCCATTGACTGGCTTTCTGCTTTAAAAAGTAGTGGATTTCTTTTTTTTTTTTTTTTTTTTTTTCTTTTAATACAGCTAACTTACATGTTGTCTGTTTAAGGAACCTAAAAGGAAAAGTAAGTTTCAATGCATATTTGCAATACAGACACTGAAAATTTTAGTTATTCCTTCTGCATAGCCTGCCTGCCACTTACTCTGGTATTCTAACTTTCTCAAGAAAACCCATCATGATGACATTACTATGCTACCTTGATTATTCCAACAAGAGTATACTGCTCTGTGTTCTTGTTCCTGTTTATATATTCCATTACTATTTTCTTGTTGAGTCTTCCAGAAAGCGTGAAAAAGGAAAACAGAGTTGGTCACTGGTACAATGTTGACCTAAAGCTAATGGAATGTTATTTGTTTATAAGTGCATTTTAGATTTAAGGTAAATTGTTTTCCATTTCCATTGTTTTCCATTGCTAGCTAGAGAATGTCTGGGAAAACGCTGGATTACGCCAGCACACATTTTTATGTTTAAAAAAAAAAATATTTAAATGTGTGAATTTTTTTAAGAAATGAATTCCAGAATGAACAGTGAAATATATCACATAGAACTCAGTAAACACAAAATCATAGAATCATTTTGGTTGGAAAAGACCTTTATGATTGAGTTCAACCCTTAACCTAGCACTACTAAGGCAACCACTAAACCATGTCCCTCTGTGCCACATCTACATATGTTTCAAATACCTCCAGGGATGGAGACTCAACCACTTCCCTGGTCAGCCTGTTCCAATGCTTGACAACTCTTTCAGTGGAAAAAAAATTTTCCTAATATCCAGTCAAAGCCTCCCTTGGTGACATTTGCAGTCATTTTCTCTTGTTGTATTGCTTGTTACTAGAGAAAAGACACTGACTTCCACCTTGCTATAACCTCCTTTCAGGTAGTTGTACAGAGTGATAACATCTCTCCAGAGCCTCCTTTCTTGCAGCTGAAACAACCCCAGCACCCTCAGCTGCTCCTTCACATCTATCTCAGTAAAATTACACACTTCTGATACTTGAAAATACTGGAGTTGTTTGGCTGAGATAGAACTGCTCTTTAAATAGAGCAGACAAGATTTCAGAGAAAAACTGTAGGCATCTGACTAAAAAGTGGTACACAGACAGCTATTTGGAATGTCAGAGGCACAATTTATTTTGGCTTATTGTCCTCCTGAGGTATTTTAAGGCTATGACTACAGGATTCTTTAAGATAACAAATGTCCTCATGGAAAAGACAGGTGAAAACAAATTAGCACCAAAGGCAGAAGAAGCTCATACAGAGGAGTGGTAATGACATATATGTGATGTTATCAATAAAAAGAGTAGGGTTGCAAGAAGAACCATCAATTTCTCACTTCTCAGTTCTTTTGTTTTGTGGAAACATCTATTTATGCTACGGGTAACCACAGCATGTTTGTTTATGTTCCTGCTTGACAAGGACTGCTCCTGGAGTCAGACCAGGGCTGATATATACACATACATAAGTATACTTACAAAGTATGCATATTTATATAAAACTTTCCAAAAAGCACACCAGGGAGAAATATTTAGTAATAAGCACTTTGAACTTTTCTTTCTTTAAAAGAAAAATACTCAATCTTCTTAAGTAGATTTTGCTGTTTGTGTATTATACAAATACAGGACTTTAAGCACTCACATTCTGAAAATGAAACACAGTTACCATACAGTGTATATTTTGAACGAAAATGCAAGATGAGGATGTTTACCCAAGATAGTTTTGTGCATCAAATGAATAGATAATGAATGCTGTCAAATGTTTTATGTATGTGAAGACAAAGTGGTATGTTGCAATTTCTACAACTTGAAAAATGCCATATAACAATCTTGATTTATTTTACTTTTTTTTTTTTTTAAACAAATTCCCACTAAACGGAAGAGGAAGGAGGCAGACTCAAGTAACAAACAAGTCAGACACATATCTCAAGAAGCTAGAAGAATTACCTAAAGGAAAGCCTAGATATTTCCCTATTTTTGATGTTTTTTACAGTATTTACAATAGTCTTTTGAATATTTCTTCTAGTATTTAAAAAAATATGCCTATATGAGAATGAAAAACATAAAAATAAAACAAATAAAGTTTAAATGAAATCTGCTTTGAGAAATGTCTTGCTAGAAACAAAATGAAGCAAAAAAAAAAAAAGCCCAAAACTAAAAAAAGCCCAGAAAAACAAGGACATCTCCAAAATTCACTGGAACAAGAGTAACTTCATGTAGCTATGTTAGATGACATTCCCATGGAATAAAAATAATTTTGTTTATTTATTTGTTTATTTATTTAATAAATCACATTTGATAAACCATATTTGTGAAGCAAAAAGGATTATTGCAGTGATTAAAAATACATTAGAGAAAAGGAAAAAAATGCAACATGGGTGTATAAGGAAGAATAACTGGAGACCTCAATTTCATACTTCAAAAGGTTAATTTTTTTTAATATATCTGTGGCAATAGCAAAGATCTTTCTAAAAGGTATTTATACAATGATGAATGGACTTTTAATATTGCTTGATATGGGCTAATGATGAATCCCACCTGTTTACTGTCAGGGCACTTTTTCCAGCAGGTTTTATCTCCAGTCACAAGATTAATGAAAAGCACACATTTAATATCAGTGTTTCAGTACACTGACTATTCCATCTCTTTACTAAATGACCCACCACATTTTTGTGGAAGAGTTTCTTGCTCATCCAACACTTCCTTTCTTTTTCCACTGTATTTACTTAAAGACTTGGATTCAGTAAACAAATAACTAATCTGGGACTTTGATGAACCAGTCTAGGACTATTCCAAAAGTAGTATACACCAGTGGTTTTAGATCATGGTTAATGTAACACTTTTGTTTTCTTTTCCTGCAAGTTCTCCTTGTTCCTTATTATTCTAACTGCTACCTAGTGAGACAGGCTAGGACACCTCATGAGAAATTAATCAGCATTCTGACATCACTACAACATTGCTTGATTATTGATACCAATCTCCGCCTGCTGCATATTTTCCTGCTCATAATTTTCCAGAGCACCATCTAACATACATCATATACATCGTGTTCTACCACTTGGCTTCTGCTCTGTATTTGGCAGGAAGTCAGTGCTTAATCATTCCTAAAAATTGTTGTATGCCCACTTCTTGCAGTTACTCATTTATTTCAGTCTTTCATCCTTCTTTATATGTGGACTTTCATGTACTATTAGATGATTAAATCCTGCTAATCGAAATTAGAGAAATCAGTGTGATGATATTAATGGGTAAGGTGAATGGAAAATTGTCAGAAGCACATACCCCCAATCTATTAATGCATCCCAATCCATTAATGCATACATACAGAAAAAATGTGTTTCTTATATGCGCCTCTAAAATTAAATTATAAATAAGCAAAGGTGTGTGGAAACAGAGATTTACATTTTTTCAGTTCATCTAGGAGATTAAAATTACAAATTTATCTAACTTTGATACTTTCCTCTCTATCCGTTTAGTACTATGCTGCATTAATTTTTCACATCAGGCAGAATTCCAGTTGCTGTTTTGCTAGAGTTTAATTATCACTCTGTTTTTATGGAAAGGAAGGTAATTATAGAAGAGATTTCAAAACAAACTTAGCATGCTAGGCTACTTTTTATGTGATGAGCTGCATAACCTTCAAATGTTTTCATAATATTTGCACTTCTCCACTATTTTATATGCTAGTTAATAAATTGCTAATTTGTCTAGCTCATCCAATTATTTGCAATGGTTTCACATTTGGTAGCAAACATCAGGAAGCATTAAAAATACATCACTGTGAACTGCAACAATCCATATCAGCCTTTCAGCGAAGAAAGTTGTGGGGGAAAAATAAATTATTAATTATTGAGGACAGATAATACAGTATCAGCATCATCTCCCAGTCCAAATATTCAGGCTTGCTTTACGAACTCAGTGATTCTTCAAAACATGCATACAGCACCCAGGTCTCCTGAATGGACATGTGGAAACAAGACTCACTGGGCATAAAAGCTAGTCAAAAACACAGCAGGATCACAAGAGGGATGAGCTGAACAGATGCAAGCTGAGACGGCACAGCTGCAGAGCCTGGGTTGCTAGGAATACATATTGCATCAGCTGTAACACAGGCTCTTGCTATGCGGATGCTCCTCTGCCACACCAGGCCTCTTCTCAAAGCAGTTTTTATCTGCTGTAAATGCATAAAAGTCCTGGTAGTTTTCAGTCAGAGATTGCATCAACAGAAGGCTGAACCTCTGTTGCTCTGTGTTTTCTCCTGCTGTTACAGAAATGAACTGCTTCTGCCTGACCTGAATCTGCAAAATAGGCTGCGTGTTAATGTGGTAATGGTGTTATGCTTTGTGCTGTCTTCCTAAATATTTCTGTATTTTTACTGAGGAACAGATATTAGTAGTAAATGAGAATAAATACAGCTGCAACCAAACAGGGTTTATTGTCATTTCCTACCTGAATGCTTTTGTTTATTGTAATTTGTCCTAAGTAGGAGGAAATTTGTATTTTATCATCCAAAGACAATGTTCTGTGCATATCCATGCCTAACATTTAGCTACACAATTGTTTATAAATGTTAAAAAGACAAAAATAATCTGCAGCTACTTTAAGAATATATATATATATGTATTGGTTCTTTCATCAACAATTTCTTATGCCATAGAATCATTGAACAGTTTGTGTTTGAAGGGACCTTCAAACCCTAAGGATCATCTAGTTCCAACCCCTGTGCCATGGGATGGGACATGTTTCACTCAACCACATTGCTCAGAGCCTCATCCAGCCTGGCCTTGACCACTTCCAGGCATGCGACAACTTCTCTGGGCAACATGTCCTGGTGTCTCACCACCATCCCCAGTAACCAATTCCTTCCTAGTATCTGATCTAAACCTACAATCTCAGTTCAAAGTCATTGCCACTTGTCCTATGACTACACGCCCTTGCGAAAACTCTGTCTCCAACCTGCTTGTAGGCCCCTTTAGGTATTGGAAGGTGAGCCGTTAAAAGGTCTCCCTGGAGCCTTTTTTTCTCTGTGCTGAACCGGCAAAGCTCTCTCAGCCTGCCTTCACAGCAGAAGTGCTCCAGCCCTCCGATCGACTTCGTGGCCCTCCTCTGGACTTGCTCCAGAAGCTCTATGTCATTATGGGATCCCAGAGGAGGTTGCAATACCCCATGTGGGGCCTCAGGAAAGTGGGACAGAAGAGCAGAATCACAGTGCCACAGAATATGCCAAGTTGGAAGGGACCCACAAGGATCATCGAGTCCAACTCCTGGCCCTACGCAGGACATCCTCAAGAGTCACACCATGTGGCCTAGAGCATTGTCCAAACACTTCTTAGACATAATATTTTAGACAATTACTTAAGGATGGAATACACTGCATATCAAACTGCCTTTTTCGTAGGTTAAAAAACCTGAGAGTATTTGACTTATAAAGGAAAAATCATTTCTAGAAATCTATAACTAAAGTATATTACAATAATTCTGGTTTCTTTGCCAAATTTCTTTCTGGAAATTATAATAATTTTGAACAAAGAATGAACTCAAAACTCAGTTTCTTTTCTCTAATTGTATTATGCTTTTCCTTAAATATCTATAGATTTTCATTGGACCGAAAGTTTTAACAGCATTTCTTGACTGTTTAGACAACCCCCACCAATATTGGAACAGAAAGTTATTTCACCATTTTCTGATAAAGAAAATGTGAAGTATAACTCATAAAGCAAAAAATATCCTGTAATACCTTTGTTGTTATCCATTCCTCCAACAGCATAAAGTGTCCCAACTGTAGATTTTCTAGGCTTAGTTCTTGGACTTTGCATGAGAGTTCTTCTTTCTGGTAAAAGATGGTATTTCATGGCTTCCAGAATAAGTTTCTGGCATTCTAGGTCATCCTTAAAAAGTGCATGGTTTTCCAGGTCAGCCAATATCTGTGAATGACATTAAATTAATTTAAAATCTTAGAAATGCCTAGAAAAGCAATACCATGCAATGAGAGACAGACACAAAGGGATGTCACTGGTATATTTCTTCATTCTAGAATACACAGTTATGCAGGGCTATTTTTTCTTGGAATACAGACAGAAAATTTTATAGTTAATTGATTTTTAAAGGATTTTAAGGGCAGTGTTTCACCAGCCCTTAAGACTACAATCTTACTCGTCTTTTACTGAAGGCATTGAAGAAAACTAAATGTTCTCTTGTAGGCTGACTTATTTTTAATGGTTTCCAGCATAACACTGAAAGGACCCAGAAGGCATCTCTTTGCAGGAACATCCCTTATTTTTAAAACCAACAGTGCTCAGTGCATACAGGTGAACGACTATTCCATTACGTTTCCAAAGAAGGAGCTGTAAATGTTAAATGTTTGATTCACTTACCTGTATGTACATATCTACCAGCTTTTGAGATGTCATAAATCACTGTGTAAGTTTCCAAGATCCCACTGAATTGCACAATCTGGGTTAACCTCGCAGCTGACCTAGCTCTGAGCAGGAGTCGGTCTATAGAACTCCTGAAGTCTACTCCCACCTGAATGATTCTTTGATTCTGTGACCTGACTGATGTCAGGCCAGAAGAGTGCAACACTCATGCAGATTTTGTGCCAAATCTGCCATGTACATATCTCAGATAACCTAAGGCATCCAAACTAGAGCAAGATTTAAATGCATATAAAAGCATATCTGTAGAGCGTGGTAAATTTCTAGATACCATAGAACATCTATCTAGGAGACCGGATAATATTCAGAGAAGCAGCTAAAGGCCAGGAAGCATTAGAATTTCATTCCCAGAGTCTGAAGATGTATCTTCCCACAGACATATACATGCAAACATATGCAAATTGTTTTGCAGTTGCCTAAAGAAAGCTAAATTCCTTTTAAGATCTCTCAGCTATTTCATCTGGGCTTTAATGGCTGCAGAAGAATGCTAGAATGTCCTTTGTCAATCTATCAGCCTTTGGCAGATAACATGTTTTCTGTGACATTTAAAATATTAACAGCTGGCACATGCGGACAGTTGTCGTCTGCTTCTGATATTAGGCATCAGTCATGAAATGAGTCTACGGCTGCAAGAAAGGCAGTACGTGCTACAGCCCCCGGTATCAGCACAGGCTGGGGAATGAGCAGATGGAGAGCAGCCCTGCTAAGCTTGTGGGTGCTGGTGGGTGAGAGGCTGGGCATGACCCAGCAATGTGCACTCACAGCCCAGAGAGCCAAACGTGTCCTGGGCTGCATCCAGAGCAGCGTGGGCAGCAGGGCCAGGGAAGGGGTTCTGTCTGTCTGCTCTGCTCTGGTGAGACCCCACCTGCAGTGCTGCATCCAGCTCTGGGGTCCCAGCACAGGAAGGACATGGACCTGTGGGAGCAAATCCAGAGGGCCACCAAGATGATTAGAGGGATGAATAGTTCTCATATGAGGAAAGGCTGAGAGAATTGGGATTGTTCAGCCTGGAAAAGAGAAGGCTTTGGAGTGACCTGATTGCAGCCTAATTCCCCTGGAGGGAACTTACAGGAATGATGGGGCAAGATTATTTACAAGAGTATGTAGTGACAGGACTAGGGGGAATGGTTTCAAATTGAAAGACAGTAGGTTTAAACTAGATAATTTTTTTACTGTGAGGGTGGTGAGGCACTGGAACAGGTTGTCCAGAGAAACTGTGAATGCCCCACCCCTGGAGGTATTCAAGGCCAGGCTGAATGGGGCTTTGAGCCACCTGATTTGGTGGAAGGTGCTCCTGCCTATGGCAGGGGGGTTGGAATGAGATGATCTTCAAGGTTCCTTACGACCCAAACCATTCTACGATTCTATGATTCTGTGATTCTGTGATTCTATGATAAAGGCTTCTGTGTATTTGTGTGTGCCTCTTCTGGCTCTTATTCAATTAATATGACTAAATAAGAATATTAAAAGTATGCATATAATCAGGGGTGCCAGGCATATTTCATAACGCTACATTAATTTTTATCTCATAATGTTAAGATTTTTCACGTATTCTTTTTGTGATTTTTTTCCTTTAAAGTGTTCAGCACACTGCTCAGTAGACTAGAAAATCAAAGACCTGAAGACAAATCATGTCCAGATTTTAGGCAGGATGATGCTTTCTCTTGCAAAACGATTTAACAAGCGTTCAGGACTACTAGACCAAACAGAGCACTCTGTCAACATTAACTGAACAGAATACAGGCACAAGAGAGTTACAAAATCAAATTACCAGTTTTCTCTGCACAAATTTGAAGTAATATTAAGTTACATAGACTTTCTAATGCTTAATGGAATTAATGAAATTGATGACAAAGGTTTTTATGGCAAGCTTATTATATCAGTAAGGATCAAAGTCGAAAAATAAATTGGTGACTTCTTTTTAGACTGCTTTTTAGACGGACTCCTTTACCCAGAGGTGCTTAGGCTCTTAAAACAAATGCTTATCTTTGAAATCTTTGAACGGAGTTGCCAGGTGCTTCAAATAAAGAAGAAATAATTTGTGAACGCTGTTCTGCCTCAAAGTTCTGAGACTTAGTTGACCAACCACAAACAAAAGCTGAATATCTTTTTCTCTCAAGTTAGAAATTCACCTTAAAAATGAATAGAAAATGGGAAAAAAATTGAAAAAATATAAATAAAAATTTTAAACCAGACAGAAATATTTATTAATTTCCCTAAAAAAAAAAATTATTCATTCCCCCCTCCTATTAGAACATGGGCTAACTTGTGATAAACACTGTATTTCTGAATCTCCTAAAGGCTAAAACTTGTGAATAAAAGGAAAAAAAAAGACATTGAAATTGAAGCTACTATTTAGAAACCATTAGAAATAGAATAGTTTAGCAACTATTTAGAAGTCATATAAAGCTGTTTCTTGTTGTCTAAATTTCAATAATCTGCTTCAAAGTTTTTCTACTCCATAGATATCTTTCCTGACTACGTCAAAACAATCAATATATCTTTATTAAATCAGGATGCACTTGATCAGGAAATTGAGTTAATAAGGATGTTTCCCTGGAAACCATATTATGTTCAGCTCTCTCTTCCATGTCTATGACATGCTATATTAAGAGAGAATTGTATCTAATATTGAATAAATATTACTGGGCTTTGTAACATGGAAATTCACAGAGCTGTAGCTTCTCAAAAGACTACAACATCAGTGCCACACCAGCACAGTGCATTGCCATTGCTAGAATATCTCAGACTAGAAATATCCTGAGAATTTTTTTTAACTTTGTGTCATCATGTTTCTCATTTTTCCCAATTAAAACCCCCATAAAGTCCTTTGCTAAATGTATTTGCAAATGACTTTCAGCACCATGCTGCAGAGAGCAGGAATGTTTCAACTCAGTGAAGCACATTCAATTTGAGTTCTGGAGTGTAAAGTACTCAAATACTGCCGAAAGGAAAGTCAAGCCTAATGAGCACAAAAGGAGTAGTTTGGTACCAGTTCAGTGACTGACAGTGGGTGCACCATGGGACTGCATCAATTGCTGCCTGCCTTGCTGTTACCCTCAGCTCCCTCCTTCCTTCTTTGAGGAGCAGCTCTGCATTTGCTGCTTCCTGACAGATCTCCCCCAGCCCCTCTGTTATCCCAGTGATTTGCAGCTATGATCGTGGGGATCTGAACACTTGATTTGAGTGATATTAAGCAAAATCATACATATTCTACATAAACAATCATCTGAGAGTGGAACTGGTCCCTTTCTACCCTGTTGAACACGTGTCATCTAGTATGAAATTCAGCTGCTACTAGGGAAAAAGGGGATACCATCCGCCTGGAAAGAAAACGACCATTCCTTTCCTTTACTCCACTCTTGGAAGAGACTACAAGGCAATGGAAGAGGAAAAGAGCTGCCTCACCAAAGCTTTCATAGTGACCTTACACTTCTGAGGAGGCACAGAATATCCCTTGGTTATTTAGATAGAGCCTCCTACCTTGTGAAAAGTGCAAGGTGTGACAGTATTCACTTAGTCAGGATGAACTAACCTCAGATTCCACCTTGATACGGGCCTCAGACACAGTAATTATCCAAAAGGTGAGATGATGAAACACCATTGGATTCCTACCACTAAAAAGAAAAAACATGGGTATTTCCTCCAGGACAGATATCAGGGCTATAAAAGTAAATAAAGTAAAGGGAGAAAGCACTCCCCGAACGCCAAAATTAAACACTAAGCACATGGAAAAGTTTTAATCGGTAATCCAAGAGATAGATGCTTCTAAAAGAGGGACAGTGTAGTTCCAAATAATGCATTCTGTGGTCTCTATCTGCCCATGTGTGTTTATTATGATTTAGAATCTTGAACAGTCCTTAACAACATATAATTATTCTGTACACTGATTAGTATTAAATTTCATACCCAAACACATTAATTTTTTCACAGACAGAAACCAACCAGTTCTCTAAAAATTATCCCAGTATCTAGATGCATTCTCCCTCTGAAAAGCCCAAAAGAGTTGTGCCCTTAGAAACTAACATGTCAATGTCATGTGGAACAGAGGATTAGAATTATCTTAATAGTATTAATACTTGTAACAGAAGAACCAAAAGTTAAAAGTCCTTTAAATGAATTGTGAATAAATGAAATGTGGATTTTCATGGCACGTTTCATTTAACAAAGCCCACAAGCCTCTTCCTTGATCCAAAATATATCCGCAGTCACTTGACAACCTTGAGTCAGAGAATCACATTACCATATGAAACAAATATCTGAAGAATTCATGACCTAAAGTTTGCACTTTGAATGTTCTTCAAGAGAGATGTTTGATTAGCCATCATTGTCCTTTTATGAGTCTTCTTCCATGTACAGATTTTTTATGGCTGGTTATTGTTGATGATCACAGTAATGCAGCTACCAGGAAAGAATAGAGACTTCTGAAATGCAAGGTCATGATTGTTCTTTCTACAGATTAAAATGAAAATCAAATAAAGGGTTTACATGAGCTTCTGAAAAGAATAAAAATACTGCTTTGAAACTTTCTATAAAAATAGGTCTCAGTACACTTTCAAAGTCTTACCATGCTGATGCTGCTCTAGATGTTAGGATGATTCTGTGTTCTACGGACAAAGCTCCAACAAGAAATTTTTATCTGTCTAAAGCTGGTAGGGGTCATTATTCCTACATCATAATATTGCCATATGAATGTAAGTATTTCTGTTGATTAATGTGGTGAAAGGAATAAATTGTTTGACACTTCGTATTTTCTGTCTGAAAGACAATTGCAGGAAATGCCTGCAGATGTCAACTTAATTGCTATTCTGATTAAAACTATATATAAATATACCCATTTTAAGAAATATCAGTCAGGCTATTTATGTTTCACTGCAAATATGAAAGAAAACAAAGTCCCCCAAGAAGTGCTACTACTTTTATTACAAAAGGAATAAACTCTGAGCTACTTCTGTTGAATAATATCTCTCTTGTTATAAAGACTGTTGTTTAATGTATTTAAACTTCTTAGTTAAAAACCTTTGAGCATATAGGATAAACATAATAATGAATTAAGTAATTTGATTCTTTGTTTATTTGTTTCATTGTGAGACAGTGGAACAGGTTTCCTTGTTTCTCCTATTTCAGTTGAATATTTTCTTCTTTGCATTTTCTTACCGGTTTTCTGGTCTTGGCTGGGATAGAGCCATACTTCTTCATAGCTGGTATGGGGCTGTGTTTTGGATTTGTGCTGAAAACAGTGTGATAACATAGGGATGTTTCAGCTACTATTGATAAGGGCTTACACAAGATCAAGGCTTTTTCTGCGTCTCAGCCTATGCCACCAGTGAGGACTCTGGGGGCGCACAAGAAATTAGGAGCGGACATAGCTGGGACAGCCGATTCCAGTCGACTGAAGGGATATTCCAGATCATACGGTGTTTCATGCGCCGCATAAAAAGCTGGAGGAAGAAGGAAGAATCATGGGACAATGGGAGTGATGGTGTCTGTCTTTCCAAACCACTGCTACATGTGATGGAGCCCTGCTTTCCTTGAGATGGCTGAACACCACCTTGCACTGCTCATGCAGTGAGCATGCAGTTCAGCTCCTCACACTGCTTATGCACACGGCTTTTGCTTCAAGTATTAAGCTGCCTTTATCTCACTCCATGAGTTTCCTCACGTTTAGTCTTCTGATCCTCTCTCCCATACCACCAGGGGTGGGGAGTGAGCAAACAGCTGTGTGAGGCTGAGTTGCTGGCTGGGGTTAAACCACAACACCAGCTTTTCCAGTCTTAAACATCCATACTGCATATTGCATCCAACCGACACGTTTTTTGTGTAAAGGTGCTTACAAACTAGTAAAAGCTAGTAAAAAACATATCAGAATCCAAAATTAGCCAATACTATGGATTAGTTCTAAATTAACTCTCTTCCTTTGCTCAAGTTAAAAAGGAAAGATAATTATGAAATTAATCACAGAAAGGTACTGGGAAATAGAATTAAAGTATGGTTTGCTTCTTCACTTTAATTTTTGCTATTTCAATATTAAATAAATATCCTGCTTAACATTTATTCTTGAACAGATTTTAGTAATAGAGCATTCTGGCTTTCTAGACAATGCAAGGTATTAATTTACATGCTTACATTAGAAATTTAAGTGGCTTCCAGTAGTAGTATTATTAGCTACTTAGAAAAATAAAGCAAAAGAAAGTAAAGAAAAAGTAAAATCAGTAAGATATTTCAGTCGTCAGCAGTGTTTTCAAATAAGGAAAAACATACAACAAATTTTATTTTTATATATACGAAATTAGCTGTCCATGAAAAAAATCCTGATAAGAGAAATGAGAAGAGTAGAATGTTTGCACTGTTTATGTGAGAAAGTGTTTTGGACTATTGATTAAGCATACATTATTACAATGTTTAAGAATTATACTCAGAGAACAAGAATAAATTTAAAAACCTTTGAAAGTTCAGCTTAAAATTTTGAATAGTTCTCATAAAAAGACATCAAAAATTATGTGTTAATTTTAAAATCGGGACAGTTTTTGTACACAAAATAAACCCCCTTAATTTTGCATACTGGAAGGTACAACATCAAGAATTGTACAACTCTGAATTTATTGCAAATATATTTCTCACTTAACTCTTTCTTTTAAATTACTGTATCTAGAAAGTAAAACATACTGCAGTCTTAAAATTATTTTCTGCCAATTTTTGCACTCTGAGGTACTATCAGTAGTGTCATTTATCATACAGATCCTGATTTGCAAGTACATTTTATCTAAAGTAAATGAAAACACCTAAATATTCCCTCAATCTCCCCTTTAGGTTTTAAACAGTAAAAAACCTACAAAAGCTGTTCACTTTTTTTTGGGACTTCTAAACATAGAGAACACAAGGTCTCAAACTGATCCTGTATGTAGCTGAAGTTTCATCTCCAGTTCTAAACCCTATTTTATACATATGAACCTTAGCAATATTACTAAAAGACCTTTTTGTTTTTGTTTGGAATTGAATGTATTGAGCTAAATCCAACATAATCCTCTGCTTTATTCACTTGACTTGTAACCAGGAGCCTTACCTTTTTTTTTTTTTTTTTTTAAAGCTTATTTATGATTTATCATTTTGAGGTTTTGCTGGCCCTTAAAACAACCATTCCAATATTTTGTCTTAGAAATAAAATAATGAAAAATATCTCCATTTAATAATACCTCAAATTTAGCATGTCTTGTTTTGTTTTCTACCATCTTCTTTCAGCTCATTGAACATCCTAGGTCTGTTTTAAATTCTTTTTTCCTTATTCATGTTTAATTAATGATTTCAGCAAATTTTTTTTAGCTCAGAGATTTCCAGGCATTTTTTTGTAGTAAGACAAGTATTCAGTATATTAAATTCAATATTTGTGTTGCTTATGAACTAAATTATTCATGATGTGTTAGTCAAGCCAGCTGCTCAGCCAACTCAGGAAGAAAGACTACACTAAATCCCTCAGATTTCTGTATTCTCAGGCAAAGATTATTTCCTCCTCAGCAAGAAGATGCAGCACACTTAAGGATCTTTAAGAAACTCTAGACCAGTTCTTCCTTGAAACATACAGCTAATCATTTCTATTATGAATAATCTACACTAGGATTTACTGCTTAGACACCACATACTTTCATTAGTCTGACTGCGAGTCTGTGATCTCTGTATGCATGCAGGTGATAATATACTGCAAAGAGATCAGTCACATAGCAGTAATAGTGATTAGTCTCAGACAGCAATTTTGGAAAAAAAGATCTGATTGTGTTTTCTGTCCAAAATCTGAATTCTGACATCTCGTAAACTTGCATTTTTGATGATCTTAGTACTGGCAGAGGAAACATGTTTAGTATTTAACTGATTTGCAATTCCTTTTCCCAAACACATTGAAAATTATTTCATATTCAGAAGAAATTTTGAACTGGCCTTCTACCCTTCAGTTATAACCAAGTCCTCCCTATTCCTCCCCCACATCGGGGTACAAAAACCAAACCAAACCAAAGAACATAGCATAGTTGAAGTTTGTTTTCCTTAACTTATCATTAGATTACACTAAAGAATATATTAGAGAAACAATCAACCGTGTACACAAACATTCTCTGAGGCTGTATATTTGATACAGAAATAAAGAAACTGACTTTTTTGCCCCTTCCTTTTGAATAAACTAAGTAATGGAATTGGAAAGTGCATTTGTAGCATCTGTGGCAAATAATTAAACTGTGGTATTGAAATCACTTTCACCACATTAACTCTTCTCCAAAGCTTATGATTTAATGAACCCATTTATTATAATCTTCAGTATTATAAGTGACTCATGTTATCTTTTATGACACTGCTAAAATTTTAACTTATTTTGTAAATATGCCCACACTTTTTTGGCACACATACTGACTTTTGTTGAACTCCTTGTACAACCAGGTCTGTCTTTGAAACTGGTACTAATTTGACCTATTGACTTACCAACCTGATGTATTATTGATTCAAACGTTTTTCAGTTCAGGAAAACAGCAATTGTTTTAAACCATCCCACCCCAGCTTCTGCCTCCAGTGATATCTTTTCACAACAATTTTATCAATCTATATATTTTACAGAGAGGCTGAAATAAGGAGGACAAAATCTGAGATGCAAGCTTACTACAAAATTCTACTGATGCACAGACCTACATTTTACTTCATCATGGTACACTCACTCTCCAGAAAATTAAGAAAAAATATCTTTATTTCAAGATAAATCCCTTCTTAAATGAAATATTAAGTTTCTAGATAAAGTTAGGTAAGGTCAATGTCTCTTAGGGTACCTCATTCTTTTTCTTCTGTACTCCTTGAGGAAAAAATTAGGTTCATAATTCTGAGAGCCATGCATATTTTGCAATAGTGTTAAAATATTACATAAGAAATACGAAACGGTCAAATTACATTCAGAAGGTCAAATTGCATTCAAAACAAAGTGAAACAAAAACTTCAAAAAACCAAATACATTTAAAAAAAAGAGAAAATATAAAAAATACCCCAACACTAGAAGCAACAAAAGGTTGGCCTTTGACAAAATGTTCTTATTGGCTGGCCTCCCTTTGTTTGAAGGCAGATGTCTTTATCTGAAGCTCTTCTGAATCAAATTATTTATTTTTTTTCTTCTGAAAGTGATAAATAAGAGATTAGGTAAAAGCATGACAGATGCTAACAAATGGAATACAAATATTATTCAGTCAATAAGAACTAATAGCCCATATTTGAAAATTACTGGCTTTTTATGTTTTTCGCTATAGTTACCTGTTAACTGCAGTCAGCTGTAGTCTACCAAAATTGATGTAATTTTCATAAAACTCTTATATGAGATTAAGTGCAAAGAAATGGAATATTAAAGAAGCATTTTTCCCATAAATAATGTTCTCCTGATGCAAATATGATCTTCAGTCTTAGAAGCAGGCAAAAAAGATGGATAAGAAAACATCACAGAAGGGGGACTGTATTTAAGCACCTTTCCCAAATATATTTCATGTTTAAATGTTACAGATGTTAAATATGAAGAATTCTTTTAAGATATACACAATCTCTGAAATATGGATGACTCAACTAGAATTAGAAAAGAAAATATTTCTTATTCTGTATTTGTCTATTATGCTGAATCAATCTAAGGGAGAAGGAAGAATGCAGAAAACAGCACTAGAAAAAAAAAATAGGGACTTAACATTATGGAGGGTAAGTCTAACCCATCTCTTAGCCCTCCCTTTTTCCTTCCTTCTTTACTTAAGAGTGACAGATTTAAATGACACCAACAGCAGTAATGGTTTTTGCTTTTAAAACTACCTGTTGTTAAAAATTATTGAAAGCAACAACTGATCTTTGTCCTCACTACTTTCAATAACTTATGTTTGCATGACCTCTGGAGGCATGATTTATGGAACACCAAAAACTAGCAGCAAAACTTTTCTCAGTTCATGAGCCTTTCATAGTACCTTCTCTCCCCTCTACAGTTGTGGAGGGGAGGGTAGCGTGGCTTTAGCAGGCACCTGGCATCCAGCCAGGGTCAATCCACAACAATAATCTACAATCTGACAGTCAATAAGAGAGAAAAAGATATAAACCTGCCAAATAATGACTATAGATCATATGACCTTGTAAAAACAAAAGCAAAAGGCAAAACATGTCTTCTCAAAAACTGAAGACATCACTTTATGTGAATGTAACCATATTACTCATATTAGTATGATGCTATTTCAAAGGTCAAGGGAAGATATCCTCTTATTCACATGACCATGACCAGAGCTTCTAATTGATTTAACAGTTAATATACTCTAATTTATCCATAAATATGTGTTTTCACATGGACAGAGTCTATACATTCTAGTGGGGACATACATGAAACATATATTCTTGTGAGCATTTCACATAAAATGCATAGAATAAGCATAAGAAGTACAGTATTTTTATAAAACCATTGTTCTAAATATTTCACAACACAGAATTAGTTTAAGAGTGGGAAAGTTTGTATTTCCTATGCATCATTATCATTCCCCAATAATTTTATTACCACATGAAGAAGTGATTTAAATAATCAAAATTAATTCTTCCACTAAATAAATTTACCCCAAAATGTGTACTAGTGAGCCACATACTTAGTATATCCTGAGACACTGAATAAAAAGTCAGGTAAGTTGCCTGTGCGTTGGATAAAGAAATATATTATAGAATTGTGCTGCCACAACCTTTTATTCGAACAGCACCTCGTGAGAGCTTCAAAGCATTTACTGATACTTCACTAATACTTACTGGTATTTACTAAACTTTACTGATAATAAAATGCATTTGGAAAAGAACGTCACACGTAACTGTTAAGCAGTTATCACTTTCACTTTTTACAAATGTTCACATGTCATTTATCTACACAAAAAAATCCCAGCCATATTGACAGGGTTTTTTTGACAAATCTAGAACTATCTAAAAGGAAAAAAAAAAAAAAATCCTTTGGACTGTATCCTGCACACTGCATTGAAGTATCATCTCTTTGTTCAGGGAAGTATCAGCTGACAAGCTACATCCACTGCCAGAGAAGCTGCTATAAAAAAAGTTTAAAAAGTTAGCTTTAGTTTATGATCTATATAAGAAAAGTTAAAAAAACCAGCTTATCTTGTTTCTACTGGCTATACTCCACTTATTGTCATTATATAGGCAACTGAAATTTCAAGCCCAAATTTCTCCTGCATTGATAGGTTAATAGAGGAATATGGAGATCATCCTAGAAGCTTGATTGAAATTCATTTTTCGTGGACTGAGAAGTTATTAATTCCTAAGGTAATTTATTTATTTTTATTTACTTGAAATTAACACAAATATGACTTTAGAAATATTTTCAAATTTCTTCACATTCCCAAATTTATATTATTCTGATAGAGGCTGGCATTCAAACTGAGTGATGCTTAATCCACTTGCACAAAACCAAGCATTTAGCACCATTTGAGATGCCACAGGGTGTGTAAGAATCCACACAGAGCCAGTAAATATAGCCCTGGACTTATGAGGGAATGTTTCCAGAAAAATGACTTGGAGCCAGGCAGAATGATAATCCATGGAACTTCTCAAATCAGCACACATTTGCTCCTAAGTGTTGGGAAATGCACTAGATCTCCATTGCCTATAGCGAGAGGCCAGGAATCAGGCTGATGTAGAGAAGCCTGTACACACAGGTGAATAAGTAACTGAATCATACCTTCAGTCTTTTCAGATTCAAGTTATAATCTCCTGGTAGGAAATTATTTAGAAATTATTGAAAGAATTCACAAAATGTTGTAGAGGATGACTGAGTTTACACACATACTTAGGATTTACCCCAGACCAGCTGGTAGGAACCAAACTTAAAAGCCTAGAACTCTACTCAGGTGTGAGTTCTTATTAGCTGCACCTGTTTAGTGACGCTGGAGACAGCTAGAGAATTGAAAAACCTTCTCATTTAATACTATAAATCACACTGCTCTCAAAGACAAATTTAAAGATTGACTGACATAGAACGACACCCTCCATTTTTGCTAAGCAAAGGAACCTTCAGTTGTTTCCTCTAGCTCAATATATATTGAAAATGTTGGAACTTAATGAACCTGTCTGACAACTGCCTGGTTAACTGGGGTTTCTTTCAGTAGTACAAAGAAATACCTCTTTGCCAAATGCCAGCTGGGCTGTGGAAGGAATTTACAAGTTTACCTCATCATGTCAGCTATCTAAGCTAAGATTTAGAGAGTTTCTACTCAATTATTACATGCAAATTAATATATATTTTTCAGATCATGTACAGTCAGATGTAAGATGTGGATTCTAAGGGGATTTAGAGGCTCAGTGCTTCCTACAAGTTACAAGTTATTTATACAGCACCTCTGTATAAATAAGAAGAGATCTCATGCAGATTTGTTTACTTTCTCTCCGGTGGCTTACATGGTATTTAAGTACTTCATTTTATAAGGACCGCATTGTTTCTGCTCCTGGGCAAGAAATCTAATTTAGATGCCTATAACAGATTCACTGGATCTGAGCCACAGTATATTTAATACTCAAAGACTATGCATTATCCTACTGATGTGAGTTGCAAGCCTCTGAAAGTGATATTATTAAAAGTGTTGCAGAGAAAAAGACAGTAATATTTCTGCTTTACTCTATGATATTTTTTAACTCTCCTAGTTAACCAGTGATCTACTGTTACGAGTGGATGCAAATAACAGCCTTCATAAACCCAGCACACTTGTAAAATACAAGCTAGCTTTAATTTAAGCATTTCCACAAGGAAATATTTGTGCTCTTTTTATCATGCACATCTTTGCTGAAAAACACTAAAACAGTATAACATCCTCATCTTTACTATCATGCTATTCTAGGTATTCAGCATCGTGTTAACTTCTAACTCTTGCTTGTAAATTCCTTCAGCAGCCCAAGTACCATTAGCAACTTCTCAGACTCTTAAAAAACACCATAAAAATAATGTTTTGCCCAATAGAAGCTGCAGAATTCTTGGCTCATGATGTAGCATCAACATTAATGGATACATTACACTGTGTACAGTGTACAAACAGCAGAAACCAGCTTTTCATCTTAGTAAACATGATTACATCATTAGTAATCAAAATAGGCAGAGGCTCAAATATGCTGCTGCATTGCGTCGAATGCTTCATAGCACAGCTTGAGTCAGGGAACAGGAGATACAGACACAGAATAAACTATTCTGTTTTGAGAAAAGTGGAGAGAAAGATAAGGAGAATTCAGTGGAATAGATATAATCTCTTCTACACCATTTGCCATCATGGCCAGAAGTTAACATTTCAGCTTCAGCTGCAGACAAGGGTAGACTTTTGTCTATATCCAATTAGTGAGGATTTAGATCAACTGTTTTGCTCCCTGAGGCGTGGGAATGGCAATCACTATATCACATGTCACCAGGGAACTAGGTGACAACACCTTTAGCTATTCTCTAATCATACCTAATGGATATATCTTTCCACAACTATGGATTTTCACTTCTAAGGAAAAGGTTCCTAACTACATTCTACTATAAAAGAATTAAATAAATTCATATGTATATGTGTATGCCCATGCATATATGTAATGTACATTCATGCACTAATAGATGTCGGGGGCCACCCAGCTGGAAAGTAGCTTGGCAGAACAGCAGCCAGCACTGTGTCCTTGACTCAAAGAAGGCAGGTGGTATCTGGAGCTGCATTAGACAAATTATTGTCAGTAAGTCAAGGAAAGTGATTCTTCCCCCAGTGTCAGCACTGGTGAGGTCAAACTAGGAGAGCAGGGTCCAATTCTAAACTCCTCAGTGCGAGAGAGACATGAGCATACTGTAGAGAATACAGTGAAGGCTCACGACGATGATGAAGGGACTCAAGCACCTCTCCTACGAGGGAACACTGAGAAGGCTGGGTCAGTTCATCCCAGAAAAGAGGAACCTTTGGGAAATCATACTAATGTTCCTAAACACATGAAGAGAGGGTGAATAAAGGAGACATCCAGGCTCTTTTCAGCGGTGCCCAGGGGACCAGAGTCAATGGGCACAAACTGAAACACAGGAGGTTTCCTCCAAACATCAGGAAACAGTTTTGTACTGTTAGGGTGACTAAGCACTGGCTTCACACCAAGAATCACTGGAATTACTCGAAACTATTTAGACACAGTCCGGTGCAAATGGCTCCAGGTTATCTCTGCTCGAGCAGAAGTGTTGGACCAGAGGTTATTCAGAGGTCCCTTCCAACCTCAGGCATTCTGTCATTTTGATTCTGTGACTATGTATATGTTTGTCATAGAATGTAAAAAAAAAAGACATATACATTTATGCATACACACACACCTGTATATAAACTATCTGTAGTGTTTCTGTTTTGTTTTACACGTACTAATTTTGTTGGGATTTTTTAACATTAAAAGGGTTTAATTTAAAATTCATTCAAATATACTGCTGAAAATTGAGGGTAAGAGCGGCAGCACTTGGCCACAAAAATGGCTTCTTATACTTTTTGAACAACTGACAAAAGGCGATTTTAAATATAGTTTTTGCTGGTTTCTTAACTTGTTTCTTAGCTTACTCTCTGTAAAGAATGCTATTAACACTCACGGTGAAAAAAAAATATGATAAGCTTGTAAATTAACAATTCAATTAAATAATCGAAATACTTCAGCATTAGCAAGGTTTAAGGCTGCCACCAAACTTTTACTCTTCCCAAATTCCTTAAGAACAGAAACAAGGATAAATTATGTTTTCTATAAGGATCAACACAAAATATCTGGAACACCTATTGGAAAGTGTTCTTATTATTATATTAGCTATTATATTATATTGCCTATTACCTATATTATTACTTATTATAAAGTGAAATAATTTCTTATATTGGCCAAGCAACCAATCTTTGTTTTTTGACTTGAATGAAGAAATATGAACCATTTTAATTCAGAAGATGGTTCCAGGCAAATCAAAGAAGAAAAAAAGTTTCTATGGTAGCATTGCAGGTTCTATTATTTCATTTTCAGCTCCATGATAGTTTCCTTTTAACATGCTAATACTGGCTTGACTTCTACCAAATTCATCCACTGGATTATGAATCACATTGCTTGATATCATACTACTTAAGTCTGACTACGTTGCCAATATAATTACTGCACCTTGAGAGTGAAATGAGGTATCATGAAAATTCAGGCTATAAATGTAAAGCTTCATTTTAAGAGGATCTCAGTAAAATCTTTCCAATCTGTTAATAATATCTTTAGTCTATGTCTTCATTTTTTTCAAGGGAATTTAAAAGTAAGGAATGTAAATATTTTTTTTTTTCAAAGGTCCAATGATTAGCTGCAAATTTTGACCCAGCTTCTCTCCAGAGAGCTCTTCAGTTAATTTCCAGTGCAACGACAGTGATAGAGGGTTTTATTTGATATATATTTAAGTGTATACCACAGCAGGAAAAAAATCCCCTTTGGCAATAAAAAGTAAATTTCCACTTTCAGGTCTCAATAATTTTTTGCTGAAATGTTTTTATATCTTAATTCTAATTTTGAAAAACACCCTGCTTTTTTAGCATTATAGTTGATATATTTATGATGCAGTTCTCAATTATAGACCAGCACCAGTGTATGACTTAATTTTCATATTAAATCTCCTTATAAACAGTTTTAAAACTTTTTTCCTTTCATGTACCCAACTCACTAGTCACCTACCCCCTTGCTACATAAATGCAGCTCAGCAATAACCAAAATACGTGTCAACAGCACTGTGTAAGAGACTAAAATGGTTAATGGCTTAAATTGCTAAAATCATCTGAGGACTTTCATCCATTGTAGAAAACTGCAAAAATGCAGCTGCTCATCTGGGACCATGGAAACCCATCTCTCCCCACATATGTGTACTATCTGGAATCTGGATTGTGTGGGGAACTTGAGTTAAGATAAAGGAGGCACCCCACAAGTGATACTGGAAGAGAGATTGGAATGCTGATGGTTCAAACAGCCAGGGACAAGCTGATGATGTGCAAAGGAACCTCCCAGGTGCAGAGAGAGAGCACACTTGATACCTCAGGCTACAGCTGGGTGTTGAATCAGATAAGGACAGAGGCACATCCTTCGAGGCACACCACTGTCTCTTTGTCCTTAGTCAAGTGACTCAGCTGTGGTAACTCCCCTTTGGGGAAGCACTGGGGCATCCACATGTAGCCTGAAGGTATCCAGCTCTGCTGACAGGCCATAATGGGTCTCAAGGGACTCAAATTCATTGATGTATTAGGCAAGTGTATCTTAGAAGGTGTCAAACACTCCTGAAGTGCCCCATGATCCACAACATTACATCATCCAGTTGAAATTTCCCACTCCCAAGGAGGTAGCTGGGCTTTCCTACTGGAGAGAATATAAACCAAATAGCTTTTTCATGCTGTGGATTTCACTGAGATTTCCTCCATCACCTGGAGATCCAGTCTGAAATTTTCACTTTGACCAAGATGTGGTGACCATCACTTCAACAGACATCAAAATGGCACCGAAGAAGTCTCATCTGGAGGCCTACAGATGGGGAAATCTTTCTACTCTTATGCCTTTTTTCTCTTTCTTATGCATTTTCTTACGTGATATTTTTATGCTTGTATTTTGTAAATAGCTATATACCTGTTTTTCTTTGCAACCAAATTGTTCTACAATAAAGCCTATACATGGATGTTTAAAAACACGTCATTCAGTGTTGTTTGACCCTAATCTGTCCCGAGGGATCTTTTAACAAGATGGGTTACTCTCACCTTCTGTTTTATCAATAAGTGCAATGCACAGCACCTTATCAGCTGCCATGAAGAAAGTTAACTCCACTCTAGACAGTACATTAAGTGAAAGGAGAATGATCGATTGTATGCAATTATGGAAAAAAATTGCTACTTAGTTCTCTGAAAAAAAAAACCAAACAGTTGAAGCCTGAATCACAGATTCGTAGAAGCATTCATAAAAAAGGAGATCCAACTGACCTCCAGGAGATCCAACTCACTTAAATCAGGGCTTCTGCCAACATTGGATTTAGTGATTAGCTGGCCTAGCTAATTCAGGGAAACCTTCAATGAAGATCACCTAGCCTTTGAAAAAACTGCTACATTTGTTCACTGCATTCCAAGTGACTCCTCCCCAAGCTGATGCCCAAACTGAATTGTCCATGCTACAAATCGGAGTTTTTGCCTCTTCTTACCTTTTGTGGTGCACTCAAGAATGTGGTTCCATGATCTTACCTTCAGGTTTTGAATTGCTATTAGGTCATCACTTAGCCTTCTTTTCACTAGACTGAACAAGCCCGCTTCTTCTGCTTCTCCTTTCCTAGCTGTCATATCATGTTGGTAGCCCACCCCTCGACCTTCTCCAATTTGTTCCTACGCCTTTCAAATTGTGGAATACAAAACTGGAAACAATAGTGCAGGTGTAGCCTTAGCAGCACCAGGTATTATGGGAATAATAACTTCATATGGCCTGGCGACAGAATTTTTTGTGTTGTTGAACAATACAGAGTTTTCTTAATTCATACTGTCGACTCATCCTCAGCCTGGTGGCTGTCATAAGCCCCACGTATGTTTTTTTGTTGTCAGTTTGTTTGCTCTGTTTAGTTTTTGTTGTTTTTTTTTTTTTTTCTGAGAATATTTCTTATTCTGCCTGTTACCCTTGGCATGTTATGAAATCTGCAGTCTGACCTTCTTCTCTGTGTGTTGGCCTAACCCTCAAGCTTATTGAGATCACTCTGGGTGAAAGGCTACCACTCATTTTTTTTGATTCTGAGCAGGTTTGCTTTCAAACACACAGAGTGTTCAGAAGTTGCAGATTATAAACTGATGAGAGTTTTCACAAGAACACAGTAACAATGATGTTGTTATTGTTATGATGATGATGATGATGATTACATAATTTTAAAAATACCTGAGGTGGAAGGAGTGGTAATCTGATATAAGCAAGCAGCATACTTAGGTCATTGCATCTCCTCTGCATGTCATACTTCACCCACATCATTAAGGCATGGAAAATGGTCTCTTCATCAGGAACATTCACATCATCACTGGCAAGAAGTTTATGGAGTTCTTCTGCTGGTAGAAGTAAAAATTCTTGATTTCTTATAACTTCCATTATATTCTCCTGTGAAGAAGAAGGCATTTCAGACCCAGTAATACATCAAGAAAATAAAAAAAAAAAACAGTTAAAGCGAATAAGATTAGTCCATATCTGCCACACCCAGATATAAGTATGCTCTGCCATACCCTTGCAGCTCATGAGAAAAACAAAACACAAATGATTAGAGTTCAACAGCTACAGTTGCAATTCATATATAAATATATTCTGAAAACAATATGAAGATTATATGGTAATATTGTAATTAAAAATTGTCAGAATCAGTAAACGCTATTGCTTTAATTTTTTCTAAACTCAGTTTTAATAGAGCATACTAAATATACAGTAAGTCTTTACAGGCACATATTACATTTTCCTGGATATTTTCACTGTCTGATCTATTTCTTAAATAACTTCTCAGTCATACATAGTTATGTTACGAGTATCTAGATTTCTGTCTACACATATGACAAGGCTGAGGGGAAGATCAACACCATGAATTAAGGATTATTTTTTGATCTTGTTTAGATTGTTAATATCCAGTTATCATGCAAAAAGGTTACAGCAACTAAGATCTCACAGTATTGAAAACTGTAATATTGTGGTTTAGGAACAGTACTCCCTAGTTCAGTGCTCCCACCAAGACTCTCCAAACCACGTCACACTCTCTTGCGTGCCTACTTTTTCCCTCACCCTTCTTCCCTGTGGTGGGCTGGAGAGGAAAATTGTAGGCACAAAAGGTAAAGGTTACTGGTTGAGATAGGCACAATTTACTGGAAAAAGCAATGAGGTAAGGAAACAAACAGTAACAGCGACAATACTAATGACAGAGGGTATGACAAGAAAGGAAATGATTCACACAGAACTACAGCCCCCACACCAACTCTCCCATCCCTGATAGACAACACCAGATGGATCCCTCTATCACATCTACTCGACTGGAAGGAACCCCTTCCCCTTGGAAGAGACCTTTTCCCCCACACTCCTGGCAATGACATAAGGTTTTACAGACCAACTTCCATATCCTAGCTATGCCCCACTCCTGGCTACTGCAAAAAATCAAACTTGTCCTGGACAGAACCAGGACTAATAAAAATTGGTTTGATAAACTAAATAGGTTTTATAAAACTATTTTAGAAACTATAACCTACATAAAACATATAAACAAACGAAAAAAAAATGTTGCATTTTGTTGTCTGAATCCTAATGACTGAATTAAGCACTCCCTGAACTACCTACTCTACATCAAAAGGACACAGTAGAATCACAGTTCTACAGGTATTTTTCTCCAAACATTTCTTTTAGGGTGCTTCATCTCTGTAGAAATTGTAAATGCTTTTTTCATATTCTTGATCCATAGACAACTATAAGAAGAAAGTGAAGTAGTTGAAGACTGGAGGCACAAGAAAAAAGGATGAAATTTTTATATAAACCAAAAATGTAAAAAAGTAATAGAAGGAGCAGTAAGTTACAACATCTAATAGATGAAAAACAGTAATGAATTTCATCATGTTGTTGTGGATAGACTTTTTAAGACAAGAAATCGGGAAAGAATGACAAAACATCAGTTAAGGACTTAAGTGCAGGAACACCAAAACTGAGGGAAGTGGATAACACCACTGCTACACTCACTAAATCCAGTTTTTAGCATATCAAAATTCCAATCAGTGCTGTCTATAATTGCTTGTTTGGGTGTGGACCAGGGGAAAGACTGACTGGTCATCGGAAACTGAAATAGAGCTAACACAGTCTTGCTACGACATTATAACAAATAGAGGAAAAAATGTGGAAGACTTACGACATCAGAATTATACTCTGGCTCTAGTATGCCACATGCCGTCCTTCCCTGCCTCATGCAATAGAAGGAAACTCTTATTTTAATTCTCCAACTTCATATTTTTTGAAATTTACTGCTTAAGCATACTTATTAAAAATTAACTGCATATTATTTTATATAAGGTAGCAGAGATGAATAATGCAGACACAGACATGACAAAATCATGAAACAGAAGTTCCTTGAAATGTGTAATGTAATTACAGATAAAATACATAAGTGCAGATAGAATAAATTAGATAAAGTTGAAAATGGTGCTTATTGTTATGAATGCGAATGCTTTGATATGTAAAACTTGACTTTCAATTAGTTCCTTTTTAACTCTACATATACAGGATGCTGACACAACAGAAAATTAAAGGTATATATATGGTCATGGACTATACTAACCATGCTGTTAAGTTACCTTAACATAATTGATAATTGGATCAAAACATGACTCGGTTATTTTTAAAATTACTAGATTAAATGTCAATAGGTCCCTAAAAATGTAGATTTCTCTGGAATGAGGTTTTAGACTACTACCTCCTGAAAAAGTTTAAATTGTGTGTCTAGAACACTGTAGAATGGCTTGGAAATGTAAGGGAACTAGTTTGTAGGCAGGCACTTAACCACAAGCTGGCTTAATTCATTTTAATTAAAAAGTCATAAAACTCACAAAATTTCATTGCACTCCTCAATAAAATGATTTATAAGACAAAGTTTAATTAAGCCTGGCTCAACTGACATTAAATCCCATTATGATAAAAAAATATAACTCTACTTCTTAATAGGAACCAACATCGAACTTTGCAATAGCATATTAATCCAAAGACCTGATATTATAGAGAAGCATCGTGATGGTGGAACACATTTCATGAACTCACAGAACTCAATTAATTAAGAATAACATTCAAAGCAGGAGCTCTAACTTCAGAACAATAATTTAGGTTTGATTAAGGGTTTTTTTGTCATCTTTTAATGCTTTTCATTTGCATATATGCTTAAAGAGAACTTATTCCAGCCTCTGTACTGGTTGACCATTGACATAAAGTAGAATTGAACAAATTTTTCAGACAAAACATATGAGCTCAAATATCTTCTTCTACACATCTGAACTTATATTAATTTCATGTTACCCAGGCATGAGTATTGCAGAAAGTAACAAATATATATTATGTTTTATATATATAACATGCCATATATATATTAAAAATATACCATATATATCCATATATATAAATATGTCATNATATATAAATCCAGGTTTTTGATCTTCAGAGCTGAAAATCCTCTCCTTCAACTCATTAGCATTTCCTGAACTGACTAACGAATGTTAAATCTTCCTAGATAATATTTTAATTTCTTAAGGTTAATTACATTTGGAGCAGCAAAGCATATGTCAATGGCTAGCTGTCTTACCACAACAGAAATATTTTCTCATATGCTTATTGTGGAAAAAAATCCATCTTTTTATTTAAATGTGACTAGTCTTCATTTTTGCACCTTAGGGAACAGGATACAACAGATGTCTGTGACATTTTTTCAGGATACATTAAATAAAATTTAAATTTCCCTGAAATCAAGGTGCAAAATAGGAATTGAGCTACACAGTTATAGAATCATAGAATCATTAAGTTTGGAAAAGACTTAAGATCATCTAGTTCAGCCATTAACCTAACACTAGCATCTTTGGCACTAAATCATGCCCAAGTACCACATATGGATGTTTTCTGAGTACTTTCAGGGATGGTGATTCCACGCTATGACCACCCTTCCAGTGAAGAATTTTTTTCCTAATATTCAATGTCCTTTTCCCTTGGCCTGAGCAGAGGCCATTTCCTCTCGTCCTGTTCTAGTGAAGTGCTTTCAGGAATGCCTAGGTCTTCATGGGCAGATAAACCTTTAACAGGAGAACAAGAGTACTGAACCTTAAAGTGCGCCAAAGATTAAGTGACAGAGTTTTATGAGTCTCCAGGACCTGTAATTTTTGAATCANTTAAGGTTAATTACATTTGGAGCAGCAAAGCATATGTCAATGGCTAGCTGTCTTACCACAACAGAAATATTTTCTCATATGCTTATTGTGGAAAAAAATCCATCTTTTTATTTAAATGTGACTAGTCTTCATTTTTGCAACTTAGGGAACAGGATACAACAGATGTCTGTGACATTTTTTCAGGATACATTAAATAAAATTTAAATTTCCCTGAAATCAAGGTGCAAAATAGGAATTCAGCTACACAGTTATAGAATCATAGAATCATTAAGTTTGGAAAAGACTTAAGATCATCTAGTTCAGCCATTAACCTAACACTAGCATCTTTGGCACTAAATCATGCCCAAGTACCACATATGGATGTTTTCTGAGTACTTTCAGGGATGGTGATTCCACGCTATGACCACCCTTCCAGTGAAGAATTTTTTTCCTAATATTCAATGTCCTTTTTCCTTGGCCTGAGCAGAGGCCATTTCCTCTCGTCCTGTTCTAGTGAAGTGCTTTCAGGAATGCCTAGGTCTTCATGGGCAGATAAACCTTTAACAGGAGAACAAGAGTACTGAACCTTAAAGTGCGCCAAAGATTAAGTGACAGAGTTTTATGAGTCTCCAGGACCTGTAATTTTTGACTCAAATACTTAAAAGGCTTTGTAGATCTGGTCTTTACTATCGCATAAGTCTCATTAGATGCACTGGGCCTCTTCTGCATGCACCACTTGCATAGTCTTCCCATGTTTTAATTAAGCAGAGTAGTGGATTTTTGCTTTTAATTCAGAAAATGTAACCTACAGTAGAAAGTATGAAAGTCTCTGAACATGCTTGGACAAAGCTGTGTCACTTGATTGGTCTTCCACTTTCTCCAAATGACCATGCAGCAAACATTGCTGTGGAGTTACAGCATTTCAATGGCAGAGATGTTTCATTTGTAAACCTTTTCAGGAATACACAGGGTTAGCATTAAATAAGCACGAAGTATCAGAACATTAGAGCCATGTAAACAATATCTCTATTTAAAGGCAGATAAGCAATCGCCTGAGTAGCTACTAGACTGTGCATCAGAAAAACATAAAGCCTCTAATAAAATTAAATTATTACCAAATGGAATTTAATACCAGATATCTTTATAATGATGTCACCAACACAATTGAATTAAAGTGTTTTTTTTTTAATCTTAACTTGTAGTGATTGCTATTCCACACGGAACCAAATTATCTTGCAAAAGCTAGTTTTCATTGATGTTTATGCCATTGATTTCACTAATCAGCATGTATCAGTTATAATGAAGATCCTGAAAAATATTAAATAATTTCATATTTTGCCAAAGACTGTCATATTCTGAGAGTGCTATTCAGAACCTGCTACAACATAGTTGCCAAGGAAGTAAAATGCTTGGCAGATATTTTTGGTTTTGGATGCAGGGGTCTTATTTAAAATGTTTTGTATTTTTGAGATTTGGATGGTATGACCTTAACAACTAAAAAATTTAAACCACATAAACTAATGCCAAAACTAAGATATGCATATACTAGGCTTTCACTTAGTACATCACTAATGTCCATAATATTTTAAGCTCATACTACTTTTAGTTTAGAATTCAGGGTTTCCTGAGAACATTTAAATAAATAAATAAATAGTGCATCTGATTTTCACATTAAATCATATTGGTAGTATACTTTCTGAAGTGATAAGACCTAAAAGCAAATTTTGATTTTGGTCATTTCCCAACCTATTTCAGCCTGGAATTATTGCTGCTGTGTTACACTGAATTCAAACCTCTTTTTTTTATGCCTGGTTTTCTGTATCATTTGTATATAAGACTACACCCCCTTTACAATATTGTTTAACTTCTTCTCTATGGAGAATGGGCTTTTCAGGTTTGTGAACTCCCATTAGACAAAGGATCAGTATTTATTAATATGCTTATGGTCTGGTTCTCTAGCCAAATCCCAGATTCTATCTGGAAACCTGAACCTTGGATCCTGAATCTCCAGCAAATCTCAGATTTTATCTGAGAGTGAGCTCCATCTGATTTATGTAATCCAAAGATCCATGTTTCTTCCAGCACCAGATGCCAGCCTGATATCATCATTACAAAAGGGGTATAAAGGCTGGGGTATTCAAAGGACAGTGGAAAGAGATCCTACATATCTGTGTATGCTCCTTTGAACTTTGTCAGTGGGAAGAGAGATAAGGAACTGCTGCTTTTTGGGGAGAGCAGACAGCAGGTTAATGGTAGAAGAGACTGTGACTATGAGTACCATCTCACACAGCATACTGAAATCTTAGTATGAGACTTCTTTTTAGATGACTAAGTTAGACTTTCACAATCCAAATATTTTCCTTTTTACTTAAAACTTTAAAATAAATTTAAAAATAATAAAAATAATAGTTGAGTTTTAGGATATGAAGCTGCAGAATTAGCCATACTATACTCTCATTCACTGTCAATACGATGTGGCATTCTGGGATTCCACAATCTAAGTGTAGCTGGCAACCAGTTGCTCATAGACATTTGTTGATATGTTGGTTTATTATGATAAGCTGGCTAAAACTTTCAGACTATGTCAGAATGATTAATATTTTTTTCTTGTATTGGTGAAGGATCGTCTTACATCCTGCATATATTCTTTTTCACATCTAAGAAGATTCAAGAAATCTAAACCTGTACACAGAACAGGCACAATTTGCTAGATGGATGAGGACATGTACACATCTTGCTGCCCCGACTGAACCAATCTTCCAACACTGTCCTGGAAGGTCCTGCATCCTACAAACCCCTGGAGTTTCTGGGCATTAGGCCTCAATGTATGCATACAATTTTCCTCCTACCATAGCATCTAGGAAAAACAAAACTCTAGCAGCCCGTAAACCAATTTTATCACTATTAATTACTCCATCTTTATTTTTTTCCTTCTTGGTTTTCTTTTTTCTTTCCCTTTTCTGGGGGGCTTGTTTACCTTCCCAAAATAAACCTCCTCAGGGAAGTGGTAGCAGCATCAAACCTGACAGAGTTCAGGAAACGTTTAAACAATGCTCTTAGGTACATGGTGTGACTCTTAGGGATTGTCCTGTTCAGGGCCAGGACTTGGACTCAATGATCCCTGAGAGTCCCTTTCAACTTGACATATTCTATGATCCTGTTTTCTGACTTGAATTGGCCCAGATTGATATATTTGTCATTGGATAGGTTCACAGAACAATTTCAAGTAAACAGCAGAAGAGATCAGTATTGTGAATCATACAGCGGCATGATTTAAAGCGGATTTAAAAGGCTGAAAGCAGCAAAAATATAGAATCACAGTGCAAATTGTCACAATGGTGCAGTATTGTATAGTGTGGATACATACTGGTACTGACTCTGGTGATTATCTGGTTTTGCTGTTACTTGTCAAGATTTACCCTTAGCACTTCCCAAGCATGGAAAATATGAGCTGCGCCAGCTGTTTAAATTGTGCTGTTTCCTCAGCAGGAATGCAACCCTTCTCACATATATAACAGAATGACAATTTTCTGGGTTTAAATTATAACACTTCAGGAAAGTAGTCACCATGACAATCTCAGTTTCTTACTCTCCTAGCACAACTTTTCCTTCTTTCCTACTGTACTCCTTTTGGCTGTGATAGAGCTCATTTTCTTCTTAATAGCTGGTGCAGTGCTGTGTTTTGGACTCAGTATGATAATATTGTAGAGATCATGCTGATTTATGATAATGTTGATTTATGTAAAGGTGAGGATATTTATGTCCTAATAGAGCCCCTGTCCTGTTTACATTGATTACAGGCACAGAAGAGGAAAACAAAGAAAATGGAGGTTAACAAGTCTGACAGGAAACTCACATAAATCAAACCTGATTAAAAGAAAACTGGAAATCAGAAAAAAAGTATTTCTTGCTGTTAAAGCATTAAGCTCTGGAAGAGATTTACAGAGGATAGGATGGGAATATCTCTGTTAGAACCAGTGTAATAACACAGGATGAAGTTTACAGAAGGGAAGGTGAGAAAGGTTTAGGTAAGGTTGGAAAGGTCACCCGGTCCAGCCTGCCTGCTCAAGCAGGGTTATCCCAGAGCACGTTGCACAGGATGGTGTCCACATGGTTCTTAAATATCTCCAACGAGGGACACTCCACAGGGTCTCTGGACAACCTGTTCCAATGTGCAGTCACCCACAAAGTAAGGAAGTTCTTTCTCATATTCAGGGAACTTTTTGCTATCAGTTTCTGCCCGTTGCCTCTCGTCCAACTGTTTGACACCATTGCCTTGATCACAGTCCCTTCACATATTTATATACATTGACAAGGTTCCTTCTCAGCTGTCTCTTCCTCAAAACTGAACAGGCCCAACTCCCTCAGCCTTTCCTCAAAACAGAGAGGTTCATCATCTTCATATCCCTCAGCTGGACTTGCTCCTGGAGCTCTGTCTCTCTTGTAATGAGAAGTCCAGAACCGGACACAGAACTCCAGGAGTGGCTTCACCAGAGGTGAGTAGAGGGGAAGGATCACCTCCCTTGACCTGCTGGCAAGGCTCTTCCTAATGCATCCCAGGATTCTGTTGGCTGTCTTGGCCGCAAGAATTCACTACCGGCTAGTGGACAGCTTGCTGTCCATCAGGACTCCCAGGTCCTCTTCATGGCCTGAGAGCTGTTTCTCAGCAGGTCAGTTCCCAGCCTGTACTGGTGCACAGGGCTATTATTCCCCAGGTGCACGACACTGTTTCGCCCTTGCTGAATTTCAGACAGTTCTTCTCTCCAACCTGTCCAGGTCCTTCTGAAGGGCTGCACAGCTCTCTAGAGTATCAGCCGTTCCTTTTAGCTTTGCGTTGAACAGTTTCTCAAAGCAGGAAAATGCTTTGGAATCCCTTTCAGTTTTGTTTCAACCCAGTTACCTTTCTGTTGAGCCTAACAACATCTGATTCACTGAAGATTGCTTCCTATAAAGGCATCAACTCAAAGACATGCGGAGATGGATAATTTGCAGCTTTCACAGTAACTTTCAGAAGAAATCATTCTGAACATTAAAATGTGTCTAATATCCCATTTGAACGTGTCTGTCTTCTACTCATAGATACTGGTTCTTATCATCAATTTCTCAGTCTGATTAATGAGCCCATTAGCACCAAAACTTAAAAGACTCAAAATAATCTCTTGGGTCTTTAATAACTCAAAGGAGCTGAATGATTATGGCCTTGCTTTTAGAATTCATTCACAGTCCTGTAACTGTTGTGATGTTCAGGAGTGAAAACAAGATACTTAATCATTGATACCCTTCTCGTGGTAACACCTAAAAGTATACTTGTAGTCTCATAATCATGCACTGACCTATCCTGACCCTACTTAGCCTTGAAATGTGATGGAATACAGCACTAAGCAAGGGCTGAAGGCATATACAAGATCATGTCTATAAAAAAGCCTCTACTTTCATAAATGATTAATAAATACTGTAATTAAGATAATATTTCAGAAGGTAATTGGAACCTCAGTCAGAGCACTACATTTTTTTGTATTCCTGTTCTTCAAACTAGAATTAAAAACAGGTAGCCATTAAAATCAAAATGCAGTCATGGGTAATCGCAAGATCATATAGGAAAAATGCATTTCTCTATGGCTCCCTACCCTATAAAGATTTGCAACAACACTGTATCTTCTATCTTCATTATGCATCTCAAAGCCTACGTGTTTTGTGTCATGTCACACATGCTGTTTCTGGAGAATGTTTTAGTTAAAGTTTTGTTTGAGGAGTGAAATATTTACAAATGGTAGCTTATGTTAGTATTTCTTATACAGTAGTCATTTTAACTGAAACCAAATATTTAAAACATCATATCAGAGACTTATGATAACGGTAGCATTTCTGATTAATTTATAGTAAATCACTGTATTGAAAAAGTGTATACCTGCCAAGAGCATTCTAGTAAACAAAAAGCGCATCGTAAGGAAAATAGAAAGTCCAGGAAAGGCCTGACTTATATGCCTGAATCATTCTCTCATATACTCTCCTTTTCATTGTTGAACTCTGATTCACCTTGCAACTAGCATCCAGCATAAACTGAAGCATTCCTGAGAATTTTAGTATGGAACAAGAGAATATATTTCTAATTAGACAAACATTTAAACTCAAACATGATTCTGGGACAGAACCACCTCACAATTCAAAGGGGACCTCCAAAGACTTCCACACTGAGAGCAAGTTTGAAGAAACTCGTACAGTAATCACTTTCTGACAGCACTTACAAACTTCAAGCACATTATTAAATCCAGAATAATGCTAAAAAAATCAGTATTATGGTACAAAGTCAATTAATATGGGCCCTCTTCTAGATGACTGATATTTTTGTACTCCACAATATTTCACAATATAGAATGACTCACACAAAGATGTCTGACCATTAACAATTGAATTTCCACACTCTTTCCAACAAAATAATGGTATATATTATAATGCAGAACAATCACTGTATTTAGATTTTAAGTGATTGTCAAGATATAAGGCTGCTGGAAACTTGTCACATTAAGTTGTTTGATAAAAAACTTTTAAAAACTACTAAATGAATGCAGAAAATATATTAATCTACTGTGTAAATCCCAAAAGACAAATTTCAGACTGAAATGAAATTGTAAAACATTTGTCATCCTGCACATAATATTGATTAAACTGACAGTTACTGTTGTTTTATTGCTGCTTTGGAAATTACAAATTTGGAAGGAAGAGACATTATGTTTCACTCTTTCCAAGACTGTATGTTAACATGTTAACATCAAATAATCTCATGCTGTCAACTAACTGTAATATGCATTAATTTCTTAGAATAAGTTCTTTATTTGGAAGGGGAAGGAGGCAAAGAGAACTTTATATCTGTGTCTTGCTATTGATTGTTTAGGTGTTTTCTTCGCTAGCCTATGTTCAAGTTTGTAGAAATACAGAAACATTAAGGTTGGAAAATATCTCTAAAATTATTGAATCCAACCACTACCTCAGCACCACTGTGTTCACCACTAAAACATATCCCCAAGAGCACACCTTTTGAACACTTCCAGGGATGATGATTCCACCACTTACCTGGGTAGCTTATTTCAATGCTTGGCCACTCTTTCAGTGTAGTATTTTTTCCTAATCCTTGATCTAAATCTCCCCTGGTGCAACCTGAGGCCACTTCCTCTTGTCCTGTCACTTGTTACTCTGGAAAGAGATGGATCCCTTCCTCAGAGCAACCTCCTTTCAGGTAAGTTGTAGAGTGCAATAAGGTACTCCTGAGCCTCCTTTTTTCCAGGAACCCCAGTTCTCTCAGACACTACACATAAGATTTGTGCTCCAGACCCTGTACCAGCTCCTTCTCTGGACATGCCTCAGCTCCTCAGTGGCCTTCTTGTAGTGAGGGGCCCAAAACTGAACAGGGTATTTAAATTGTGGCCTCACCAGTGCTGAGTACAGGGGGACAACCACTGCCCTGGTGCTGCTGGCCGTGCTGCTGCTGGTACAGGCTAGGATGCCATTGGCCTTCTTGGCTACGTGTGCACACGCTGGATCATGTTCAGCTGGCTGTTGACCAGCAGGTCCAGGTTCTTTTCTGCTGAGCAGCTTCCTAGCCACTCTTCCCCAAGACAGTAGTGCTGAATAAGATTGCTGTGACCCAAGTGCAGGAACCGACACAAATAAACACATAATGTTTTTCTGGAAATAAACAGAAACTATTACATGATATTTGCACCTGAAATTATGCTGCATAGCATAGCAGAATAGAAATATAAACATTCTTTAAAATGAAGAACTTGAAATAACATGAAGATTTGTTCAATTTTTAGTAGTGGGTCTTCTGACTCTCTTATGCTTTAGAAGCTACCCATTACATTAAAAAGGGTATTTATTCAGATAAGCTTATTGATAGCTGACAAAGTCTTGCACAGAATTTAGGTATCTAGGTCATATGCAGTGTTTAAGTGCTAATGGGACATAAAAAGGGCTGCATGGGCTTAGAGCAAGAGGTGCATTTGTGACCAGCGACCAGATGTAATTTTGCTGATGATTAGAAGGAGTTTAAATGGTGAATATTCTATATCTTCTCTGTGCAGCACAAATTTTGAAAATTTGTGATTTTAGCAATTTCCTGTATAAGATGCTTAGATCTTTGTGGCATTCTCTTAAATTTACTTAACAGCAGTTTGAATTTAGGTTTTGCCTTCATAGAATCCCTTGCAGCCAACTACACAATATAAGCACATGCCCGTAAAAGGCAAATAACCCTTTTTTTTTCCTTTTTTTTTTCACTTTTAAACCTGTGGCTGAAATAGATTTGATGAAATCTCCATTCTCAAATTGAGGGAAATAATATCCTATTCTCTCTTTCCAGATCATTTGCGTCTTAAGCGTCTATTACATCCCTCCAGTCAATTTTTTTCTTCTTCTTACTACGAAAGATACTTCATAGCAAATACAACCTTATTTAAAATCGGCAAATTTTCAGCTAACTTTGAATTTTACTGAAAACTTGGGAGTGTTGACAAATTCTGGAAGCTCTTGTCTCTTCTCAATTTGAATTAAACATAAAACCAGACAGCAGGAGATATTATTCTGCACTTCTACTTCATTGTACAGCAACATCCTGAACAAAAAAGAATCAACGTATCTGTATTTTCATATATATACTTTCTCCAGCAGGTACTTGACAAAGTTCTTTAGTAACTGGTACTGAATTACGTAATGCATTTCCAAATTATATTCTCGGTATCACTTCTTAAAGGAAAGAGGTTTTTACCAAGCATACGATAAATAAGTCAGCTGCAATACATCTCAGCAGGATCTGATGCATATAACAGATTAAGAATGTTAAGAACATATGTTTAGAACATATGTTATTCAAATGCAATTTAGCTACCAAAATGTTTTTTAAAAAATTGGATTTTAATTCAGGAATTTAGTTTACAGAATTCATTAATGTATGCTGAAATGTATGAAATTGCAATGAGAAAAATGCAAGTGTTCAAAAAGAGGATTGCAAAATCCTTTCTGTGGATGCACATTGTGATAACAACTTTCATGAGGAAGCCATAGCAATACCTTCTATGATTCACTGAAAATAGGAAAATGATCAGGTGTACTTCTAAATAAATTCTTAAGATAATACCTCTCTAAAATTGTTATCAAATCCTAATTAACATAAAGTTTATTTACTCCCCTAGGAATTTCACAACTCTATCTCAGATTTTGTCTAAACCTATGCAAAGCCATCAGAATGAACTCTGTATAGGTTTTACAGCTGAATTAAACTGGTTTAAAGAAAAAGTTTGGATGTCTCTAAAACATTGATCCTCAGAAGAGCAGCAGAAAAGTTTAGCAATACTTTTAGTTCTTGTTCTGTGTGTCAGTACATGGCTCATGTCTTCAGAATCAAAACAATCAGCGTGTTCAGTCTTATGAAAAGCACAAGACTGATGGAAAATTGATTGGATTTGGATACAACCTTGTCAGATGTCCAATTCCAAGTAGAAGGAGACGTTTCATAATAGCTAGTGATTTCCACAGTTTTGACAGTTTTCCCTTATGTGAAGAGATTGCATGTACAAGTTGTTATTTTCTAAATAGGTAGCATAATTTCTGTAATTATTAACTCCACAGTACTCCCATTACAGAATGAAATAGAATTTACAGTTACACTCCTAGGCTGATAGTTTTGGCTTTTTGAGCCATAGATATAGTTATTTCTCTGACCACAAATTTGTCTGCAGAATGTGCTTCATTTATCAAGCCACCTAGGTAGAGGCTACTATTTAGTAATAATTTACAAGAATTAGCACAATTCGTTTAAATTATCTTCATTTCAATTACATTAGTAACAAGTCCAAAATTATGGGTATTATTGATTAAATGGTGTTTTTCATAATTGGAACTTGGTCAGTAATGCCACAAATACATAAATGCATTTTAAAATGCATGTGTATATGTGCATATACATGTAAAAACATGCACTTACATACCCATACTGAAGACATTCCACCACAGGCTTTTGAATCTGATCTGAATCATAGCTCTAATCTCATGAAATTTCTACTGAAAATTGAAAATTGCAGAATGCCACAAGGAATTACATCTGAGTGTTATGTGAATATTACATGTTCCCTTGATTGCACAGCAGTGGAATGTAGGAAATTTAGACTTAATTGCATCAGGCTGACTGATGAAACAGGATGCTCACAGCCTTGTTGAGTCTAGCTTGGAATATTTCCAAGCACAGAGATTCCACAGCCTGTCAGAGAAAACAGCTACAATGAGTACTACTCTCACTGTGAGGACGTGTTTTTCACTTGGAAACTGAAACTTGGGACTGATGCCCAATGTCCTCTCATTGTGCACCTTCAAGAAAATAATGATTTTATCTTTTCCATAACCCCTGATACGCAGCTGAAAATACCATCCCTCTTAGCTTTCTTTTCTTCATGAATGCCCCCTCAGGTTCTCTTCGTGTATTGTGTGCTTCCTGTTTCAGCTTCATAGCTGGTTCAATTTGCTCATCAATTGAAATGCCACCTGCCGGAAAATGCATTCCATTATGGAATCATGAGTCCTGGGAAGAGTGGAGTAATAATTTCTTTCAATCCCCTGGCTAATGCAACGGAGTATATGTTTGGTCTTTATACAGACACAGCACAAACCTTCATCAAAAAAGAATATTTTAATAATTTCAGTAGAGTCCACACGGTAAAAGCTGATAATGTTGACTTCAGCTGCATGTCATTCAGATGGTCTGTAGATTGTGTTGCTCTCCATTTGGCAATCTAAAGACCTGTATAACACCCTTTTTAAAATCAAATCTTAGAGAAAAATAGTTCATATAAAAATAGATCATGATAAATCCAAAATATTCTGGTATGTTTTACCAACACATGAAGCAGAGACACTGATAAACCTTTAGAAGCATTCCAGAAAATACAAAGCACCCTAGATGAAAGCAAAAAAAGAACAAAGAACTTCCTCCACTCCTGCAAACAACAGCAAAGCCAACAATAAACAACATGAACCACCTGAGATAAACAGCTTTGACTCGGCTTGAATTTATTCATAGCAAACTATAATATTACTGTATGCCGACTAAGAGGCCTTCTGTAGAAACTAAATATATGGGGAGATGAGGTATCAGCACCGTCTTGGCACATAATGGAAGTTAAAGAAAATGAAAAGGATATGACTGTCTGAGAAACAGTTTGGAACTTTTAACTAAAAGTCTTAAAAATCTAGTTCATTGTAGGATACAGAAGAAGGGAATTAGACCATACTACCTTTAGGAAAGTCTTTAATGAAACACAGGTGAAACTATTAATTCTCATTAACCTTTATATTTTGAGGAAAAGCAATTTCCTTACCTGCCTGGCTGTGATAGCAGTGTCCTAAGGCTTTACTCTGTTTTGTTTAACCCTAATGTAAACAGCGGGTACACTGGCTAGATATAGCCCTGCTGAAAGGGTTTGAAGGGAGGGATATTTCTTTAGTTAATGTTAGCAGTTCAAAGCACTTCACCTTCTGAAAAATTATATTACTGTTAAGCACAAAACATAGCTCTTACAACAATAAAAAAATCTGACAGGTCTAGACCTATTCGTCTTTGCACTAGGCTATACCGAACCATCAGTGCCACTGCCAAAATTTGGTTTTGTGAAACTGCAGATTTAAACAAACACATTTTGCCAATTTATGTAATTTTTTTAAAAGTTAATTAGCATAAACAGAAATCACAATTCAACTCCTTCATTGCAATAGGAAGTGATACATAAAAAGCCCAGACGTAGCTTAGTTTCACAAATGGAAAAGATTCTCTGCAATTTTATTAATCATCGGTACACAAGAACAGCAATATTTATGCCAAAGGATACAATATGCCTGTGAAACTTTGAATTCAGAAAGATCAATTTAAATCATAAGAAGTTTAAAATAACATCTCAGAATTGACAGGACCTCAAATTAGTATAATGAAAATAGGTGAAAAATATTTTGGTTTTTAATGCCTTTTCAGGAGGATCTATTTTATAAATCACATCAGATTAATTTCTTGAGCAGCCTTGTCTAGGCAACTCATTGCAAGCAGAGAAGACTATAGAATTGTAACACAGATGTAAAAAAGTAAAGCATAAGAGACATTGATGGAAATGTGCTGATGAGATGGGGTTCAGAAGGATGAGTTTCATACACATTTTCATTATTAATTTATCAAAAATATATAAGCCTAATTAACTAATTGCTGAACTAAAATAAAAATATAAATAAAAAGAAATTTCGTGACCTTCCAAAGAGTACTTTCTGTAATTAATAATTTAATTAAGATGTAGTCACAGAAAAAGGTGGTAGAACTTAAGAGTCCTTTTTCACTATTGACTCTAACGATGATAAAATATTCCAGTGGACACAAAAGCTTAAGCTCTGCTCCAAGACTGCAGATTGTTTCCATAGCATAAGTAATATGTTAAAAGAAAAAAAAAAAAAAAACAACAACAGCATTCCTTTACTTGCAAATTGGCACCCTTAAACTTGCACAGAATACTCCACATATCTGATTAAATTAAAATTTCATTTGGTGTCAATTCAAAAATGAGAATTAAACACTGGTCAAAGTAAAAATAAAATGTTTCAGTAGTGCCATCACATTAAAGCAGCACCACCTAGAAGAGACCACAATCTAACAGATAAGAAAGAAAGTTATAAAACACAAGAAAATAAGATCTTGTTTACAAGAACTTTCACATTTATCTATTAAATCTACATTAACATGAACTAATGAACAGTGTTTTGTCTCTAGCATTCAGTAGCTAAATAAACCTGTAAGTCTCCTTCTCAAAGCTTTCCCAATCTAGGCACCTCTGATCTCAGCAGGCTAGAAACCTCTCAGATAAAATTTGCATATTTATAAAGCATATAACATGTCATACTGAAAAAAAGAAGATATGGGCTAAATAAATAAAAATGTTAGCCAACGCCTAGAATAAAAAAAATCTGAAAAATGTGCAATTATTTTATGTTTTTATTTCTTCATGTTAATGAGAGTATGTTGCATAAAGATATATAATGGATATATTATAGAAATTAAATGGAAATGAAAAGGATATTTTTTGTTCTAAGCCTAATCAATGAAGAAAATGTATTACACATGACAATGTTTATACCTCACTTTTCTTAAATCAATCCAGGAGAGTTTTCCTATTATGAAAGGAATGGATGAGGGAAATTACAACCTGTTCCCTAACAAAACAAATACATGTACTGAGTAAATATTAAATCACTATAGCAAATAAGAAATCACTGCTTACTCAGCTAATGAAAATGGAGAAACTATCCTTGTTTATGTGGAACTGTATGCACCACTAGAATTTAATGACTGTTTGAAAGGATGACCTTTTCCACTGAAATCTGAAAACATTGAAAAGAATTTAAATACTTTGACAACGTCTTAAATATCTGGTCTCTGGAGCACAATTCAGGAGCCTGTCTTTGATGCTTAGGATTTCTACATGTATGAAATATTCTAAAAAGTGAAATTCAAACAACTGCAGCCATGAGGCTACATCTGGCTAGTGACTGGTCACATATCGCTGATCTAGATGTAGGAGTTGAATGAACCATGAGCAAGAGAACTACACTTTGAAAGGAACAAGTACTCACTTTCTCCATAAATGAGAATGTGGAAGCCACCTTTTATGTAATATTTATTACATTATTATGCAAACAGTTACAAATAATTGTTTCATATTTAATCTCTGAGTAGCTATTGTTACCCTGAGATTGAAGATAGATGACATTATTTAAATATCCCTTGGAGAATCTTCTATTTCTCCACTGATGACAGAAGAAGCCTGGAAACCAAGCTTAGACCAGACAATCAACATTAACATGACCAAGTCATGCAAGCTAACTCATTTTTGTTTATATTCTTAATTTTAGAAGGTGAATAATAAGTGTGCACTGGTGTAAGTATGAATTCATGGATGAACTAATATTTGTTTTATTGGGATAAGGCTATCCATTACTGACAATTATGTTTGCAAGGAAAATGGGAAGTAAGATGTGGGCTGTAAGCATTTTTTTAATGCTATGTCATTTATTTAAACATATTAGAAACAGAAGGACATTTTGCTGGTCTAATGTAGTCTCATTTTCTACAGTGCTTTCCGGCTCAAGATACACTATTTTAAGGATATTAATAGAAGCAAAACACAAAAAAGAATCATCATTGTTTCTATTAGCTTAATAATAAGCCAAATTTACCATCTGAATTCTGTAAAATGACTGAAGTTCTGTTTAAATGATGCCACATATTGTACACATTTTACATGTCTCTGTATTTTCAGATGGAAAGACAAATTCCCAAGTATGTAAGAAAAAAAGGAAGTTTCAGGTATTGACATTCTCAGGACAAAACACCTGGCAGCATTCTTTTATAAATACCCCCTAGAAACAGTTCAGCTGTAAACAAATCTTGCTGCTCTTTCTTAAATGAAATAGAAATGTTCTTTACTACCACTGTGGCATAATGGCAGCAGTTAGAAATATTGCATCTCATGTAAACTACTAATCATCTGAATTTAAACTTGGATAGTTTCTAATGTGTAACATCTAAGTAGCTCATTTGTCCTGTATCAGAAATACTTACATTCTACTTATCAATTCATCATTCCCTGGATAGCCAACATCCTTAGGTGAATTTATATGAATCTAAACACTTCTGTTCAGAAGGTGTTTTATATTCCATATATAAAGTATTCTTCAAACTAAGTAAGATATTTAGTCTATTTAAATTTATTTAACACTACAGGAGTTATGTGTGCCTGTCATACCTTAATGACACTTGACAATGAAGGTTTCAAAAGAATGGTCAGATATTAGGAAAAGCTCTAGGATCACTGGAGCACCGAAGTAAATTCCTTGCATCTTTCTCTCAGCAGGCACACCACAACAAACTATATACTCTTGTTGACTGCACTACAACATTTCCTGTGCTGCAACAAATTCTATGTATCTCCTGCAAGAAATCTCTTCTCTGTGGCGACCAATGACAGGACCCAAAGAAATGGCCTGAAGCTGTGTCGGGAGGTTTAGGGTGGATATCAGGAGACGGTTCTTCACCCAGGGGGTGATTGGGAAGTGGTCACAGCACCAGCCTGACAGAGCTCACGAAACGTTTGGGCAACGCTCTCAGGCACATCAGGTCACTCTAGGGAATGGTGCTGTGTGGGAACGGGAGTTGGACTTGGTGATTCTTGTGGGTTCCTTCCTTCAGCAGATTCTGAGATGCCGTGAAAAGAAGTCCATTGCGTCTAAGCTTCAGCTTCCTCCTGAGCTAAGGGATTTCCTATCTTCTCTGATACTGTGGATTCCTTGTTTAGCAAAATTTCTCTAATAACATTCTAAAATTCAAAATGTTCCCCCCGCTGAGCAACCTGTTAAAGAGAACTTGGCCTTTGTCCCCCATAATTCATCTTCACTCAATTTTCAGTATTCATGACTTAACAAAATGGCAGACTGCTCCTCTGCTGCACCTTTTTAACAGGATAAATCAAGCACTAACAAGGAAAAAAAATTGATTAGCATGACACAGATACTTAGAATTAAAGGAGGGAAAACTAGTTAGGTCATTAATCTGAGGAATTTTTTGTATATCAAATATATTCTGCACATATAGTTCACCAATTACTCTGTGACTAAGAATAATTTCTGCTTTGTCTCAATTTTATTCAAACATATTCAATCTTGAGATGAAAATACCTAGAGAGGGATAATTCAACACTTTTCTCTGCAGTTATCCCAGTTTGTTCCAGTGTTTAAGCAATCTTGTTGATGGAAAAGTACTTTATTTCCAATCCATCTAAACTGAATTGGCTCTTGGTAAGATTGCTCAACTAGATTAAAGAGCTCTTTAGTTCACAGTAGTTTCTCCCTGTGGAGATACACTGCCATCAAGAACCTCGTCTTCTCTTCTTTTTAATAAGCTGAAACAGCCTGAGCACTCTAAGATCTTTATTGCAAGACATTTTCACTTGTCCTGTAATCCTGTGAGTCTCCTCTTTTCACACCCTCCAAATGTCAAGTGCTATTTAAAAATGGTGAGATGAGAATTATACAAAATATTCCAAAATCCACCATTGCACCCAGGGATTAGTGTTTTTTCACAGCACCAGACTGACACAGAAGAGAGTTCTTTATCTATTACATATATATAGGTATATATACGAATATATACATATATATATATATACATATGATATTTTCATGTATATATATACAATATTTGGATATATATGATATTTTGAGATATATGATATTTGGACATATATATACGTATATATGTATGTATGTATGTATGTACAAAGACACATAAATATATTTGTATCACTAGCATATATTTTGAAGTCCAAGTTTTACCTTCATCTCAATTGTGGTAAATTTCCTTTCGAGAACTTCAGTTTTCCTTGAAGCACATCCTGCTCTGGTTTACATGTTAAAAACAAGTGTAATTATTATAAGCAAATTCATGTTTCTGTTAAGTTTCATGACATTTACACAATTATTAGTAGATACCCTCACCATCTCACTGTAATTAACACTGTTATTTTCTTGATTTAGCAATTAAAATATTTCTTTTTCTTACATATGTTAAAAAGAAATCAAATCTGCTCTAGGCACTTTCCACTGCGTGTCTGTATTTACTGATTTCTACTTTTTCTGCACTTATTTTTTCATCACTTGTATTTTCTTAGCTCATTTTTATGTTGTTTTTGTGGGTTTAAGTTTGAGGCAGTTATTTATTTGGTTAGAATCCTCTGTGCAAGCGTTTCCCCTTTTTCTGGGAATGCAAAATCTAAGTAGTTTTACTCCTAACTTTATTTTATACCTTTGATTTTAAAGATCTAAATCTCCTCAATATCCTGGTTTTTAATAACTATTTGGTTAAGTTCACTAATTTATAACAATGACTTTTTACTTCCGCAGTCAAGAGTGTTAAGTGTTACCCACTCTTTGTTCAACCTTCTTTCTATGCAAAGCCATCACATGAATCAATTTTATCTTTGAGAACCAAGGTTTCAATGATGCTCTCAAACCATGAGGTCATGAATTTGCTTTGGCTTAATAATTATTTGGTAAAGAAACGTGGCAATTACTATCTCCAGAAATGACTGGCCCTACTTTTATTGGCAATATTTACTAACTACATTTTTTACATCTTCAAATCTTCCATAATGACAATCCCTCGTAAAATCTCTCACTTTTACAACTTGAAAGACAATGGCATCTGTTTACAAATCTAGTTCTATGGGTCGCCAACAGACACTTTTCGTTATTTTAATATTCCTCCATTTTCAATTTTTCAGAATCTCTTTCATAAGTGCAAATTCTTACTATTTACATGCCTGCCACTCCATTTACCACTACTATTTGCTTTCTTTTTTTAATGAATAAGCCACATGTTCTTATACTGGTGGAAGACATGCACAATAATCAACTTGTTGCTACCTGTACAAAATCCAGTTTCACACATTAAATAAAAACTTTTCCAGTTAGCTGCTCTGTCGTAACCTCAGCACATAAAAAATTACATGTCACTATGATATTTCTTGTCCATTACAGCTTCCTGTGCTTTAGCATTCTTCTCTTGGTTCTTCTTACATAGAGCATCATTTCAAATTCAGACCCTTCATGCCTCATCTTTTTTTTTACCCTAGGGTATGTAACAGACTCACTTGTGGGCACATTAAAAAAAGTGTTAAGTAACCAGCCCAGGTAATTCTCCATAGTTGGTATTTCTCATGAATTCCCTGCCAATCCTTTCATCTTTGAAAGACTTCAGACTGTTCAATTTATTAGAACTGCGTTTTGTGTGGGTTTGGGTTTTTTTAATAAATTCTCCTTTTCATGGTAGAGGACACCCACATTACAGACAAGCGAAAAACCTCAGAGATTCTCTGAGAATTAATATCAAGTTAAGTAATATATATAGCCACTATCAAGATAAATAATACAAATATTTATAAAATGCTAACTGAAATAGTCTTAGTACTGAATGTTGTAAAATTAGCCTCTAGAGCCATATTCTTCAGAGTTTGTCTCTTTCTATTTTACATAATCCACCAGGGGGAGTTCTAAGAATGAAATAGAAATATTGACAACAAACATGAACTCCTGGAAAAAACGAATTTAAATATGTAACTGCCATGACTTACACCTTCTGTTGAGCACTAAAATTTTCAGTCAAGTCTATGATAAGAAATTGAGAGATTAGTAACTACAGATTCACATTGAAGTTGAAAATTCCAGTGTTCCAAAACAATGACATAGGGGAGAATGAAACACAGCTATTTGATATTAAGTCTAACCTTCAGTGGCATGAGCATTTTTGAGCAATTATTAAAGTACATTATATTTAACCTTGAGTCAACTGTCAGTCTTTTATTATGGGCATATCAGTGGTACAGAATACCCTTATAAGTTATGTTTTCAGCAACATCAGGGCTAAGTGATAGATTTCCCAACTTTTTCATCCCACAGAAAAGTCACAAGAAATATCCACACAGTTCTCTACATCTTGCTCTCAGCCATGTTTCCCTTATGGAAGACACTCAGATTATACCAATGAGCTCAACCCTGTAAAACACACTGGCTAAATGGGTTAACATCAGGTATGATGTTAATATGGCACTATTTTGAACAAATAATTCCAAGGGTTGCAAGCAAAGAAACAATGTAAGAAGAGTCGAGAAGGAATATGCAATACCCTTAAAAAAAGTTGAAACAATCTTAACAGGGTGAAGTATATGTGTTTGCCAGCTGGTATAAACAAGCATTAGCTTTAATGAGTCTAATGGCATTATGTCCCTTAAAATTACATTATTTTTTGCTACTCTAAATACTTTTTAAAGTACTAGATGTGATAATTATCTCAAAATCAAGTAAGGCTATTTCCTTGTAAGAAGGAACTGATTCATCTTTTTTTGGAGCATGTTTTAATTTCTGAAGTAATTCAGAAGCAGTGATCTTCAGACAGGCTTTTGGAAATGCAGTTCCAAAAGATTAGAAGTTATTTAAAGGAATCACTCAAACAAAGAAGTTTTTTTCTTCTTCCCTTCTTTCCTTCCTTCTTTTCTTTCTTTTAATTCTTGAGTCATTCATCTTATTCTATAAAACAGTTGTTCTTTGCTATTAGGCTGCAAGTACACTGGGTGTCACAAAAGTGGGGTCACATACAAAGGGGATCATAAAGTAGTAAGACCAGCCTGGTCATGAAAAAAGAAAAAGAATATCCAGACATGAGAGTGAGGATCAGCTATAATTGTTAATTGAAAAAAATCTTTTCTACCTAGGGGAATGCTGAATTGATAGAAGTTTCCCATTCCCTAGAAAATTTCAACACTTGCCCCAATAATTACTGCTTTCATTCCATGTCAGCACTGGCTACATTTTCAGAAAATTTGAGAAACACTTTTACAAGGGTTGTAAGTCATGAGGTCAACCAGTTTCTCATTTCCATTTAGAAACTAACAAACTTCTTGGTTGTACTGATTTTGGCAGCGATAGAGCTGTATTTTTTCACAGGGGTTAGTATGCGACTGTTTTTGCATTTATGCTGAAAGCAACATTGATAACATAGGGATGTTTTTGCTATTGCTGAGCAGTGCTTACACAGTGTCAAGACCTTTATAGTTATAATTACATTACATTGAACCTGACAACTATAATTATTTATAATATAGCTTACGTATTATATATGTACATAATTACATATTTACATAATATATATATACTTATGAATTAACAGCATACCTGAACAGTGAAGCTAACATAGTCATTTCCAGTTATCCTTTTTGATTTCTCCATATCTACTGCCTTTCCAGCTAATATCTAAGGTTTCCATCACATATTCTCTGTGTAGTACAGAATTACTACTGACAACTATTAAGGCGTGTGCCTACTTTAAGTGACCAAGAGATGAAACCCATCATGTATGGGAAGGCAGTAAAGCATGGAAATTAAAGAGGAGGGAAGGAGGAAGGAAAGGAGGAAGGAAAGCAAGAAGCAAGCGTAGAGGACACGAATGCAGGAAAGTGGGAAGAGGGAGGGAGAGGAAAGGGGCATAGGATAAGTGGAAGTAGAGGGGAGAGATAGTGGAAGGAACAGAGAGAGGAAGGAGAGGGGAAGGACATGGGGAAAGTGAAAGGAATTAATGACACTGTGAAAGACAGGGAGAGGCAAAAAATGAAATGATATAATTCATTACATCCAGCTATATTTCCAGGTCTAACCTCCTGCATTTTATATGTCAATTGTATAAAAATCACACCTTATTGGTGCTGTATAGCTTTGTTGCTTCTTCTTCAGAATAGGTTGCAAGAAAAAAGTTGATCCAATGTAGCTGATGAGCTTTTCTATAAAGATTTAATTGTACTTTTATTGTTTTTAGATAAAAGTACATGATTTAGAATATTTGTATATACATACATATATCATCCTCTTTTGTAGCTATTATGTATTAAAATGGATTTAAAACCTTTAAAACCTAAGTCTAAATGAGTTACAAAAATATAACAGTTTTTAAATTATATGTTTCCACACAGAAAAAAATATATTTCTGGTAAGGACATTTTCTAGCCAGCATGAGATGATCTGCTATTTCTTGGTGCCAAGAAAAAATCCACAATGAACAGTTGTCAAGGAGGAGGGGGCAGGGAGAAAGAGCACCAGGCAGTGTGATGCTGCAAAGTTCAATTTAATAACTGAACCAAAGCAGCGGGTAAGCTGTGTCAGGAAAAACTTCACACTCCCACACGTACAACCCACACACAGCTCCAGCTACCGAGGCTGGCCCTAAATGTGAGTTTGCACAGTGGAGCCTGGGGAAATGCAATAATTTCTGCAGCTCAGTGTTGGATGCCTACACAACAATAAGCCACTTCCCCTGCCCTTCTGGTCCCAATCCCTGTTACTGAGGTGTCACACAGGCCACAAACAAAATCAGTCCATGATGATATGATGTAACTTCCTGTCAGCTTCAGGTTTTTTGCTCTTGTCTTGCTTGCTGACCCACAGCCTGTACCAAGGCTTATCACACTGTTAGCACTGTATTGTCAGCTACAGCTCATTATATCCAGTCACCCAAGTCCTTATTAAGGCAAGATTGTGATGTTTCCATGACAGAAAAAAGTTTCTGAAAGTTTGCAATACCACAAGAAGTTTTCTGAATGTGAATAAAATGAAATATTTTATGAACCAGCATATAAAAAGTCTCAGTATGGAGTAACATGCCAATGACATGGAAAGACCAAAGTCTTGTCTATTAATAATGACTTTTTTTTTTAATTGTCGATGGTGTAAGTGACAACACACACTCTTTTTCCCCCCTGCCTCCAGTTAGGAAGAAATACTTGCAGGTGATGTTTTTTCTCAGTATCTCCGTATTATGATTCTCTAACATCTGCTATTATTATATTGAAGGGTTCCTTTACAGTGACTGTACATACACTGTAAAGCCTCAGTTCCTCATACTGCTTCAAGAAAGACCAGGGCTAACCTCTACTCTGAAGTGTTATCTTTCACTTCCCAGTACTGGAAGTATCAAAAAACATATAGTATCTTGAGATTTCATTGTCTTCATTTTTGTATGACTGCAAATTGTTTCTTAGTCAACAAAGAAATGAGATATCTGCCCTGCATTATACTGAACACACTATTGCCAGAATCAGACTGAATATTTTCAAGTCATCTTAACAATATGGGCCAGTGATGATTTTAGAAAGAAGAGCAATGAGTAGGGACAAGAATCTTAGTGACGGAGTTTCTACAGAGTAAGATTTCTATTGGTCATATACTCTTATGTTTACTTCAACCATAGTCCAAAGACTAAGATCCTCTTTTCTATCATGTCTCATTCCTGTATCTTTCCTTCTTCTGTTTTCCATATCAGAGTTCCTCATACCAGTATCAGTTCAATCACCCTGTCCAATGTTAGCTCTTTTTCACCTCTCACCAGCTACATATTCCAGTTAGGCTATAGTCTTTATCATCTGAGAAGCCTACAGAAAGCAATAGTGAGTTTTCTTTCTACCCTAAAGGACCTTTTCTCAATCTTAAAGTGTTGGGAATAGCAGACAGAAAAAGCACTTAAAGCTTATGTCATGCTTTCTTGGTACCCCTGAACCGGAACTTCAACACATACTATATTTTCAGAGAATTTAGCCAATTAATTTTCTACATACACAATCTAAGTACTCATGTGGGGTTTTGTATTTACCCATCCTTGAATACATTCACGAAAACAAAGAAAGAGTGCTTAGCACCAGTGCTGGGACACAGCCTTCAATCTCACAAAAGACACACAAAAATGCCAGGCATTTGATTTTACACTGGTATGCAGACCCAAAGGTTTGAATTCAGAGCTACAAAATTCAGCTATCTTGTTTCTCATTGTCATTGTCTTCCACGAATGCCAAGAAAATCCTCCAAGAATCACTGTCTTTGGAGTGCTTTTTTAGTTTGATGTTTGCAGTTCTGTACATACTGACACAGATTCATGCTGATTTTAGGCACTCACCAATGCTTGTTAGGTTAAGTCTGCTTGTCCTGAGCTACCTCTAAGAGCAGTAGTTTATCGCTGTCTACAGTTCAGTGAGATGAAGCAGCATTTATGAATTGATATATCCTTCACTTGAGAGACTGAGATGTAGATCTGCTGACTCCACAGACAATCACCATACGAAGAAGAAGAAACATATCAGAGTACCCTTAGTATGCAATTTTATGTCTAAAGCATAAAGTGTATTAGTTCAATGGGATTTTAATGTTGCTGCTGAATATTCAGTTTTCTGGAACTAGAATAAACTTGAAAAACAAACTGAAGCTAGAGGAACTGTTGAGACTTGTGTATAATGTAAAAAGGTTATTTAACTGAGGGTGCTGCTTTACAGAGCAGCCCTCTCTAGGAATAATACAAAATTCTGCCTTACTAACCTTTTTAATGTAGCATCTAGGCAACCAAATTGAACTTCCTGGTGATTAAGAAGCCATCAAATTGTGATTAAAGCACTATAGACTATGTCCTTAACTATTTTCCTGTAGATTTCACAGCATTTCATGACCAGCAGTTGTCTTTTCTATTTTCTATTAATTACCTTGCTGTCCATATGCTAGTTCTTGAAATGCTCTTACCTTCCTCTTCTCCAACTGTGTCTTGATGGAGTGGTACTGTAACATGCTATGTCACAGCTGTACTAAGGAGAACTTAAAATGAAAGCAGCACACTGTGCTAAGTGCTGACTATTACTTCCAAACAAGATTATTAAAAATATTGAAAGTGTCAAAGGTGATTTATAAAGTGCAATTTCTTCTCGAAAAAAGAAAAGAAAAAAAGAAAAAAGGAAAAAAGGAATTGGGGGTAGGAGTCATAATCATAGTAACAATAGTTTATATAACAAAGCTACTGAAATATTTTAAGAAAGTCATTCTTATCGAGAGAAATAAAAGGTCAAATTCTGTGGTTCATTTGAAAGTTGCAAAGATTTTGTGACTCTTGCTTGTGTTTGCACTGTTGTAATCATTCACTTTTGTATATCACTACTATGGCTTTAAAGGGGCAAAACAGAGAAAATTCTAAACCTCAAAAAATAGACTTCGCTGTCAGGCATAGTTGATACGGGATTGTAAGTTCCAAAATGTTTTTCATTTTAATTTCTGTATCTCAGGTAATATTATTCATTGTAAGCGTTCTTGTTTCTTTGGAATATTTTCAACTTAATTTTACTTGTCCAAGGGATGCTAGAGAGGAGAAGGATCTTATAAAAAAACAACTTCTAAACAGTTAGAGTATCAAAATAACATCTTTTAAAACCAGAATTTAACTAGTTAAGTGAAGGGATGTTTTCCCTAAAATTAGCATTCTATGTAGATCTAGGAAGCATTTTAAATAGAGATGTAATTAAACTTTTTACTCCAAGCTAGTACTCCGAGCATAAGAAACAGAAAATTACAGAATGTTTTAAAATTTCAGTGTGTTAACTGTGTGTTAATTTGTTGCTAACATGCTACCAATAGCTTATTGCTAATGAAAGTCAATTAAATGCTAGCTCCAGGAAACCCATCTGTTGCACATTGCTTGAAAAGTAAAATTAAAAAAAAAAAAATCTGAACTTTCGCTTCATGCTGGATACACAGCTCATATCTAAGAACACCAAAAACACACAGGAAATAAATTTAATAGCCTTACAGAATAATTTTGGCTCAAAGTGACCCCATCTAGTCACAGTCCCTGCTCAGTGCATGTCTTAACTAGGTCAGGTTACTCAGCAACATTTTCAGTCGTGTCTTGAATACCTCCAAGAACAGGTACCAAAAACTCCAGTGGTCATTGCTTTCCTAGTATTTAACTACCACCATTTTTCTAAAAAAATAATCTTAATATCCAACTAGAATTTTGTATATTCTAATTTGCATCTGTTGCCTATCAACCTGCACCCTCAACAACAGTCTGGCACCTTCTCATCTGTATGCCCCAACCATGGAGATGCAGGGAGCAGTAAGGTCTTGCTCAGTACAGCAGGTTCATCAGGCCCAGCTTCCTCAGACTTCCCTCATGCACTGTGTGTTGCAGCATCCAAGCAGCATGGTGACCTCCCCTGGACTAACACCCTTATATCCATGTCTCCCTTGTACTGAGGAATACAAAAGGAGACACAGCACTTTGTATTTAGTCTCATGGGTGATGTATAGGGAAGGACCACCTTCTTCAACATTCTCACTCTCATTGATACCCCCCAGCATGTTCATGGCCTTCTTGCAGCAAGGGTACATTGCTGGCTTACATTCAACTTGGTGTCCTTTTCTGCAGAGCTTCCTAGACAGTTGCTCCCCAGTCTGTAGCAGTGCATGGGGTTATGAGTCCCTAGATTGCAGGACTTTGCATTTCCCTTTGCTAAATTTCATGATGTTTCTCACTTTAGGGACCCGGCTCTTTTTAATACCTTTATTTGTGATCTGGATGAAGGAATCAAGTACATCCCCAGTAAGTTTGCAGGCAACAAAATGTTGCAGGAGAGTCATCTACTGCAGGGTAGGAAAGCTCTGCAGAGGGATCTGGAAAGGCTAGATTGATGGGCCAAGGCCAATGGTATGAAGTTCAACACAGCAAAGTGCAGGTCCTGCACTTGGGTCAAAACAACCCCATGCAACACTGGGGTTGAGTGGCCGTAAAGCAACAAAGCTAGCGAAGAGTCTGGAATATAAATCCTACTGGGGTGACTGGAGTTATTGGGGTGGTTTAGCCTGGTGAAAAGGTTCAGAGGAGACCTTATTGCTCTCTGCAACTACTTGAATGGAGCTTGTGTTGAGATGGGGTTTGGCATCTTCTCCCAGGCAACTAGAGATAGGAGATGGGGAGGGAAACTGCCTCAAGTTGCAACAAGAGAGGTTCAGGTTGGATATCACGAAAAATCTTTTCACTGAAAGAGTGTTGAAGTATTAGAACAGGCTCTGTAATAGCCTGGTGAAGTCACTGTCCCTGGAGGTATTAAAAAAACAAGTAGAAGTGGCAATTTGTGACATGGTTTAGTGGGTATGGTGGTATTTATTCGAAGACAGGGCTTGATCTTGGAGGTCATTTTCAACCTTAATGATTACGTGATTCTGTGCTTTCAGACCACTGTTTCAGCATGCCCTCTAAACAGCAGCCTTGTTCTCAAACATATCAATCATCTCCCGCCAGTTTGATGACATCTGCAAACTTGCTGACAGAGAACTCCATCTTATCATCTAATAATTAATAAAGTTACTAGACAGTGTTGGACCCTGAAATAATCCCTGAGGAACATCATTCTTTACTGGTCACCAGCTGAACTTTTTACTACAGATCACAAGTCTCTGGGCCTGTCTGTCCAGTCAGCTTTCCATCCATCTCACTGTCTATTTATGCATATGTCACCAATGTGGTAGCAAGGAGGTCAAAGTGGTGGAAACAAAGTACAATCTGAAGTTAAAAAACCTGTTATCTGATCAGTATCTGTTGAGCAGTATGTGGTCAGCTACATTAACTAGCAGAAAGCCAACTTAGGACCCTGTAGATATAGAATGTTAAACAGCATATGAAAAATGTCCTGGTTCCAGCCAGGACAGGGTTAATTGTTGCAGTAGCCGGGAAGAAGGATAGCTAGGACCTGGAGGTTATTCTATAGCTCTCATATAATTTTCCAGGGACTCGGGAAAAGCTCCCTTCCAAGTCAGGTAGTGTAGTAGATGAAGCAGTTGAGTATTGTTGTGGGGTTTCCCCATGGTGAACATGTGAATAATTTGCCTCCTTGCGCACTTTGTCATTTGTATAATATTGTTGCTCTTACTGTTCCTTTTCTTCTCTGCTGTTTCCAGTAAATTGTTCTTATCTCAACATCTTTACCATTTATGCCTCCAATTCTCTTCTCCAGTCCTGCTGCAGGGGGCAGGGGGAGAGAAAAGGGGGAGTGAGTGAGCAGTGCACAGTTTGGAATGATTTAGTGGGAACACTAAATTGGAGAATACTGCTCCTTACCATGACACTAAAGAACTACTGAATTACAATACTAAAGAGTTTTCTTGCCTCGCTTGTTATCTGACTTTAGTTAAAGCTATATTAGCACTGAAATAAGCCCCTGATGTCTAAATATACAACTCATTAATGACTGTTATCACCATCTACCAATATCTCAATAATATTTTTCTTAATTTAATATGGAGTAACATTACAACATTTCAATATGCTTCAGGATTAGCTGTTGAAAATTGAAGGAAAAGGTTTTACATATCATTCCTTCCCCACTTGCCCCCAACAGGTTTTAACTGTGAAATTTTGTAACCTAGATAATAAACATAACTAATAAAATGATCACTGAAGCTCTTCGCTATAAAAGATCATTAAAAAATTTGCATAAGGCATACACTTCAACTAAATGAAATGGTTTCTCCATCTGCAGTACAATCAGAATTCTCAATAAATTAAAGAGTCCATATAGAGTCAGTACATGTCACTGAGATTACTTACACGCTCATAATTAAGCCTGAATAATGTTTTGTTGTGCTGGGACTAATGACCCTTGCAGTGCAAAGCACAGAACTGCATCTCTGAGAAGCTAAGCACCTCTCACCACTTCATTCAAAGGCACTTGCGAACATTCTGCATCTCCCAGGCTTGGAACTGTAACATATGTTAGGGTCCTTTATATTGCTAACGTTATGGCTGGGCTGCAGACACATCAATCACCTTATTCATTTATGTTCTTCTGGTCGAGGAATTATTACTTACGGCCATTCTTCTGCTCAGTGCATCAAAGTAATTTGAAGATTTTCCAGGTTTATGTTTAGCAATTCATTTTGAAATATGGTGAAATAAAAATGTGGAACAAGCTCTATCATTTCAACTCTCAAACTGCAGTTTCAAGATGTGAAATGATCACTGAGGTTTAAGTGAAGTTTCCTGAGAGGTGAACCACTGACAGATTAAAAAGTTATATCTATGAGGTATTTCAATTTTCTGTTTGAAGCAATCAGGTTTCAGTCAGATGGCATGATAATGAGATGAAGAAACTGGTACAATATCTCCGAAGGCAACACCCTCAATTTCTAAGCATTATCTATACATTGTAACACAAGCAGAACTGTGGTCTTTACTGGGAGAGAGAAAGCAAATCACATTTGTCTTGAAAACCATACCAAGTATGAGTATTTTTTTTTTAATAATTGCCCATGCTTTAAAACCAAACTGCAATTATCTTTTCAGGGAAAAATATGGCTTACTTTTCCTCTTTCAATATTTACCAATACAGCAAAGTATTTGTTGTAAGAAAGGCTAATGGTACACTAAAGCCACAGAGTCCATTAATCTAGTGTGGTCTATTACAAACTTTTATCAATAAACATACAATGGTTCAAAAGAGAATATATTTTAAAGCATCTTCTACTCTAAAAATAATTGCATCCCAACAAGGTGGCCATCACAATTTCAAATCACACTGTACTCTGTTTTCTAAAGAGACAGATAAGTCCATACAGTATGACTTTAATTTCTGACAAGTATGACAACGTGATAAATTGCAGACTTTAGAGGTTACCTTCCCTACATATGAAGCCCCTTATAACTAGAAGAATAAAGAACTGTCACTAAAAATGCTTGCTAGAAGAAATAATTTGCTTCAGCTTATTGATATGCTTTTATTTTTTTTTTTTTAAAGACATCACACATGCATTTCACTCTACTATCATCTAACTTAACTCTGGCAATAAATTAGGAATTTAAACTTATCAGACATATGGCTCTGCAGATTGAAAGCTTTCAGAAATTGACAAGCTAGTAACAACCCAGATTGCAATTAAGAAGTACAGAAGTTTTAAATCAAGAGACATGGATATTTGTGCTGCCATTTAAATTAGCAGATTCATTAAAAATAATTTAAAAAAAAAATCACACCATAAAACCCTGGCAGGGCATTTTCATACTTCAGAAATAAAACAAACTACATTAAATCCGATGTATCTAAAAAAGAAACCAATGACAATTTACATTTTTGCTCTTATTAACTTCTTCCTTGTAAAGCTTTCATTTAAAATGTTGCCATCCAAGTTCCATTTCTAAAAAGTACAGGGAATGCAAACATAAAAATAGCCAATGTTCATTGTTCACTAAATTTTTATGAAATCTACCTTCCTCTTTTCTTCCATCAACCTCATAATTTGCTATACGGCAAATGTATCTTCTAAGATTTTTCAAATGTTATGTGATTTTCCTTCACTGCTTTTCTTATCTTCATTTCCTCACTTTCTCCCCTCTTCCGTGAACACATTTGCTTTTCCTCACTTAGATTTTGCATTTTAAAATCATAATTTGGTATCTGACACTGAAGACTAAATATCCCAGTAAATACCAGGGATATTATACCTCTGCTCATGGAAAGGGATATATACCTTATAGTTACTGAATTTTATTTACATTATTTAATTTAATGATTTTTTAATTTTCATCACAGGAAATACCTGTGAGTACTATGCAAATAAAAATTTGTATTCTTTGCTTCCACAGATCTCATGGTTAGGGAAATAGAAGTTATTCAATGTGACAGAAAATGTGTTTGAAATGATTTGTCTCCTGTCAACAGAATTCTTAAATTAATTGGTCTGCTCCTTAGGAGCTCATTCTTCTTCAATATACAGAAATCTCCAGCCTCAAATGTCTTTCCCCCACAACATGTCATGTGAAAGCACAAAGCAAGTTATATATGTATATAACAACAATGTAATTTAGAACTTATATCAAGTCTGAGACTAGACAAGCAGATTTCTTTGAAAAATGAAGATTAAAACTTTTCTGGAAATTTAATGAAGCAAACTATTTCATGAAAATAATGTTTTTCATTGAAATGCTATTGTGAAGACAATTATGAATTACTTTCCACTTAACAGTAATTGTTGGAGAAAAGCTGTATAACATTTGCCAGGTCTAATGCAGGCAGAGAGCTATTATTTTATTACTTGTTTTTTTCAAATGAATCAATGAATATTTAATTTCACTTATGTAATTAGCTAAGAAGCAAAATTATTCAAAGATTAAATTTAACTTGTCATATCTCAAAATTATTACACAATCTATTGCATAAGCCACACCTAGAAATCTATTTTCGCAAGATTATTTGAAAGAACTTTGTCTTGCTCCCCATTCCCACACCAATATAGAGCTATGGTTTCTTTGAGTTTTTTTTATTTCAAGCAAACAACTGCACAAGATTACAGAGTTAAAGGAGTACTATTACCTTCTATTCACAACAGGCTTTTGCAGTAACACCATGGAAGATTTACAGAGCAATAATTTGAGACAGGTCACTTTGAACTCTTATAAAAAGCACCCCGAAAAACTTTAAAGAAAGGGCCTTGAAGCTCTATTGAAAGCAAGAGAACTTTTTTTAAACAAACAGTGATTTTTCCATCCTTTTTTCAGCTAGAGCTTCCCCTCAAATCCTCTGCATAAGACTGGAGGGGTTTGTTAAACAAACTCCCTCTTGCCCTATTTTATGTTTGCCTTCATCACAGTCCATACTACTTTCCTGGAGTCTGAAGGAAAAAATAATGCTTTCTGTCACCTCAGAGACTATGCATCTGCTCTTTGCCTGTGCTCATCACTTTCCTCCCCTTTCTTCACATTCCCAAGTCTCTGGTGCTCCTCTATCACACTCCTCAGGGCATCTTCCTTGAACTGTGTAAGTTTATTCTGGTTATGTATCCATGTAGAAGAACTGATCACTTTTCTCTTATGTAGATTCTGTTTGATTGAGAGTGCTGTACTGAAGATAGGCAATAACACACTCCTTCTCCAGTCACAACTGGTCTTCCACACACATTAAAACAAAACAGTAAGCCAAACAGATGTGAGCTGACCCACACCTAAATGAAGTAACACAACGCCTATGAAAATATCATGCACTATGGTTATCTCTTAGGGTTATGCTTTCAGTGGGTCAGAGAAAAATACTGTCATTTCATTGTGATTATCTGTTTTTCTAGCAAAGAGAAAGTATGACTTGTGCATGCTTGCAAATGCCCTTGAAGAGCTTGCTTATTAATTACAATTCCTTTTTGATCTTCCATCTTTTGTTGGTGATTTTCCCATTACACATAATTGAGATTTTAGATCTCAGCATTAAAAGAATAATAGATTATATACCAAATACCTTAGACACAGCACAGATCTTTGTGAACTTCGTGATACATTAGATATATATGTCACAAGTCTTCAAATGTACTATCATGAGTAATTTCATTCACCCAAAAATATTTCAATTAGTTCTTTTAAAGAATCATAAGCAATTTAAAAAAAAGAATCAATGTTTTTCTCTATTTTTGCATGTTCACACAACAAAACAAACTGAGAATATGAAAGTAATATATAAATCTAAGAAATATATTGATAAAAAGATTGGATTCTTTCAAAACACATCTGTTCAGTCCTAATACAATTTCATTTGAAAGAGAATCACATGAATGCGGCTCTGACAGCTTATTTCTCTCCACTGACAGAAGGTGGTTTAACTGACTAGCTTGGACCTGTAACACTACAATTTAAATGCCTAAATACAGAGAAACCACAGAACTCACTCCAGACGCGTGAAATGGATATAACTACCTAAACTTTAGTGGTAAAAAACCACAGTTAAACATGTGAATTGCAATCTGTTATTAGTTACAGTAAAGAATAAATGAAATAAGGACATAATTGGTGAACAAGAGAATCAGATTCATTGAAATGTGCTCTATTACTTCAATAATAATTTCAGTAGAGACGTAAAGGGACCATTATTTCTCATAAATGATATATAATCTACTCTTTATGTAAGTTTAATTTCATGAGCCAGATGTTTTTAATTTTGTCAAACTATGAAGAATAAAATGGCTACCAATATGATTTAATTTCTGAATAAGTAGCATATTTCTGCTTCATTGATTCTGGTTAAATTTTGATATTAATTCCATACCTGTTCTGTCATATGTAACTAGAAAAATATTAAATATTATCAGATAAAAGTCTTTATTTCTAGAACTTTCTGGCTTAATCTACTTCACAGATGACTAAAAGGAGGGATAATTCTTGACAAAAAACCCCAAACCCACAACTCAACAAAACTTCCCTCAATAGTGTTCCCATGACAATGACAGAACAATTACAATTACAAAGCTTCCCTAAAGCTAAACTAAAGTGATTAAAAAGTATTATAATGATTTACATACACTTTACTATTATCACTTGTATGTGATCATGCATCTAAATAAGTCTTATACAGTTCTGACCCAGCAGACAGTGCATCCATCACTGAAGGCCAATTCTCAAAACTTCACTGAAGTTCGTAGGAATCACCTGGCATGGTTTCAAAAGGACCACTTACGAAATAAAGTCCCACAGAAATACAGAATATAATACAGAATAATTTCAATCCAAAAACCAACAAGTTATTTTACCTTGTAGAGGATATATAGGATTCACAAGATTGTGATTTAGATATTCCAAAACTGCCTTACCATGGTGTAGTTGTGAGCCACCTTCATGAGCTCTGTGCATCCTTGTGCATCGGCAAATGCCCGTATTCCCAAACAGTTGGATGGGTGCAAAAGCTTCATTAGAAAATGGCAGCAAACCTCTACTACTTGTGGGAGCTGGAGGAGGCAGGCAGCTGCTAGGAGATTTTCAATGGTGTCTTCTTTTAATTCCAAGCAGCCTAAAAAAAAAAGGATTGATAACAAACGCAAACTTACTTGCTTGCTCTTTACAAAATATACAGCACTGAAAGCTGTTTTTATAAAAATTCGCAGCTCTATATAAATAACTCTACAGAAGAAGTGAAGAAAAGGATTAACCTCCCTGACTGAACACCTCAGTGACCTGAAAATTACAGTATTAGAAATATTTCTTTTTAAACTAGTATTAATTCAACTATATAACAGGCATAAAAAAGACTGTACAGTGTGAAATGGAAGATGAGACTTGGAATATCTAGATATCAACAAGGCTGTGGATGGTTTTTTTGTTGGGTTTCTTTTCTTTTTTTTTCATTGAAATTTGTGATAAAACTAACACTATCTTCAGTGGCACAGAGCAAACCTCACAGCCATTTACTTCCCTGAAAAGAATGAAATAACTGCCTAGTATAGTATGAATAAACCCATAAATGTATCTTCAAAACAAGGCTTAACAGTCTTCAGATGTTGTGTTGCTTATTTGTAATGTGATTTTGAGATTAATGTTATCTGAGTAACATATGGCAGGATTCTCATAGCATATAGTGCCTCTAAAATAATTTATATTAGGGAAAAGAACCATTAATTAATATTTATATTGCACTTAATTCTGTAATTTCACAAGTCATTATCTCTACCTTGCAGACTGACACACTTTTTAATAAATAAAAGGTAAAACAGAATAAAATAAACTTTAAAAATAATTTATTTTAGACTGAAATACATAATTCTTGTTATCATGCTACCCCAAACCATAATTTTTAGTTTTATTTTTACTTTAGTATCTTATAAATCTCTTCCATTAATAACTTAAAACACTACAAACTAAAGATTAAAGGATGTTTTGGAGAACTGGAAAAAAAAATAATAGAAAAATAAAATGTGCAAATTTAATACAAATTGTCAAAAAATACTTCTGATTTTATTTTGCTGTGTGTGGAAAATAATTTCCCACTATAAGAGGATCAAGAGTATATTGATCATTCTCTTAAAAGTATCATAGTTCAACACTTAGATAAACTCACTCTTTTCCCCACAAAAACTTTGCATTTGTTTTCACATAAAAAAAATATCTACAAATCTTAATGATTCTATCGCATGGCACTAAGGAGTTCTAAAATCCTCAACTTCACAATGGGATGCCATTGAAAAGATGCTTTATATTGCAATAGCAAACTCAAAATACAATACCATTAACACTGCACATCTGATCTTTTCTCCTTTCATTATATCCGGAGGTTTTAAAATAAGATGGAAACTGTGAAGTTATACTTTACTAGGTTTAGTTATAATGCATCCTTTTGCAAAGGTCACAGCATCAGATCAAGCGCATAGCCCAGTTTCAGTGGGTTTCTGCTGCTTATTTTTATTCTTCTATTAATGTCACATGAGTTTCTCTTTATGTTCTCTGACATTTTTTCACCATTTCTGTTCACCACCTCTTTATGCAGTGTGGTCAGAAGGCACACTCAGCAGCAGATCCTTGGCTGACCCACATATTTATCAATGACACTCCCACATTTGCAGCATGCCTGCAGGTAATGGCTGGCTCAACACAAAATCTATTCTCTGGAAGACAGATCCACTGTGTAAAGCGGAAGCTTTCAAAAGATAGCTGTTTTCAGGTTAAAACTGACCATGCTGGTACCAGAAGTGAAAAAAAAAATAAAATGTGCAAAACAGCTCCAAAAACTAGATGAACTGAGAAATCGAAACAAACAGAAAAATAGAATTCTAAATCTCCTTTTCTTACATGTTATTTATTTTTCAACAATGAGCTCAAAAAAGTCTCTGGCCCTACAGAACTGATCCAAACAGCATTTTCAAAGTGATGTAAGCATAGAAAGAATCACCATCCTTTATGAGGAAAGGTAGTCTCATAGTTTGACTTTTTATTGCTACCCTTAGGAGAAGAACCCAAAGGAATCAGCTGAAACAACACCAATTTGTTTTCAAATTGAAGATATTTTCTGTTCACTTTAAGATACGCTAGTCCTGGTATGGTATTAGTTGGGAAATAGCAGGATTAAACAAAGTTTAAATCAGTAAAAATTATTATCTGTTTTATGAATTATCCATTTCTTTATGCAACTAACATGGACATTTTGAAGAAAATGCTTCACATTTTTATAAAAGAGTGTCAACACATTTCTGCTTTACATTTTAATAGAGGAAGTAAACATACAGTGGCTTCTGGGATATCTGGGGATATGAGTACATTATAACTTGACTTATTTTTAACAAAATTCAGAAATAGTAATTTACTACTTAATATATCTATGGAAAGAGCTAGAACAGTACACTCATATGAGTTAAAGAGTTTATTGTTCTTTATTTTTTTCGCTTCAATGATAGCTAAGTTTTTAATCCATCTAAATGTTTTCCAAATCTTGCTTGTCTTCTTTTTTAAACATCAAGACACCTTCATAAATTTGTTCACGAGAGCTGTATTCACTTTTTCAGAAGAGTGCTATGACATTTTTATGCAAATTCCTCTGGGATATCAAGTGTTTAGAATGGTCAGAGTTTGAAAAAAGAAAGCTGTTAAGAGGCTCTGTATATAAAGTATCAAATCTTCAGACAGTTTTACATTGGCAATTAGAAGATGCAAGCATCTATTTAAAACAGTTTAATGGGATATTCAAGGGGGCATTAATATTACTGCTTCTTCAATTCACCTCCCCCTCACATCTTTATGCAATAAGAAGCTTGCACAAGTGCCTTAGTCTGAGAAAAACAAATTAACCAGAGCTTAAAACCTCCTTTTGTATTGCATTAATTAAGATGAAAAAATAAGAGGAAAAAACAATCCAAACAACTTTAATGTATTCTAATTGTTATTCTAAATTATAGCTGTATTTGTGAAAAAATTTATGTGTATTGCTTATGCAGAAATTAAAATGCCTGCCTTTATCATGCATTCTCATAATGACTACATAAATTTTATTACCTCATTATCAAATATGAAGCAGAGATAAAGTAAGAATTCTCTGATATTCTTGTTCTGCTGCTAAACCTTTTCCCAAGTTCAGGGACAGCTTTGATTTAGGGGTTTTTTAGTCTTTTTTTTTTTAATTTTTTTTTTTTTTATTCTCTCTTCTACGCTATTGACAATACTTTAGAACTGTTTTTGTTTACAGGGAATCACTACATTTTTTCCCATCTTTGTATGATGTTAATAAGGTCAGTGCGTATCACAGGAAGAGCTTCCCACAGCTACTGACCAAGAGATTGGACCTGTGGTGGGACCACTCAGTAGGTACAGATCACTTGCTCGGTGCACAAGCAATGAATTGTAACCTAAATTTGTAACACATCGTAACATCATTTCACCTCATGTGCACAGTAGGTTTTTCTCTCTTTTGTAATTACACACTTACCCTTTCATAGCAAGACTCCTCAACATTCCTAAGAGCGCCATAAGTGTGTACAAGGGAAATCATGGGAAGTGTCAAGGAATTGGAAACAGAGGCTAAAACTAATTCCTTGTTATCAGGTATTTATCTTTTTAACCTTTCTATTTCATGTGTCTTGATCAGTTGTGCTGCAGTTTTGAAATGTTGCTGAATGGAATTATTTCTGTAGACTAATCAGTTTTAGGAGGTCTCATTTTTTTTTTTAAAAAAGGCAGCAAATGGTATCAAGATATTACTTATTCAGCTTATGTATAGTAGATTAATTGCCTACAATTATGACTACAATAGGAAACTGCTTTTTGAAACAGCATCAAATTCCATTGAAGAGTTGAAAAAGCTCATAAAAAAGGTGTTTTGCCTCACATTGCTATTACAGACCTTTTTTCCATTGCTTATCTTAATCATTCCAAGTCTTATGTACTTTGGGGCAGCCACCTGACATAATCACCCACGATCTCCTTTTACAGTCCACAGAGAGAAATAGGAGGTGGTAGAGCAGTTTTCACATGCTCTGAATGGCTATTTCTTGATTTCAGGCAAAAGGAGCATCTTCATTTGACTTACTGAGACACTACTGATATTTATATTTGTTCATATGAATTCAGTTCATCTGCTCCCAAACACAGCACTGGAATCATCAGAGCCATCAGGTTTCAGGTGATGAAATATTCTTTGGGTTCAATTTGGATGATCACTTCTCTCTGTTATGGTCAGTTCCTGGTAGTGACACAGTTTGTAAAATCATCTCTTATGTCTCTCCATGAACAGCAGTCAATGAAGAATGCTACAAAGTATCTTCTGTGTAGCAGAACATCTTTTAGTCTCCAGTTTGACCTATGCCTTAAAAGATAAGTTCTATTTTCTTCTATATTCATTATAAAGGTGAAGATGTTTTCAGAAAAGAAAATAGGAAACAATATATTCACTCAGCAGAGGTTTCTCCTGATCAAACCATTTATTATTTTCTATTAATTATTTGCAGCAGACCACATTCATCAGTGGTACTTGTGGAAGAAGGCATTCTGTGGCTAATTGTGTTTATTTAGAATCATAGAACGGTTTGGGCTGGAAGGGACCATAACGACCATCTACTTCCAACCCTCCCGCCATGGGCAGGGGCACCTTCCGCTAGACCAGGTTTCCTCCATCCAGCCTAGTCTTGAACACTTCTCGTATGGGGCATCTCCAGCTTCTCTGGGCAACTTGTTACAGTACCACACCACCTTCACAGTAAAGAATTTCTTCCTATTATTTAATCTAAACCTAGTCAACTTCAGTTTGAAGCCTTTGTTCTGTCACTATGTGCCCTTGTAAATATTCCCACTTCATCTTTCTTGTAGGCTCCCTTCATTTAAGTATTATTACGTATAAAATAATTTCATAAATGATTCCAGAGACATATAAATATGCAGCTTGTGAAAAATGAAAAAGCCTTCATCACAGTAATATGAGAATTTTTATAAATTAACTAGATTCACTCTTTTAAAATACTGTACAATTATTTACACCCTAATCACGTTATGTCTTTGAGTAAGTGGACTAAACTGGCCTAATCACATGATCCTTGGTCAGTACTTTCAAAGTCCTCTTTATTTAAATAGCGTGGAAAATTACAACATTGCAGAGTGATAAGGAAATGCTATTAACAAATTAAAATCCCCCTGAGCACGAAACTTCTTGCAAATGTCTGGCTAAAGATCAGAAGACTGTATTAGCCAAAATAATCCGCAACATGTTACCTTTTCATCTCCTGTTCTGAAAAAAACCCTCAAAACTACAAACCAAAACACTTCTTGTGTAACTGAAATGTCAGGTTTTAAAGAAAATTTGTCCACTGACTCATATACATCAGCTTCTTAGAGAGAGACATTAAAATGTTATTTTCTCCTTATGCCATTCATGTGCCTTAGCTCACTTTATATACTTGAACTTAGTCCCCTGTAAGATATACATACAAATAACAGGATGAAAAGCAGTAAATCATTTTAGCCGTGAGCCTAATCTTCATAAAACCTTTTTATCAACTGTGAAGAAAGACATCCTAGCAGTCTGAGATAGAAGATATGTTTTTCCATTAGTTATAGAAAAATTGTTAAAATATGAACATCATTCTTGGGATTATGTGCTTAGTATTACTGGTTTGTACTTGCACAGATGACCATTACGTTACTAAATTTGTCATCAACAATTCAGCCAATATACAGGAATTCCATTTGGAAATTTTAAGCTTAGTTTTGTACATTAATAGAAGAACAAAAACTCACAGGTTAAAACAAAGGAAAAAAAAAAAGCCAACATAAAAGTTATCTCAAAAAATACACAAATATAACCAGCACTTACTAATGAAATTTCAAACACCACAAATCTTGCACTCATACACAAAATAGGCTGGGAGATGACAAAAATTATTCCCAAAAGCTCATTTTATCCATAAGGCCTCAGTTCCCCTCAATAGTTTTTAGTCAATGGACTTCAGCACTTATGTTTTCTTCCAGACTGTAGTTTCTGCTCATCCTGCTGCACACATCAAAAGCCACTCTAGCAATTTAGGTTTGTAAACAAAAGCAAACTTCATCTTGAGAATTGGGGAGGTGGGTGGGAAGTTTCATTCCACAGACGTATACCAAATATTGAGTACATCTCAGAGAGATACAACCTTTCCATTACACTGAACACAGTCAATTTTTGGCCGCTGGTGGGAAAAAAAAAATAAAAAAGGAAAAAAAAAAGTCTCAAGGACAAAGTAGCTCAGCTTTCAGGCTTGAAACAGCAGTATTTTATTCTCCACTTCTGAAGCTAGCTCAGAAGTAGGAACACTCACCTCTGCCAGAATGGGCTTCTTAACTTCTCAGGCAATGATCTGGCAGCTTGTGCTATGGTAGCACGGAGCAGTTCAAATTCATGCTCAGAGAACAAAAAGTTACAGAAATGGAGGCATCAATTGCCAAGAAAAGGTTTTTTGCTTATGAGTCCACCTTATAGCCTAATGAAATCTACTTTGCTTTGGGCTGGACTGCACTTTTGGGAGAAGTGAGTGCTCCAGTTGCATCCTGTTGTAAGGGTACATTTCATCACAGCTGCTGTCAGATGGGCACAGAGCAGGAAGGGAGTGAAGGTGTTTTACAGTGCAGGAACAGGAGTAAACACTTGAAAGGTGAGGACCTCTTTCACAAACTACCATAGTAATTTTCATGATTCTTTTGCTTTTGTTTTGGAGCTGGTGATACACAGCTAGGCAGCTGAGCTCAGGAGAGCAGATATGGGTACCCATCTCCACTACAGGACCTCCAGAAAGAAACACTTTAACGAGGCAGACCATGGCAAAGCAGCCTGTCTGATGATTTCCCTGCTATCATTTAAGCAACAGGCTGGCAGGTGCCAGATGACAACATAGAGGGATGATACTCCATTCAAAGGAACACTCACTTTCCAGCCATGTCCTGTATTAATGTTCAGTACTTGTTTTAATCTCTCTTTGGAGATGAAGAACTTTGAGCCTAGGAAGGGACAGCTTTAAAAATGCACCCTGCAGTGCAACCAGTTATCTGTTCTTCCCCTCCATACTCATTTCTTCCCTGTGTCTGCCTGAATTCATTCTTACTGACTTCCACAGAATAGCAGATTGCACCACAGTACAAGGAAACACAGTCACTGTCTATCTCTCCACAATAGTCTAGATAATTCTGAATAATCAAAATTAATGGATATTCAGTTCAGAGCTTTTTCCTAAGCAATTCTCATATACTTTGCCAAAAGAACGAGACAACAGCTGGTTCCTAACACATAATTGCCAATTCTGTCCCTTAATGAAGTACACAGGGTAAAAGGAGGAATAACAATTCATTAGAGTTTAGAACTCCAGGAATGAGCAAGGACTTTGTGTTTCAGTGACAGGAATGGAAAACATCTGCTCCAGGGGAAAACAAGACCCTCAGAGTATGGCTAGGTTAAAAAAAAAAAAAAAAAGGAGACAGTCCGTGTCTCTGCAGTTCTTCAAGATAAATGGGTCTCTGAAGTTCTTTCCGACAGACTTGAATTGTGTGAAAGCCCACAGTTTGTTTTAGGATCAGAAAGATATTCAGTGAAGGAAGGTATTTTTTTCCAAGCAGGCTGACATTCACAGGGGAAAGAAGACAACAATCTGGGCCTACAGTTACATTAAGGAACTGTGAAAGATTCTTGATTGTACACATGGACAGTATAGCTGAGAATTTAATCCAGGTGCCTAAGTAAGAATTTTATGAGGAATGGTATATATGAAAATGTCAATCTGAAATGCAACTGGAGCAAAGGTGCATATGAACTTTGAAGTGCAGTCAATGTGGAACATCCATGGATAGATAAGCTGAATGACGGCCCTACAGATTGTGCCATCACTACCACTTTCTACTTCCTAAACTGGATCAACCCTGATAAAGAAGGCTTCTTTTGGTAACTCTCTTTGTAACTCTCTCTTCATTGACTCCTGAAAAGTATGACATGCATCATGACAAATATCTACTTCAAGAAGAGAATTTCACAGGCGATCCTCCATATCCAGAAGTTGCTTATTCAAGGCCTATGAGCATCTAGTAAGATATATGACCATTTTTCTGTTCTCTCCATTACACAACGGCTGAAAAAGTCTCTCAGATCAATTAAATTACCTTAATCTGTCCTTTTATCACTCATCCCAGAGTTCCTGGAACAAACGATCTCCCATCTGAAATTAATGGAAATTTAAGGGCCTATTCTCTGCAATCACAAAGTCAACCATCAAATACATGGCAGAGAAAATGTAGTGGGACAGCAGCAAGTAATAGTCTCCTGCAAAAAGTGCTAGTTAGACATGGCCCATGTTCACAGAGGTCTCTGACAGGATACTACAGAACAAACAACCCTTGAACATATTCAACACATCACAGAGGTAGAGGCAAGGACCTTTAAAGCATCAGCGTAACTCCAGTTCTCAATGTGATCAATATCTACTCCAGAGGAGTAGCCTGAAACACTGTAAACATGCCACCAGCACCTAAAATCCAGATTATTTGTCTGAGCACAAGCCTTTTATAAAATACATACAGCGTTATGTTATATCTATTGAGTTGAACTTGTCTGGGACTTCCCTCTAGCACTGAGGCTAACGGGAACGAAATGGCCTCAGTTTTACTCCAAACCGTCATCCTCCAAACCACGGCAGTCACATTCAAACAGCATGCTGTAGCATAGTCCTTTGTCTGTGATAACCTCTGGACCCTGACACTATTAATTGGCACAAGCCCAAAGTATGCTAAGAGTTGTTCTTGTTTGTTCATATAGACAACTGAGTTTCAGCAATTAAAAAAAAAAAAAAAGTCCCCAAACCAAAACCAAGAAAGAAACTTCCTTGAGGTATTTAATTAATATAGTTTCTATGATGCAGAAACCTAAGAGTCCTTGTGCTTAAAGGCATGCTCCTACTTGCTACATCCCTGCTGTCAGCCCTGTGTGTGTTATTAGCTATAACACTGACAAAGACACTTGACAGTATTTTAATTAAGGAATCTCCCAAATAAAATCTAATTAAAAGCTATACAGCAGAGCTGAACTTCCTCCGTGTATGATCCATTCTCTATTTTTTTTCAGATATGTGTAAATAAATCAAGGATTTTTAGTTTTCTATTACGGAAATGGGTTTTGCTTTTTCAGTTTCATTAACGGTATGAAAGCACCAACCTAGTCTTCTGATCACTGTTGGGAATGCATGCTAATTGGATATCCTAATGCTAATTAAATTTCCCAATATAGGAAATCTATAGTAACTTCACAGCTCTGTTGTAACTTCAAAGGAGGGCTCCTAGAGTCACCAATAGCAGCAAAACAACAGAATATCAATCTACAGTTTCAGTCTTCTCTGACCTATTGAAGCACAATTGAAAATAATGAAAACTCAAGCTTTATGACCAAGAAAGAAGCTTTACCTAAGAAAATGAGTTACAGAAACACTCTTCTGTATCACTGCTTACATTGAATTCTTAAAAGATCAAAGAATACATATCCATCTATCCCAGGGCACTAAGATCTCAATCACAGATTTTTTTGCTATCAATCATCTTGCTGCTTGAAAATGAAACATACTTTCTGCATAGCCATTGCACCTAAGTGTTGCTTTCAGATTTCCTCAGTTGGCTCACAAAGAGAAGATATGCAAAAGAGGAAGTTTTGGTTCCTATTAAGTTACAGTTCTGCTGTATCACAGAGAAAACATACTTTGTCTATTTGAATAAACCAACAAAATGCAGTAAAGTGTGGATAGATTAATGAAGTTGCATATTTTTTACTGGTCAAATATATCCTCCACAAAAAACAGTGGTAAAGCTGTTTTGATTTATCCTTGTGAGCCTGTGTATACTACAAGAAGCACATAATTTTGATTGAGTGTTTTTCTAATAAATTTACATCATCTAAACAATTTAAATTATAAAAGTTGCAATTACACTATAATGTAGCTCATGTAGTTAGAAAAATTTGTGCTTATTTCAGATAAAACTATATGTAGCCACTACCTTATTAATTTTACAAAAAAAAAAGTTCTATGTATATAAAAAATACATAGAAGAAAACACCTTCAAAACAACCCAAAGACTGACCTAACACAGACTTTATAGTACATATTTTAACATGCCAATTTTTTCAGCTTTATTCAAATTCTGTTTCATAAGTACATCTATCACATAATTATAATTATATAATTAGTCACATTGAATCTTCACAGAAACTTCAACACCTTTTCTTATCTTTAAATCAGTACTTTTTGTTGTTTAATTTTCTGTCTTCCTCTTACTACCCTTAGACTGCCAGGTGCCTTCACTAAGGACCTGCTCTAATCAAGGCTGTACAAGACTTGATGCTCTGCTGGTCACCATGTAATTCTACCTCGCCAATTATTTAGCAATCTATTTGCTTACAGAATCACAGAAGGCTGAGTTGGAAGAGCCCCTCAGGGATCACTGAGTTGAGCTCTAAGCCCTGCACAGGACCACCCTCAAGAGTCACACCATGTGCCTGAGAGCATTGTCCAAATGCTTCTTGAACTCTGTCAGGCTTGGTGCCATGACCACTTCCCTGGGAAGCCTGTTCAGTGCTCAACCACCCTCGGGGTGAAGAACCTTTTTCTAATAGCCAGCCTAAATCTCCCCTGACACAACTGCAGGCTGTTCTGTCAGGTGCTGTCACTGGTCACCCCAGAGAAGAGATCAGTGCCTGCCCCTCCTCTTCCACTCACAAGGAATTTGAAGATTGCAATGAGGTCTTCCCTCAGTCTCCTCTTCTCCAGGCTGAACAGATCAAATGACCTCAGCTGCTCCTCGTACAGCTTCTCCTCAAGGCCCTTCACAGATCCCATGGCTCTTCTTTGGACACTCTCTAATAATTTAATGTCTTTCTTAATGTTGTTGTACCCAAAACCACACACAGAACTCGAGGTGAGGCTGCCCCAGCGCAGAGCAGAGAGGGACAATCCCCTCCCTTGCCCAGCTGGCCATGCTGTGCCTGATGCATCGCAGGATGCTTTTTCCTTAAGTGTCTGATGTACAAAACCTCCCCTTACTGAACTTTAATTTGGATATTTTCCAACAGTATGAGATCATATTGGTGAAGGGTTTGGTATCAGTTTAGGATATCTGCATCTATAATAATACTTTTCACAGATACATATATTTTAACCTACTTAAAGTCCTACTTAATATGTATGATTCACAGTAAAAATGAAATAATTGAACTAGATTCTAAAAAAAATATAAACCTGACTGAATTACAGATAATAAGATGTGGAAATGGTTCCCTCTTTTAAATCACATCTAAACATATTTGCACTGTAATACTCTTAATTTCCACATTTTTGCACGCAAGTCCATGTTCAGTCATATTTTTTCTGATATGCTCAGTTTTCCCCAGGGAAACCCTTCTCTATAACAGCAGCAACTATATGTGATTTTTTTTTTTTAAGGTACCGACAGAAAAAAGAAAACAGGAGTCAATAACTGCCCATTGGTCAAAACTGTTTTCTGTTCCGGAGGCAGAACAATAAAGAGCTAAACTGGTCACAGACATGAGTTGTTGAAAACTTTTTCACATATTATGCAGTCAGTAATTGGAATTTGGGAGCAAAATTATCCAGATATTCTGTCTAAGTCTAGACAGACATATGCTCCAGATTACAAATCAAAAGTCTGAAAGGGAATTTCTGTTGGCTGCTGTGCTTCTGGGTATCAGAACAGTGGTTTTTTTCTTAAATTTTCACTTGTCCGCATCCACACAGCATGAGGAAAATGAACTGACTCAAAGAGAAAGGGGACATGAGCTAGACTGATGGTAAATAAGGAATCAGAGTGCAAGAAAGGAGATAAGAAATTATGAAGCTAGATAAATTACATAAGATGATGGAAATGAAATGGAAGGCAAAAAATTAATGTTTTGCTCTGGCAAGGTCAAGGGAAAACAGAATGATTAACTGAGAAGCCTACATTTTATTTAATTTCAATAACCTGAATAAGTTTGGGACTATTTTCTAGGAATTCACTAATCATGAGAGTTATCACCAAATTCTCCATAGCACTTCTGACTGCTCTTACCCTCTGTACAAGGTTGGCCACATTAGTGATGAGCTGTGTATCCAAGCTATATCCGCCGTTTGTTAGAGAGATTGCTATTTGACTAAAACTGCCAAGATCAATAGACACAACTGTGTTCCAGTGCCTGCAAACCTTCCCCAGCATTGTTTAATTTATTAGCATAATTGTAACTAGGAAATTTAGGTATCTGCTGAGACATCTGATGCAGAGAGAAGGAATAGAGAAAGAAATGATCCCACACGAACTTCAAGAGATAAGGATACAAGCTAAGAATAAATATGGATAAATCAGAATAAGTCAGGACAAAGAACCTGATGGAAGAGAAATGCAAGACATAATGATCCATGGCATTCAATACATGCACTCTTTTAGCACGTAAAAAAGCCTCACATTTCCCGAATCTCATCGCTCTTCTATTGTCAGTAAGTATTTGTGAAACTTGCAAGTGTAAACTTAAGACATTTTTAAAGTCTTATTCGGTCTCCAAAATGAGTTAGATAAAAAAGGATAATGGTGCATTACTACTGCATGTGAAAGACATTAGAGATCTTGGTTATCATCTTAAGTTTCGAATTGTTAAAGGTGATGTTACAATAGCACATAATGTTGCCATTGGTGAGGGAGTTTGGACTGTGTGACTGTTTAAATTAATGAATATTATAGATGCAAATTCACAAAAGGCAATTTAGAAAACATGGGAATCATACTAGCTGTGGAGTTCTCTTTTCATCCATTCGTGAAGTCTGGCCCTTATTTACTTTACACCAAAAAGAAACGTTCAAGTTTTGCATCTCATATAATGAACAGACTACCTGGCATAGAGAAATAAAAGAGCTGAAAACCTGAAATTTTTTTAGAAAGCAGAGGTTTGCTTCTTCTACTTTTTCATTGCCTCATCCAGTCTCCAAAGTTCTCAGAGATAACCATAAAGTTCTTAGATAGCTTCATTCATCTTGAAAAGGTTTTTCTTTTTTTCACCCTTTCCTCTGAATCTCCTTCTTTCCTTAATCTACACCCATGTGCTATCTTTTGTTATCAATAACAACTCTGTTGTATCTTTCCATGTGATATTTTAGTAAAAACCAAGGCAAAAGAACGATACAGTAATTGAGTATTTCCACAGTTTTGTTCCCAGAGGAACAACACTGTCTGTTCTCTTACCTCCTCTTTCTTTTACCTTCATCTTACAAAATGATTTAACATTACCAGTAGTGTTTTTTGCTGTTCTGTGCCAAGGTATTCTTGATTTTGCCCCAGTATTCCTGTGCTATTCATTCACTAAGGAATCAGATTGTATCCTTCTTACGCTTCCTAAGAACTACTTCATTTCATGGATCCCTAGCTTGAAACCCTCTGGATGATGCACATCCCTGAGTGGCAAAGCCACAGCTGACAGGAGTAGGCACTACCCTTTGAGCATGTAGAGTACTACATAAATCATGGTCCTACATTCCTAAACATGTATTGCTCAAATATTATTCTCAAAAAGAATATTTTTATCTTAAATTATGTTTATTTGCCTTTTCCATTTTCCATTAAGATGGTAAAGCTATTATGCCATAAAAAACCCACCACATATCCTGATTAAATATATCAAAGAGAACAGCAAATTGTGAATAAATTATTATACATGTATTTAGAGAAGATTAAAACTGCAGGGTTTGGGGTATCCATTTAAAATTGAATCTAAATCAAATATACAATAGAATCATCATGATAAAATATGGGTAATTTAAACAACATAAGGATGTCTTTTAGGAAACAAATAGAAAACAGTATATATCTTACACTTACATGATCCAAGGCAATGGAAGACAAATCTTATAAGCATTTCTGCTCTTTTAATTACCTTATTTTGCAACATTAGCATTCTTTCTTTCAGATTAATGCACTTCAGTTACATTGTGCATAACAAGTTCCTTAAAAAGGATAAATCCCAAATCTATAATGCATTAAAATGTAAAAACTATTCAGAAGAGAGCTTTGAGTTATTAACTCTGAATTGCTAGTTACTCATAAGTTTACACTTCAAAACAGAGTACCAGCCCATGAAAGGAAATGAAAGTGAAAACATCTGGCTCTTAATAAAACCTTTTAAAAAGTTTTCTTATTTAAATTTTGAAATATTTTTTCTTTCAAATCATTCAAATTTTTAAAGATTTATGCAATTATTTAAACTGAGATTTGATTAAGACAGCAACATAGGATTATTCTTCAAAAAATACAACTGTTCCTTCAGTGACCTTATGTAATTTGAATTATGTGAGTATGAGGCACTCTTTTTAAGTATTTGAAAACCAAGAAAAATACATCATTTTCTTGATTTTCCTATTGAACTTGACAAGCCCGAAATATTTAATAGTTTGGAGACAAGAGATTACAGACTGAATTTCTCCCTAGAAATGGTAAATAAACACTTCGGATAATTAAGATTAAAAAGAAAAAATATTTAAATAAAGACACAATTCACTGGAATGTAGCAAACCAAAATACCAACACCTGCCTCTACAGGAAGTATAATGTACACAGTATGATACCTGTATATGCAAACTGAACAAGATCCCACAGTGCATTGGGGTCTATGCCTTCCATTTTGATCTCTTCTTGCTTGGCTTCACAAACGTCACTTGTAAACATGGCAGCAAAGTAGTCAGAGACAGAACTGAGGACAAGTCTGCAAAAAAGTTAGAAACTGGAGTAATTTGCTTGTATATATGTATTAGAAATATCACATGTATGTAAACGTCTTAAAATTATTTTCATAATAATTAAAAATCATTAGGAGCAATGTATTATTAATGCACATTGGCAGCAAAACACAGCATGACATTTAATTCTAACTTGGTTTTGCCTCCTGTGATATGAACCAAGCCGTACTTTAACATATGACTATAAAACAGACACAGAAATTAGAGCTCAGTCTTCCTGATAATCTTCCAATCATGCAGACGTCCCAACTGTTAGAAAGATGATCTCTCAGTATCAAAGACAACTTATTAATGACATGCATTTCATACTCCAGAGGCACTCTTCCTTGTTCTTAAAGGCTTATTTATTACAAACTTAAATAATAGCATGTGACTTTAGACCATCTATAAAACTCCCACTAAACTGTTAGTAGCTTAACATGCTACTCACTAAAAATATATAATAGCATCACTGTATAATAGTATGGTTTTGTTAATAAACATGTCTAAGGAAAATAATTTGAAAAGACTTACAAAATGTGCATATCTTGCTGTTTAGGGATCTGATCTAGATAAATCAATACCACAGCAAGTATCAGGTATGATTGTAATCATACCTGGCGCTTTAAGTTAAGGCGTTCTTCCAAATACCATCTACAGTGAAATTTTGATCTTATTAGGACTGAATAGTCAGTCCTAATATCCTATGAAATAGAAATATCCTATGAGCTAAAAATGTGGTGCAGGTATAAATAGCGTACCATGTGCTTCCATAAAGATAGTCACATTTCTGGATGAATTTGAAAACATGATACACAAACACATTAATAAAAACCACAACAATCACAACTGGAGAACTTGGAAACCAAGAGAAAAAAATTTAGCCTTTTTGTATATTGTTTGCTAGTTTTTTTAGGGCAAATGATTATTAAAAAAACCAGTGAAGACAAACAAGTTAATTCTTATCAGCCACTGCAACTGATTGCCTTTGCTCTCTTAGCTCATCCCAATAGCTAAGTAAAATATGACAGCTTGAATTGTCTTCATAATTTTACAGTGCTTTAAGTTACTATATTTTACCAGCAAGTATGGCAGCTTGAAGACATATATATGATCTTTGCCTCTAATGATGGAAAATGACTAAATAGGTGTAGTGGTTTTATCACTATTCATGTCGTGCTCAACTCTAGCAATCATGATTTTAGAAGTAAACATCCTAATTAATAAACAGTTCATATTTATATTTATGTAATGACTAAAAGACAATAGATGGCTATGAAAAGATGAGCTTAGAAATATACTTTGGTGCTGCCACCAGAATTTACTATTTACTAATTTACTATTTTTTCACCATTGAGGAACATTTACATTCTATGTTCATTTATTTATTCTACTTTATCTTATTTATATCTTACTTATTATCTTTGTAAATCTTCTTCTAACACTTTTTCTGACCACTTATAAATAAGTAACTTTACTGTTAATAGGTGCTTCAATAAAAGCATCACAAAAATCACAGAAAGGAAAAAAAACCCCATGAAATACTGATGATGTTCTATGCGACAAAAACCCTCACAGATAGCAGAGATGTAATTTAGGCATGGGATTGAGATTTTCATCCAAGACCGTTTTCCATTAGGTGTTGCTTTAGATTTACTAGCCGTCATTTAAAGTCAACTATGGGTATTCAACTTGGTCACTTGCTAAAAGCAAGGCCAAAACCCTTGGCTGCATCCAAAAGAATGAACAAATGAATGAATATAAATTCTAATACACCAGTTAACAATCACTGGAAATATTTTCAAACAGTAGTATCTTATATTTTTAATCACGTAATTTATGTTCAGCTGTTATTTATTACATAATTTTACCGTGTATATATTGTCAAATATAAAACAAACAAAAATACAAACAAACAAAAAACAACAGAGGGAGGACAGAAAATAAATAACAGAAGGATTAAATCTCTCTCACAAACTTCTACAAAAAATATGTGATTTTCTACATTTTGGGTGAGAAAAGTCAAAGAAGTTATCTAATGGATTTCAGCTGCAAAGTAGCATTAAGTCTACAGGAACACACAAGATCTAGGGGGGAAAAAAAGAAAAATAAATAACACAGACATCAGGTCCTCAGCATGACCCATTTTTCTTAGAGGTTTATCCCTACTGGTTTGCACCACCTATCAAAGAAGATGGCTTAAATGAGCAGAAAGGTTCTCTGATGTAGCAGCTCACCTACAGAAGCAAGAAAAGCTTTTGAACAGAGTGATACAGAAAGAGGATTGGTTTTTTAAAGTGTCTTATCTTAATCAATAGTTAACAGAAATACTGAATCAGCTATTTCATCAACTTACTATAACCATAAAAAGTTAACTGATTTCAAGACACTAACTTTTACCTTGGGAAGTGCTCCACAAGTTGAACTGAAGTGAGAGGAACTTGCTAATTGAACTTAATTCTGAAAGGTGACACCTTTTGTAAATCTTTATTGTCTTCCAGGGTTGAGATATAAGATCAAAAGCGAGAAATCAAGGAGATCAATTAATTTGTAATGATCTGCTGCTTTTTATAGATCAAAAGGCTCCAAACAGCCCTAAATCTTAGTTTAAAGGCATGTTGACCCATTAATCAAGAAAGGTCAGGTGTCTCAGGATGTCACCTTTTTCAAATACTGATCTGGCAGCGAGAATACATAATAAACTCTTTCATCCCTGAGATTCATAGCAGGTAACTCATGGCTTAAAACGAGTTTGTGAACCCAGAAAGATTTTCTCCAGATTAAGGGACTTCTTTACCTTTACAACTAATTTCAGCCTGATAAATTTCTGGTTTCTTTTATAAGTAAGCCATATGACTGATTAGGGTTGTGACCTTTTTTCCCAGGATATCAGATTTTAGTTTATTATAGAATATTTCTTTGCCATTTTCACAACTGCTTTCATATACACCTTTGATACAGAATTGCCTCAGCACCGATGGTGCATTTATTAATTAAAAGAAGCAAACAAATCTTGATCACTTAAACTCTAAGAAAACTCTTGCAATATTTTACTGCCAACTGAGTAGAATATCAGATGTTACTTCGACTGAAAATTCATAGGCAAGACATGGCTTTTTTTTCCACATATATTATGCTAGTAGACACAGGAGCTGAATAGTCTCAAGAAGTGGGTCCATGGGAATCTCATGAGATTTAACAAGACCAAGTGCAAGAGGCTGCACCTGCACTGGGGCAACCGCCAGTATCAACCCAGGCTGAGGGATGAATGGAGAGAGAGCAGCCTGGCTGAGATGGTCTTGGTGATGCTGGCAGATGAGAGGCTGGACAAGACCCGATAATGTGCACTCACAGCCCAGAAAGCCAAACGTGTCCTGGGCTGCATCAAAACAGCAGTCACCAGCAGGATGAGGGAAAGGATTCTGCCCCTCAACTCTGCTCTGGTGAGACCCCACCTGGAGCACTGCATAAGAACAGCTTTCATTTACAAAGATTCTGGGGAAAAAATGGCAATATTTAGAATTTTTCCACATGACATTTTCATTTCCTTTGTGACAGATAGCATTGTGAAAGTATGCATATATATATATATATANATATATATATATATATATATATATATACACTAACATATATGCATTCAGAAGTACTATTTCTTTTAAAAAGTTGCAGTTTTGAGGTCTGGATTCTGAAAGAAATAAAATCTCAATTTCAATGAATAGTGGTATGATTCACAACATGGGAAGGACATCGACCTGTTAGAGTGAGTCCACGGCCACCAAGATGATTAGAGGGGTGGAGCACCTCTCCCATATGGAAAGACCGAGAGAATTTGGCTTTTTCAGCCTAGAAAAGAGAAGACTTAGGGGTGACTTAATTGCAGCCTTCCAGTACCTGGAGAAGCCTACAAGAAAGGTGGAGGGGTTAGACGGTCATGTAGTGATAGGACAAGAGGGAGTGGCTTCAAAGTGAAAGCAAGTAGGTTTAAATTACATATTAGGAACNGAGACCCCACCTGGAGCACTGCATAAGAACAGCTTTCATTTACAAAGATTCTGGGGAAAAAATGGCAATATTTAGAATTTTTCCACATGACATTTTCATTTCCTTTGTGACAGATAGCATTGTGAAAGTATGCATATATATNTATATATATATATATATATATATATACACTAACATATATGCATTCAGAAGTACTATTTCTTTTAAAAAGTTGCAGTTTTGAGGTCTGGATTCTGAAAGAAATAAAATCTCAATTTCAATGAATAGTGGTATGATTCACAACATGGGAAGGACATCGACCTGTTAGAGTGAGTCCACGGCCACCAAGATGATTAGAGGGGTGGAGCACCTCTCCCATATGGAAAGACCGAGAGAATTTGGCTTTTTCAGCCTAGAAAAGAGAAGACTTAGGGGTGACTTAATTGCAGCCTTCCAGTACCTGGAGAAGCCTACAAGAAAGGTGGAGGGGTTAGACGGTCATGTAGTGATAGGACAAGAGGGAGTGGCTTCAAAGTGAAAGCAAGTAGGTTTAAATTACAGATTAGGAAGAAATTTGTTACTGTGAAGGTGGTGAAGCATTGGAACAGGTTGCCCAGAGAAACTGTGGATGCCTTATCTCTGGAGGTGTTTAAGGCCAAGCTGGATGGAACTCCGAAAAACCCGGTCTAGTGAAAGATGTCCCTTCCAGCCCTATGATTCGCTGCTTTTAAAAGTGATTAGTTGCTCTGTAGGGGACATCAGCTGACACTCTGTGTGTCTACTCATAGTAAAGCTCTATGGATAGCTCTGTACTGATAGCTGCTCCACAGCTCTTCTTACAGGAGTTAAACTTTTACTGTATGCATACAGAAGACTTCACGATTTCATAAATTTTAAGGCTTGCAGAACATATTCTAAGGAATATCCATGCATGCACATGAAATAATCAGAAAAATTTTGACAGTTCAATCAAGATTGGCATCTTTTCTGAATAAAACACAGCAAAAGAGCAAGCTGTGGAACAGATCAACTGTTTTGGACTACCACTGGCAGTGATTATCTTTGCTGATTACCATGGCAATTTTTTTTGAGAACAACTATGTATTAATGATTAATAATAATAATAGTAATAATGATAATAATTTCCCCAAAGAAGCCAAATAGAGAGGCAGATGGAATTTTGAAGAGAATTTATTAACTCTGAAACAAGAAAGTGTTTTTTTCTCTTTACTCAAACATAACTTTCTTTAATATTAATTATTTATGTAACATATAGCTATTAGAGACACCAATAATCTACACTAATTGATGTTCTCTCTTTACCTTGAGAGCCATGCCTTTTGAGTTTACATTCTTAACCTCCTTTATTTTGTCTTCTTTTAAGTCTTTCATTGTCTCTCCGAAACTTAATTGTAAATACAGTAAATGCCTCTATCTCTTCTACTGTACAAGCTGAAACACAGTGTTACATGTCATTATATCTCCTATGTTGTAACAATGTTTTTAGGAATGGTACAAAAATCCAACATCATCATTTCCACCAAACACACGATGTTTACCAGAGCATGAAAGTAATGCACATATCTCAGGTAACAGATTTAAAAACAAAGTCCATACTCCAAAAGACTTTGTCAATGTTTGTATTCCCGTGCAACTTCTGAAGATACCTGATACTGCAGCCAGTATTCTGAACTCCACACTGTTTTGAACCAGTAGAAAGATGAAAAAAATAAAGAAGACACATGAATCTAAGTAATTTCCCAATATTTGGGAATGGGCAGAACAGGCAAAATGTCCCAGTGAAGAAGATAAGAGCGGATGAAGATCCATTATGATCCAAATATAAATCAGAGCTCAGTGTTTTTCTGCAGAAGAAAACCCACATATTCAGACAGAGCATACATATTTGATCGAAGAAAGACAACAAAATCAACTGTGATACTCAATTTGTGGACTTAATGATTTAATTTATTCACTCTATCTCCACAAGAAAAAGAGGAAAAAAGCTCCTAGGAGAAGGAAAAGTTCAGTTTTATCATCTTTGAACTATCAGCAGAAATGTCAGAAACACAGACACTAGGTTTGATGAAAGTATAGAGATAGATCTGTGAAGTCATTAGAGTGACTGCTTAAGTATCTAGATTTTTTAAAGTCCATTTGTCATCCTTTTATTCTAGAACTTGTTTGCATAAAATGATGTAATAGAGCATCATTATTAATTGATCTTCACAACCCATTCCTTCATAGACCTTGGCTTGTTCAAATTCTTGTGCGTGATTTTCAATCCCTTTTTCGATGGTGGGCTGTCACATCTTCCTGACCCGAGTAATTCTTATATGTCATTTTCTCACCTACCCAATTTTTCTTGCTTTATTTTCATATTCTGTACCATTTAGCCTCTCCCTCATTTTCTTTTTTTTTTTTTAATAATACAATTTGAAACAGGAATCAATCCCCTAAACACCAATGTCAGAACCAGTTTTTTATTCAGGTTTAAAGCTGACCTATAAAAACCTTGCACCCTTCTGGACCACATGATGGAAGCCAGACAGGTCACTCAAGGTGTCTCAGGAGAGATTAGTTGGCTGAATAATTCTTTTTACTTTCTTAAGACACCTCATCGTTGTTTCTTTTACCCTTCAAAGTCCATTTCAGTTACTGCACCTACTTCAAGTATATAAAGTAATAGCATTAGTATTCTGGTCTAATACAGTAATAAAATATCTCTAGTTGGAAAGGACCCTTAAGGCTCCTAAAACAAAAATAAACCGTGTGATTAAGTGCATGATCCAGATGCTCCTTGAACTCCTACCACTTCCCTGGGAAGCCTCTTGGAGTGACTTACCACCCTTCTACTGAAGAACCTTTTTCTAATATCCAGTCTGAACTTCTCCTGACTCCACTGAATTTCCTTGGGTCCTGTCACTGGTCACCAGAGAAATGAGATCAGCACCTCCCCCTCTGCTGCTCCCCTCAAGGAAGCTGTGGACTGTGGTGAGGTCATCCCTCAGCCTTCTTTTCTGTAGGATGAACAATCCAAGTGACCTCAGCTGCTCTCCCTGTACATTTTTCCTTCAAAACCTTTCACCACCTTGGATGCCCTCCTCTGGTCACACTCCAACAGTTTGATGTCCTTATTGCGGCTCCCAAAACTGCACACAGTACTCATAGTGAGGCTGTACCAGCACAGAGCAGAGAGGGACAATCACCCTTGATGGGCTGGTAAGATTGTGCCTGATGCACCCCAGGGCATGGTCGGCCCTTTGCTGCCCGGGCACTGCTGACTCATACTCGACTTGACAGGAACCCAAACAACCCCCACAAGAAGATTATCAATCAAAGTTAATATTAAAAGCTTATCTAAATTGCCTTGCTGCTTTGCCTCTGAAAACAGGAATTTTTGCTGTTATTGTTCAGCCCCAACCATATTACTTGAATGAATTATTTTTAAACTCATGGACAGTGGGTTGTGCTTAACAATACTGTTCAGATGCAATGTTTGAGGGAAGTCCCCCAAACCTTAGAGATAACTGGGAATAACATAGGGCTGTTGTACTGCTTCTACTTTGCTAGAAGTGTTTTCCACATGCATCTGTTACTGACTAGTGCCAGAAAACAAGTCTTCAGACAATATAACATGCATTTTAATTCTTTCACTCTCTGCTTCTAGGCTTTCCTTCCTTCTCTGCCTGCTTCTTTCTTTTCTGCCTGGTTCTTTTTCTTTCATCTTGCCTTTCAGCTAACTTTCTCCATTAACTTTTCCTCATTTTATTTTTTTAATTTTGCCCCTCTATAGTAGCACTCAAAATGCAGTGAAAAAGTTGCTACCACTCCTTCAAGAACTGAAACAGACAAAGCTAATTCTATTCTACCAAGTTCCTGCCTGTAACTTAAGAACTCCACAAACATTGATCATGCATTGCCCTCTGCAAGCAGGCTTTTTAGATGTTCTCAGGAATGCGAAGCATGTATTACCTGGCCTAAACTGCAAAAAACCTTAATTAGAGGAGACACTTCACTGCATCTGTTCCTGACAGGTCTGGGTGTGAAAAAAGGACCTGTGAAACTTAGCTGCAGCGACCGTGAGACAATGAAATTTTAGACAATGGATCCTGAGAGAAGTTAGTAAAATGAACAGCAAATTACAAGCCTGGACTTCAGAAGTGCCTCTTGATGAAATTCAAATGCACAACAGGAGGCATGGAAAATGAAAGCAGAGATGGATGACATGGGAGACACATAGAAACATTGTCCCAACACACAAAAATGGAATTAGAGAGGCCCAAAGGTCAGGTACAGATGAAGTCAGCAAGGGATTTGATAGTAAAGAAGGGTTTCTGGAAATACCTTGGAAGCAAATGGAAAACTTTTGAAAGATTTAGTGCACTGCTCTAAAAAGCTTTATTTCGCTTGGTTTGTTTTTGGTTTTTTTTTAGCACGGTCTGTTTTGAGGATAAATTTAAGGTGTAATACTGGAGGAATCTCTGCAATGTCACTGAAAGGCCGCTCTGTCCTACCTGTAATTGATCATGATAATTGGAAGAAGTTTCTAAAGACTGAGAAAATCACTTTCTATGTCAATCCTCAAAAATAAAGATGTAGGCACCTATAGACCGGTTTGCCTTACCAAGATCATGGAGCAAATTTGCCTGGAACACACATGCTGGATCACTAAAAATGGTGAGGATAATAAAAACTGGAACAGGCTAACAAGAGAGGAACCTCCACAAGAGATGATATTTAAAAACTAACTGAGTATGACCTCAATAGTCTAGTCTAACCTTGCAGTTGACCCTGCTTTGAGCAGGGAGAGTTGAATCTGTAATTTCTAGGATTGTAATGACCACAGTAAAATAAGCAGCTCTCTGTGCTTGTCCAGCCACACTTGTCTAAAACAACATAAAATAAGCACTATTAAAAAAACTCTTCCAGTTATCTGAGATTTGGACTTTCGACTGCAGACGACAGAGAAGTAGAAAATTAAATGTAAAGGTGTCTGAAGGTTTATTAGAAAATCTAAATAAGATTATGGCTATTATTTCATTGCTAGTTTTCTTATTAGGGCACTTTTCCAGCTCAGGAAGGATTTATATATACTGTAGAATTGAAATGACAAATGTGAAATTAAATTTACTACTAAAAGTTGTGCATCCAAATATGAAAAGCTGTATTAATAGTAGGGGAACTGAACTAAACTAATTAAAAAACCCTCATGATTTAAATATCTTAATGAAGGTTCTGTCTGGTTTTACTTCTTAGCATTTGGATAATAACTTTGGCTTTGCAGTCTAGTATACTGCACCTTTTTTCTCTTACTTACTGCTATGAGAGTTGGAATATAGACTGTCCAGCTTCTTTGTTTAACAGGAACAGTCTCTGTTTCCATTTTCACTAGGGCAAAAGGAACTTTGTAAGGTCCAAGCTGCCAAGAGGACCTTATAGTATTCCTCTGCACCAGGAAGTTAATTTATTAGTTCAGAAATGCACTGGCTGTTTTTCTGACTTCCTGCTGGGGAACCACAGTCCTGCTCTGAATTTAGTATCTCAGCAGAGGAATCAGGACACAAGTAGGGAATAGAATACCCTTGGTTTGCAGCCTTATGTAGAGTCCAGATGCAAAAATACTTGCTCACCTGGAAATTCTGAATTATTCTCTGTATTTTAATCTAAACTCTAGGATCGGATTTTTATTTGCATGCATTAAATAAAAGACTATTGCTGGGACCAAAATCTCAAAGAAGAATAACTATTTTAAGCTCTAATTTTTATCCAAAACCAAGTATAGTTTCATAAATACTGGCTGTTTTAATACCAGACAATCTAATAGAATTTTAGAAATTATAATGTAATTATAAGTTTTACACCAATAATTATCATTAAAATTAAAGAAGATATAATTGAAAGGCACAGGTCATGGGAAAACGTGTTCAGTCTTCTACCATACGTTTCTGAGAGACTCTGTACAACAGACTTATCAGAGGATCAGGGTCTTAAGCTAGAAATGATGCTGTGTTCAGCATAGCTTATACAGCATCTCATTTCAGAAATTTCCATTCTCTTCACAGAAGAACAGCATCACAGCAGGGAGAATTGTTTGTCACGCTCACCATCAGTTTTCTAGTTGAGTGCTAGTTGAACTTTGGAAATCTGTCCAAAAACCCCTCACCTTCAAAGCCCCAACCTTCAAATCCACTTTTTTCAGCCACTTACACTTGTGTATAAAGCAAGAGGGAAGAAGCATAAAGGGCAACAGGAAACACCGTTCTAAGAAATACACATATCCGAAACATTTACTTTTGTAATTGCAGTATTTCATGCTTATCTCCTACCTGTGTGCAGGTATCTTGCGATCCCCAGCAATCAGGATAACGTCACAGAGCTGCTGCTGCTTCAGGTAGCTCTCCATCTTCCTGAAGGTCTGCTCTGCATGGTGAACAGCCTGGTAGAATTCCTCGGAGCTGCACGAATCCATGTCACAGTGAGGTGGCAAGGGGTGGCTGGCTCCTGACAGCCTGTAAACCACAAGAGAAACTCCACGTTGATAAGATGTGACCACGTGTTGACTTCATCACAGCTCTTAGAATCTGATACAAGTAAATCAATGCATCCTTTCCCTCTTTTCATCATTAGAAGTACAAGATCTAAAAATCTTACCAAGTTGGGAGAGAAATGGAAAAAGCAATCCTGTCCTTCTGCTGATACTGAGTGCCTACTCTAGTTCACTTCCTCAAATTCACATTCATTTTATACAGCCCGGGAAAGAAAAATAAAACTCTAATTGACTTAATTTGTAAACAATTGTGAATATTTCCACAATGAAAAATTACAAACCTACTTTTTAACCAGAAGACATACTAATACAAAGTGAATTTAGCCTGCAAAGACAATGATGTCTATATTTAAAAGAAAAAAAAAAAAAAAACCAAAAAAAAAAAACAGAAGAAAAATGTAATTTTTTTTCATTATGTAGTCATTTATTCCTAGTTCGAAGTCACTCAGTTCAGTGTTGCAGTGGAAAATAAGACAAAGTGTCAGGACAGCCTGACTAGCCTGTCACTAATCCTTGAGAAAACTAGGAAACTATGCTAGGGCTTCCAAATAGTTCTCAACACACATGATACCCTCTTCTTTCACAAATATGTAATGAGATGGATTGAAATGAAAGCCTTGAGATTACATATGACTTGTAGTGATGAAAATGATGGATTTCACAGATGAGACTGATTTTTTTTTTTAACTAGATACATACAAAACAGTTTACATAATCAATAAAGAGCAATAGAAGACCTATTTTAGTCCAGCATATGAAACAATATTATAAGTTAACTCAAACCAATCTCATTTTATATAGATTCTATTGAAATATAAAGGAGCACATAAGAAATGTTGTTTACTTACAGTAATAATACAAGAGATTTTTATCAATCCATATAAAACTCAAGATTTGAATTCAGTAGATACTACATTCAAAAAATGATATTGAAATACCTGTAAGAAAATGCAGTCTACATTCCTGGTACTGGGAAAAAAATTGACAAGCGCATAAGCATAATAATTCTTAAAAATCAGAATGAAATGCAGTTATAAAATAAAAATAACAACAACAACCAAAAAACAAAACCAAAAAACCAAACCAAACCAAAAAACTCCTCCCAAAAAAAACAAAACAAAACCAACAAAATTTTTGAGATTTGCTAGCAATTTACTTTCGAATTAAGTTTTGTCCTGAAGTGTTCCACATAGTCTCCTACAGTCACTGTACAGGGCTCAACTGGTTTAAGGAGGAGGGCTGGTCCATCTTTCTCTCACAGGAATCACTAGGCTTCACAGAACTCCTTTAAAGTAGCTGCAATCCTGCATAATTGAAGGTGACATGCAGATAATTTCACAGGGAACCAAAGTGGCTACTTCTGTATCTCACTGCCCCACCACCTATTCTGTGCCATGTACAGGTACTAACTTAAGAGAATGAGTTTTCATTTAAAATTAAGTAACTTCACTTTACTTAAACTTCTTTTAAAATAAGTAAATTCACTTTCATAACATTAAGTTGGATACTGAAGAATTATCAGTTGGTTTCAATTATTCGATACTGTTATTTCTGTGCTGCAAAGGTTACAATATGCATGAACCTGTCCATAGGAAACTAAACTGGCAAAATGTTATTAAACATGATTCCTGAACAGAAACAGTTACAAATTGGTGATTTAGAAAGAAACATTTGCTTAATTCTGTTATAGATAATCTTGTTATATTGTCAAGTACTTTATGCCAGATATTTCCTCCTGGATAAAACAAACACATTCATTCCGTGAGTGGCATAATTTGCTTATGTACCCCTATCTAATCTGGAGTCCAGCCACGCTGATCAGAAATCCAAGTTCATTTTCACATCTTTGGTTGATTAACAGATGCTTTCCCATAAAACTAATGATAGAGCTAAGCTCATTAGAATGGGCAGTGGGCAGACATTTCAGCTTTTTTTTTTTTTTTCCATTTCACTTTGATTGTAGCCATACACAGATTTCTTTATTTTTATTGCTGGAAAATTAGAATGTCAAGTAATTTACAAGAAATAAATTAATGCCTAATAAACAAGGTTGATAGGTTTAAACATTTATTCCTCTCCTCTAGGGAATTTAGAAGTGACAGCAACAGCAATTCTGAGAAAGGAAAGTGACAGGAATCAGCAGATCTTAATGGGTTCATATTGTTTGTTATTTCAGAAGATAGGTCTAGGTTAGCTTACATTTAAACAGATAGGATACTAGTCATGAACCTTTTTGGCAATCCGAAATGCTGTATTTTCCAGGTCAGAAAAAATACCCCAATGAATCTATGCTGTCCCTGTGAAATAAGATTGGACTGTAATAAGCTTAGTCTATTTTGTTCTTGAATGGCTAGGCAGCGTTTGTCACAAATTTTGCTTTCCTTCCTGCGAGCCATTTATAAGCAACGCTTTCTACCTTCTAACTGAGGGTATCTGTCACTTAGCAAGTCAGTAAATGACTGCTCAAAAGCAAGCCACCAAAGACCCAGCGTATTTTAAATATTATCATGAAAAACAGCAAGCAATAAGCTCAGTAGAAGACAATAACTTAATCTTTTATTTATTTTCTAAGAAAACCTAGATAAAAAGCCTGCTACTTATCCTATTCAGGCACTATCTCTGTTTCATTACAAATGCTCTGTCTGCATAATCAATGCCTTAAATTCAGATAGCAACTTGTTAAAGCAGGAATTAGTCAAAGCAAATACCATTAATTACCAATTACCAGTTTGTGAAAGGCATATATAGGTATTCAGGGCCAATTAGCAATATGAAAATCACACTCTATCTTTGCATATATTGCTCTTGTTTCGGTGCAAGCAAATCAAACCACAAATGGAGTGAGAGGCTTGTTGATTGCATTCAGCAGCAACTCCAATGCAAACCTGACTGAAAATTCCCGGAGTCTTTCAAAACCCTTTTTAGCATTTGTGTACCTCAAAATCCTGTAATCAGTGAACTGGACAGACTCCAGGTGGACTTCTCCCATAATCTTCTTCAGCTGGCAAGTTCAGAGCCTGAACTCAGTGTGGAAATTTCAAACATTTGGGAGTTTGAAAGTTGGGAGTTGTCCAGACTAAACCACTTTATCTATAAACGACTTAGTTAATAGTACAAAAATAAAGAAACCAAACCTTTCTCAAGATTACAGCAATGACATTGAAGGGTGACACTGCAGCATGAGAACACTAAAAGGCTCACAAAAATTACCAACATTGCAAATAACCAATAATCTTAAATGCTTTTTTTATGAAATGGTAAACCAGAGTGCATATTGCATGATTTAAAAAAAAAAAAAAAAAAAAAAAAAACAAGGGAAAAAATGTCAGTGTTAATAACAGCATCCTGCCCTTAAAAGAGAAATGATTAAAGAGCCCAAAGGTGTGGAGAAAAATCTGACCTTTGAGCAATCACAGATCTTAAAACAGTGTAAATGGAAAAAAAAACCCTAGAGAACCTAAAACATCTGACTCCACAATGCTCCTCTTTTACTAGAAAAAAACCACTGATTCGAATGAGAATAGAGAAATGAAAACCTTTAGCTTACAGTAATGTTGGCGAGGAGTTAAAGAGAAAGTGCCAGGGAAAATGGGACTTCACACACAGATTCACCTACCTATATCTTTCTTGTTAAGTAATTAATACAAACCAGTAGTTAAACCATATCCTGAACAAAAGAATAAAAAAGAAGTATTTGAAATAGAGAATTCATATGATTTGAAACTATACCACATTTCTCTGTGTAAACAGAGGCTTAGATTTAGAAATGTTTCCATTCTGGAAATTATATTCATAGAGGTGCAGAAAACAACAGATTCATATCACTGTGTATAGCAGAAAACTTTACAGAGTACTTCAGTATTTTAAATACTCAATTTGAATACATTTATTCTTTATTCCACTGAAAGCCCTGGCTCCAAATAAAGAACTCTTTATCTAGAAAATGTCATATAATTTCATCATTACTAGAATGCTAAATCCTGCTGTATTTAACTGTTTTTTTCAGTTTTCACTTATGAAGGATTGACCATGTAAACTTATTCAAAACCTATTCATAAAAACCTATAATATTAGCATATATTATTGGGTACATATCTGAAATACATATTCAAAATATATCCAGCTCTTCAGTGAAAAAAAGCATAGCTTTGCTATTTATAACTTGCAAAACTAGAATAAGTATTCCATATGTAAGAGTGAAAAAAATCTTCACACAATTCATTCTCTAAAAATTACTTATTGAATGCTTAGAAATCAATAGCCTGTGGAATTGCACCGTCTAAGATGGACTGTCAAAAGTCATGGCTCTCATTAGTGATCACTTGCAAAAAGGCAAGAGGAAGTTTTAAAATTACTTTAAACAGTTTTGTTACTGCAATAGCAAGGCTAAAGTTGTTTGTGAACAAAAGCTATGCTTTTCATTCTGCTACCACCAAACATATCTGCAACTACAGACTCTGCCCGGAGTTTCAGCAGGTAGAACTGTCAGATAAAAAAATAATCAGAATTTCAAATAGGACTTTTTAGTTTTACCAGTTTTGTCCAGAGATGTATTGCTGATATTCCAAAGGTTCCTTTTCTACGTAAAACAACAACAACAAAAAATATTAAAGAATCCAGTGCACATTATAAACTCTTTGTTCTATAGATAAATCCTCGTAAAGCATACTTTACAACAGTGTTGCCTTCTAAAGGCAATTGGTGAATCAAGGCAGTTGTAATGTAACTCATTCTTTGGACACCATAAGGCATCATACAGTCATGGGACATCTGTGTGCCCAGCAAAAATCCTCTGTTGTTTCGTATTCCTGTACATCTTTAGAGTAGTACCAGACATAAGAAACAAAATACTAGCTACCAGTTTACTGTGTGGTCTCAGACAAAATGTTTGAGGAGCTCTTCAGAACCATGGGAAGGACAATGAGAGGGGACTACTGCACTACACCAAACTGCTTCTATAGAGAAGAAATATTTGCCTTGTTTAGTGGCTGTACTGGGTTTGCGTGGCCAGGTTTACGTTAGAAGGGGTGGGGTACATGGTGGGGCGCTTCTGTAAGAAGCTGCCAGAAGCTTCCTCCATGTCCAGCAAAGCCAATGCCAGGCAGCTTTAAGATGGATGTGCTGCTGGCCAAGGCTGGACAAAGCAGAAACAGTAGTAAAACCTCTGTGATAACATATTTAAGAAGGAAAGAAAAAAAACTTATTGCACAGATGTAATTGCAGCCAGAGAAGAGCAGTGAGAACATGTGGAAGCAACAGCCTTGCAGATACTCCAGCCAGGGGAGAAGGTGTTCCAGGCTCTGAAGCTGAGATTCCCCTGCAGCCTGTGGCACAGCCCATGGAGAAGCAGCTGTGCCCCTGCAGCCCACGGAGGACCATAGAGATGCAGACATCCACCTGTAGCCCATGGAGGAGCCCCACACCAGAGCAGGTGGATGCCCGAGAGGAGGCTGTGAACTTGTGGAAGCCTCATGCTGCACCAGGGCACTGACAGGGACCTGCAGACCTGCGGAGGGAGGAGTCCACGCTGGAGCAGCTTTTCTTTGATAGGACCTGTGACCCTCTGGGGGATGCATTGCTGGAGTAGCCTGTGCCTGAAGGACTTCAGCTTGTGGAAGAGTGACCTGTTTACAGCAGTTCATGAAGAACTGTTGCCTGTGGGATGGACTTATGCTGGAGAATTTCATGGAGAACTCTCTCCCGGGAAAGAGAGCCCACGCTGGAGCAGGGGAGACTCCTCCCTGAGCAGTGTCAGGAACAACGTGTGATGCACTGAATGTAACCCCCATTCCTTGTCTCCCTGCACTGCTGCATGGGAGGAGGTAGACCTTGGGAAGGAGGGAGGGGTGGAGGAAAGGTGCTTTTCAGATTTATTTTACTTCTCATTATCCTGCTCTGATTTTGTTAGTAATAATTTCAATAAATATGCCCAAGCAGAGCCTGTTTTGCCCGTCATGGTATTTAGTGAGTGATCTCTGCCAGTTTTTATCTCAACCCACAAACCCTTCACTATATTTTGTCTGCCCTGTCCAGTTGCAGAGGGGAGTAATAGAGTGGCTTTGGTGGATATCTAGTGTCCACCCACGGTCAACCCCCTACACTAGCTGACAGGAGAAAAAAGCAGAAGCATGGTCAGAGAAGGAAGACTTTTTCTGCAGCATGATTTTTCCAGGTTACTAATAAAATACACAAAACTAGGCATCTCTTTTAGCTCAGTTCAAAATACTCTCAGTTGCATTTTTTTTAATCTATGATCCTCCACCAGACAATGACCTAACCTAAGATACAAGCATAAACCTCTCTATGGTCAGTGGTGATAAACCAACACATAAAATTCCATAGCCTCCCGAAACACTTGGGATTTTTCAGATTTCAGTTATTTTTAAAATGTTTTATTTTTGCCTTTTTGTGTTGTAAAAATCAAATGTTAAATAAAAATATTTCAAATAACGGACAATTACTAAAAAATCTCATTATTCTAAAAGCAATTACTTACAGAATTCAGTAATATTGATGAGGAATGTTTTAGCTTCCCTCAGTCTTCCCCCATTTTTTCCAGGATTTATTACTTCTACTGATGAAATGAGTTTGTTCCATGTCCTATGCCCCGGGAACCACTTAAACTGTTTGGCTGGTTCTTTAAGTGTTCAATTGATCCTTTATCTCTTTGTACTTCCTCACCTTTTATCCTCTACAGTCTTCTAAACAACTACTTCAAACTTCCTATTTCCTCTCCTCTTTCTCCACAGGTCTGGTGTCCAGACTAAAAAATAGCATAAGTTTTTTCTCACCTCCACTAGTACTCCTATCAATATTGTGTTCTACTTTCTGTCAATATTATTTTCAGCATCTCTCTCCAACACTTACAGCTCCCAGAAATTTAGATTCTATGGATGAACAACTAAATGGGTTCAGCAGTCCAGCCTTGACTGATATTCAAAAAATGGAATTTCCACATAAAGATTGAGAGTGAGCAGCAACAATTATCAACAGACTGATTTCAAACTTCGAAAAAGAAACTAAAATATCATAATATAATACTTGCAGAAAAATTATGTAAATATATTTAAAGTTTGAAGTTTGTTGGTTCTGTGGTTTTTAATTAAGTCAAAGGTTGGAGGCTTGGGATGGTGGGGCTTTTTTCCTCAACAGATAGAAAAATGCCACATTGTAATGCTTTTATTTGACAAGGTTAAAAAAGTTTCATTGTGATAATGTTTTACATTACAACTATAAACTGTCTTAAAAGACGTACCAAAATACTTATCTCATAAGCAAAGCTTTTATCAATTTTATTCTCTTATGAATTATTGCAAAGATGTTATACATAAAAGTATTCCGATGCAGAAGTTTCCAACTGAAAATTTACAGGTCTGTACTATTAATGGGGAGGTTTAATTTCTAATTTATTTATTCTGAGAGGTAAAATGAAAGGTAGCCCAGACAGAAATGGTGCCATTACTGAGAAAATATCCATTTTATATAACCCTTCCAGTCGATAAAAGTGTTTAGCAACTGTTTTGCTCAAATTATGCACAATTCCCCAAAACATGCTTTTCATAAAGAGCAAGTCTGTGGAACTGACTTAATTTAATTTCACATACGATAATTGATTCAATTTGGTCTTTTAAGATTTGTTTTGTATTTTCGAGGGGGTTTTTGTCTGCTTTGTGTGTGTGTTTCTGTTTTGTTTTAATTCAGAATTTCAGATCTCATTTTAACAGCTCTTGAGACACCTAATGTATAAAATGACCAGAGAGATCACTCAAAAATCGCCATCACAGGCAAAAAAGAGTCAACTTGGTGAAACTAATTTAATTTACTAACAGTCAAAACAGAGGAGGATAATGAGAAATAAAACACATATCTTAAAACACCTTCTTAAAACACCCAATAATTCCCTTTCTATGGGCTCAGCTTTACTCATAATTTCTCTACCTTCTCCTCTTCAGCAGCACAGAGAGATGGGGAATGGGGATTATAGTAAGTTCATCACACTTTGCTACTCCTTCCTCCTCAGGGGAGAACTCCTCACACTCTTGCCCTGCTCCAGCATGGGTCCCTTCCACAGGGTGCAGTTCTTCAAAAACTTTCAGCATGGGACCCCCCCGGGGTCACAAGTCCTACCAGGAAACTTCCTCCAGCATGGACTCCTCTCTGCAAAAGTCCACAGGTCCTGCCAGGAGCCTGCTCCAGCACGGGCTTCCCACAGTGTCACAGCCTCCTTCAGTCATCCACGTGCTCCAGCCCGAGGTCCTCCATCAGCAGCAGGTGGATCTCTGCTGCATCATGAACCTCCATGGGCTGCAGGGGCACGGCTGCCTCACCATGGTCGGTACCACGGGCTGCAGGGGAATCTTGGGTCCAATGCCCAGAGCACTTGCTCCCATTCCTGCACTGACCTTGGCATTTGCAGGGTTGTTTCTCTCACATGTTCTCACTTTTTATTTTTCCGTTAAAATCCAAAATCTCCAAATCACGACTAAAAAATGATTAATACAAATAAAAACTAAACTAAAATTAAAAGAATTTCTTTTCCTGACAGATAGCTGAGTTGCCTCATAGGATCTAAGACACTGAATATTTTGTTCTGTGTTCTGCACAACATCCACCAATCAAAGGAACTTTTTTTTTTAAATTCTTTTTCAAATCCACTCACTACTTCTTACAGTGTCTTTGAAATATAACTAAGACAGCTTCGTGTTTCTTCTCATCATGTAAAAATACAACAATTTTCTGTAGCGCATCACAGCCAAAAATTCCTTCATACCTAAAATCATTCTCATCCTTTCTGAAACTCATTTCAACACAGAGATGATCATTTTGTAAACCCTATTTCAAGATCCAAATACTTCTTAAAAACCAGAAAAAACTGCTGAAGGAAGGCTCATTTTTTAAGGTTCATCATATTGGTCACGCCGGGCACCTGACAGCTATAGTAATACTGGCACCACTACAAACCTCTGTCACAAGTTAGCAGCTATCACACTTCCTTGACAAATTACACTTTCTGCCCCCCACCCCATATCTTTGACCTATTCTGCCTCTAAATAGTCTTGCTATGCAACATAAAAAGATGCTGTTTTGACTGCTCTCTCCCACACAGAGCTAATGCTACATACACTGCTTTTTCAGGTGCCCAAACAGAAGCAGCAATTTGTTCCAGCTGTTCCTGGAAAACTGACAATTAACTAAAACGAACAGAGGTCTCCTAGCTACACATAGTCATATTTTAATGACTTGGACACATACTGATGTATTTTACACATTCACATTGCTAACAGAACTTTTTATCATATTGGATCTTGCTGGATGAATTTATTTTTTGTGCCATGGAGGATACAAGAAACAAAGAGCCTACAAGTCTAAAAACCCTGCAAACAGATAGCAGGTGCATATAAACCTACTTTATTGTAAAGTTATAGGTCTGTACTACTAATGAGGACATTTACTTTCCAATTTATGCATTCTGAGAGGCAAAATGAAAGATAGCCCAGGCAGAAATGATGCCATTACTGAGAAAATATCCATTTTATATACCCTTTCAAGTCAGAAAAGTTTTTAGTGACTGTTTTGCTCATGCTATACGAAATTCCCCAACGCTTGCTTTTAGTAAAATGCAAGTTTAGTAAAAAACAAGTTGCTTTCTGAAAGGAGGCAACCCGTTCTTCCTGAAAACACAATCCAGAAAAGACGTCACAGGAAACCTCAATTTTTAAATACATGCACCGCTGGAGAACAACCAAGAAGCACAACCACCTTTCTTTAAGTCACCGATAGCACAATTTCTCTACTTCTAGCTCAAGACTCAAGAGAGCCTGCATCACTATAGTACAACGAGGCTGCTCTGCTTTCCTTCCCCCTTTCCTTTTACTATCATAGATGTAGACAAAATTCCTACTAAAAGGAAACAACTTTGCTTTAGACCAGGAGTAAGCTTCTTTTAGAAGTAAGGTTCCTTCTTTACATAGGCATTCTTTCTCCATTCTTCCCCAATCCCATCAAAATCATTGCCCTCATTTACCATGTTCAGTTAATAAAGATTTTGACTCTGAGTTGAAATAATAAATAATAAAACTGTGCCACTGGGGAAAAAAAAAAACATAAATGATAATATTGTCTTCCAAGCCTCTAATGCTCTTATGGAAAATAAATACAAAAAACAGGAAAGTGTCCTGCATGCATCACAGGCATCAAGTACTCAAAATGCATTCACGGTACATTCATATTTTAATTACCCAGTTGGTAATGCAATGGAGATACACCACTTCCATTATGAAAACAAACTGACACCAAAAAACTTTTTTAATACTCTGATTAAATATTGTCTAGCATTTTGATTCCCCATTTCTACCAACCGAAAGTTGAATGAAAAGGATTATTAGGACTCAGAAATACAAAACTGCATTTAACCTAACCTCAACTTCCCTAGAGAAGTGGAAGTCCTCCCAGGGGGAGTTATCATGTGGGAAGTCTGAGACAAAGAGAAAAGACTGTTGTACAGGAGGCTAATATTACTGGCCTGAGCAGTTAAATGCAAGAGGTTGGAGATGTATTTCTCTGTCTTCCTGCAGATGTAAAGTGCTCATGATGACTATTCATTCCTCTGCCTGACAAGCAGCCACAAGCAGACAGATGCAGGAAGAAAACCAGGTGGTAGATGCCACAGTGAACATGAGAGAAATTCCTTTTCCTTTCTTAATAACTCAGAAAATTCATGGCGATGTATTGTGTACCACCGTGCACCATCAGCTGAGCAGTGCTAGCAAAAACACAGACTTCACACACTCTCAAAGCACAGAATTTCAGTTTCCTTGACACCCAGTTGTTAATACACCTTATTCCAGATGACAAACTGCACCGAGCCCTTGTGGTTTACTTAAGTGGTCAAACATAACATAACAAAGTAGTTCTCCTATATCATTTAAATATCACCACCCAGCATCTATGCATATACTTCCAAACAGAATGAGATTTTAACAAACATACACACTAATGCTTGTACATTTAGAAACTGATGAAGCCAACACAACACACAGGAGAGTTTTCTAATTTACTGTGGAGGAAAACTCCAATATCTTTCAGACAGCTCTGGTTATAATATCATTAGCAGCTGCTATCAGTAGTGTGTAATTCTCCAAGAATTGCCACTTTAAAACTTCATGAAGTCAGTGCCATCGCCAGTGACATAGCAGCTCTCTTCTATCCCATTCTACTCAGAATAATGCAACTTCAGATTATAAAACAGCAGTGCTGGATTTACTAGTGAGACTCCTAAGATAGAGCTGCTTTTGCTTCCTTCTGTAATAGTGCCCTATTTTCTGAATGGATGGCCTGCATTATGCCTAAGAGAGATGCTTGTGTCATGTGTTAACTATCTTGCCATGACAAATGGCCATATCTATATGGATAAACCAAGCAAATTAGCTGACACAGTTACTCATTCAGTGTGTGCACAAATATGTACAAGGATGCAGATCTCTTTTTTATGAAGAGACATTTTCTTCCAACATTTAATTTGTGACATAGGGACTTTATATAAATAGAAGTTATATATATGAGTGATGGCAGTGGCATTCAAAAAAGGATAAGCAAATATTTTATGAATATTGTGCTTAGCATACATTTCAATAAAATTTCATTGTGCCACTATATTATGTGCTGATATTCCACAGCCTAGGTAGCATGTCAGAGCTTAAAACACATTATGACTGCAATGGAAATCATGTCAAAGACCACTGGAAGCTGAATATTTAAAATGCCCAGATTAAAATTCTAGTTCAGTTAAGTACAGCACTTGGTGAGGTGGGAGATCACAACACACAAGCGTGCACATGCTGCCCTTCAGTAAATTGTATGAATGATTCAACCCATGCCCTGCTGAAAGACAAGCTTTTATGGAGCCTGCACAGCATTCAGCGGAAAGCAGCATACAATCTCTTCCTGCTATTTGTCACAGATCTATCATGTGTCATATATCTTTCGGTGACTCCCACAAATTTCAGAGCACCTGTAAATCAGTGAGAGAGATATGTCTGAAATACAGAAATAAATTGTAGGTGCTTTTGCCCTGATTTTTTGAAGTGTCAGTACATTTTTTTGCTAATCCTGAAAACAGGAATTAAAATTGACAATTTGGTGAATCCTAAGATGAATTTGGTGGTTTCTGTTTCTACACTGCAGGATCACTACAACACTGCGTATTTAACTCGCAAGCAATTAAAGATGACATATTTCATAATAGCTACCACTCATTAACCCAGCACAAACCCGAGCTGTGCTCTTCATCCTGTGATCAATATGGAAAAGGCCTAATGAATTTTTCATATGCATGCATGGTAGCACAAACACCTAGCCATTAATATTGCTTTTGTCTACCACAATATTTGTAAAATTACTATCTAGAGAGGCTGAAATCAGGCAATAAGAGTGATATGCTGAACTGAATTAAATAAAAAGTTAAATACTGCCCTTAATTTGAAAACTTATAGGTATGGAACCTCCAGTCAAAGCCTCAATATTATGTGCAGTTACAGAGAGCTACAGAACAGCCTGCAGCACCTCATAGAACCTTAATGCTTACCTCATAGAACTGAAAAAAAAAAAAACCCAACGTTATTTTTTCCACAATACTGCTTGTGATTGACTTTTTTTATTATTATTTTTCATACAAAGTGTGACACAAACCTGAAAACCTGGAATTCTGATTTTTTGTTTCCATTAGGAGAAAGTAATTTCTTTGTACCACTCTGCCTTTTGCTTATTTTTCTTGAAAGATGAAGTAGCTGACATACTTTTATTTTCTCCTTCATAGATCAGTCTGTAAAACCCAAAGTAAGACCTTTCCCTGGAGAAGGAATCAAGAGCAGAGCATTAGCGCTCTGACCACAGAATTAACTGCAAATAGCACAAAGAAGCCAGACCTTTGTGATCAGGCATTTTGCACATTTTTTCTCATATCTTTAGAGAGATACAGATTTGAGACAGTCCTGCCTGCTACTCTGACACAGGTGGAGGTACTTCTAGAAATATACATGAAGAGAAAGCAAGATATAAAGACAGCCATATCTTCTTTTCACTGGCCCTAAACTGGCTAGTTTATGAGGACTCTAAGTGTGAGGGCTTTTATGGATCTCCATTTTTTGGTACTTAGCCTTTTGCACTAAATGTTTAAGGAACCCAAGAATCTTTTATCATCAGTGCTTAGGCATTTCAGTACTTAACATTGCAGCAGCAGTCTCCTTTGGGAGCTGGGCTCCAGCGATGGCAAAAGGACTGTCCAGATTTCTGAACAACTATGTTTCCACCTACATTCAATATAATGCAGCACTGGTCTACGTGAAGAGGCGTGTCCAGGAGTATTTTGTAACAACACTGATTGCTGCTTATGCTCCCCATTTCTTTCTTAGGCTATAGTATCACAGCAATTGCTTTGAGGCCATTCTCTTTCTTTTTCTTTCCCACTTTATATTTAGATAGAGAACAAGAGAAACAAACTGCAGGTCATATAAATAGAGACAAAATCTACTCATATCTTTTGCATTTCTTTGATGACTGGACATAAAAGAAATTGCATAAATTCTCTTACTGACTCAGGACAGCTTTAAAGCATGGTAGTAACAATTATTTGGCTATATTTTACCTTTAATCCATATGGAATATTAATGAACTTGTCAAGTGTTTTAAAAATACCCACTTCTATTACAAAATATGTAATCCCTTAATTTCTCAGGTCTACAGAATCGTAAGCATGCACTTCCAACTAGCTTCAGTGAACCTCACACCATTTAAAAATTAAGAACTACCGATGAGAATCAGATTTATTTTGATCAGGCTCATTATAAACCAGGCTAATTTATACTGTCACTGCTTGCACGTCAAAACGTGCCTGCCTAGTCAAGCCTCAAGTCTACTTGATATTTTTTCTTGCATGTACTTGCTTTTGCTTTCTCAGTGTGTGCTTTCAAATGCCAAGCTAATTTCAGTGCATATGTACTAATTTGAAGAGCCTTCCATTCCCCGCCTATCTGAATCAAACTCTGTTGCATAGAGTAGTGTAGCTGCGAATTATATTGCTATTCAAATAGTAGTTAATACCTGTGATTGATAGGGTTTTTTATACTTATTTCTTTAACTTTGGGATAAAAATAAAATTTTAGTTGAAGTATACTTGAAAAGACAAAAATTAAAGTTCACATCAGTCATTAAGAAAATAATTAAAAATATTACATCTTTAAGAATCCCCGCAACCTTTATAAAGCTATAAAATACCATCAAGATATGATTGCCAAAGTCAAATTCTGAATAATTTCTCAAACTTTTTAGATCATTCATGAATCAATTAAATGGTTTCATCATGGGTTATTCATCCAACATAATTAATGTGATATCCATCAGACCCAGTATCTTTGGAAACACACTTAAAAATTACCACTGATTTTAGAATATATCTGCACTTAATTCTATAGTTATACAACTTATTAAAAGAAAAATATCTGAAATTTTGCAACAATCTCTTAGAATTATAAGTCATGAATGTTCTCTTCATCACAATACTAGGTATTAAAATACATTGCATTAATAACATTCTACTATAAAATTTTAGAAAAATATAGCAGTGCATTTGAGTATTATAACTAACTAGTCTTTCCTGAGCAATCTAATATTCAAAGAAATGGGAAGATTAATATAAAAACAGAGAACAGAAATGTACTTCTAATCAACCCACTTTAAAAATATCTGTAACACTGTTTATGTCTGCACCCAAGATTAGAAAGATAGATTTTTCATTGATTTGTCATTCTTTGGATGAAATGCAAATAAAATAGAAAACATCTTAGTGCCTTGAAAAATACGTAGATAAATAAATAAAGTAAAAAGACAATTTAAATTATTTCTTAAACTAGAAAGAATATAGACATTACTCAAATTCAGTAATAAATGACATTTTAAAGCCTATTTTGATGAAAGTAATCCTACTTAGGCACAAAAATTATAAGAATATATTTAGTGCTGTTCCTTCACATGACTCAGAAGGTATAGAAAGTCCTGCCTACTGTAAAGAGCATGTTTCTTATGCCTCAGGCTTGAGCAAGCTATGATCATTACCCCTCTGGGATTAAACAGCTAAAATCATGAAGAATGTAACCAAGTAGGCACCACAGTCTTTTAGATTCATACCTAGATTTTTTTTTTTACTGCATCAGTTCAAATGGAAGTTATGGATATATATATATATACAGTCTTCACCTGTGTTTTCTAGCACACTTTCAAAAGTGTAAAATCAAATGAAATCAAAACAAATTAAACAAGTTAAAACAAATTAAATATTCAAAAAGTGAAAAACTGTTGTTCCACAAAGATATATAGAATTACATAAAATTTGCTTTTCTATAGATTACTGTGTTTGATTTGTTGAACAGTAATATAGAAGCTCAACTAAGATTCTTCTTCAATCACTTCAGAGCCAGTCCAGCTACAGACACACTAGTACTATAAAACTGAATTTATTACAATTAATTCACACAGGTGCAAAAAAACCAGTTTTATTTCATGTCTGACCTCACCATTTTTCACATAGAACCCAAATGAATATGTTAGCCTAGGGTATCTCTGAAAAGCGTTTTAGTCTGTAAGGTTATTGGGACTGTTCACTTCTGTCCTTAAACGCGAATAGCTCTAGGGCAATCTCATGTCAGCAAAAGTGACATGGTGGGTTTATCTCCTCAGGGTTTGTTGCTGTGTGTCAAAATTTGTGCTACCAGAGTATTCCTCCACATCAGAAGTCTGAGGGGGAGGGAAGAAGTAAATTATCAGGAAATTCTGCCCTTAACTTAAAAAATTAAATAAAATTAAAAGAAGACAATTGAAGAACCAGGACAAAACCCTCAACTATAGGTAACGGATCACATCTAAAACATTTTAAAAAGCTCTATGATTTGTACAGACTGTCTAGTCCTGTGCTCTGCCCCGCTAGGTTCATTATTTATTCAATTCAACAGCTAATATTCATTAGCTACTGAAAGCATTATCCACTGTCATATACACTTATTTACTTGAGATTATTTTGCTGATAAGTAATTTCCAGTCATGACTGAATGTTTCCATATTTTTGGCAGCTGTAAGACAAAAGAGGAGGCATTAATGCTCTAATTACTAGCCTACCTCTAAAAATGATTATAGATATGACAATTTTTCACTATTGAAATTGCTGCCTGGGATGAGCAGTTTACAAAATGCATAGTTAAAGAGACCTAATTGCGGAATTCATTTCATTTAGCTGTCACTTAAAAATCCAGTTCGTATAAAAAGGTTTCATAAGTGGAATACATCAAACTATCATACACATGCTTAGGGGCAGAATGTGACAACTTGGCAATGTTAGAGCTTAGTCTCTCGGCCAGAGATGTCTGTAGGCTATGAGAGCTTTGTTGCCAGCTTTCTTCCTGTACCTGAGCAACTTGCACTCACAAACTCAGCAGACAAATCAATCCCTGTAAGCACGCCTCAGCTTTCATTATGAGTGCTGTAAAACAAACACAAGATTTCTGCCATTCTTATTCCAAAGCAAAGATAAATTGTTAAACACTTTACACCATGCAATATTTTCTTTCAACAAGAAGTAATGTTAACTAGAATTACATTAACAATAATTGCTTGATTATGCATTTCTTTCATGTCTTATCAACAAAACATTGACATTTCCAATTAAAAGTCAAGAAACTTTACTCCACATCAGTAAATTCCCAAGCAGACACAGGGGTTTTTTGTCCTTTGTTTCTTTTTTTTTTTTTTTTTTTTTTTTTGTAGAGAGGACCTTTAACTTCTCATTAATTAAACATTAAGGCAGCACACCTGTACTTTTAACATATGTTATGGAGGAGTACATCTTTATTTCCAAATTATTTTGACAATCCTAATATTAATTATCATCACATTTTATTAGCCAGAAACTAAAACAAGAGCTACTATTAAACAGAGCAACAAACCTGTGTATCTTCTCTGTAGACTGTGTGACCATAATACAGCAGTTACTAATAAATGTTTGTTGGATAATTGCAACCACTGCATACTATATATCATGAAATTAGGTACAACTGTGTATGAGACTGACTCTTATAAATGAAATACACCTGCTAATGATTTTGATTTCTGCCAAGCTTTGCTATGATGGAGAATTCAATTTAAAATATTGATACGTGCATGCCCGCTAGTTTTTGGGCTTCTCAGCTGTTGTATTTGGGCATCTGTCAAGGATGCATTATGCTATTGGCAGGCACAGATTTCCAAGATCCATATTTCATTGAAGCTTTTCCAGTGTGCTTGACATGATCTTTTTTTCTCACTGTCAAAAAGAGCGATTCATTCATCCTATAATGATATGAAATCTCTCAATCATAACATGCAATTGCGACAGATTTTAAAATACTACTCATTCTTTTTGGACAGACCTTTCTGATTTAAAACACCACCACTGTCAAGGCATCAACAGAAGTTATTTCAAAGGTACATGTTACACTAAGGAAAAAAAACAACACACAAAACAAATCAACAAAAACAACCCTGTGACTCTTCTTCCAAAATTGTGCTTATTCAAGATTATTCTACATGTGCACGTCTGGAAGAATCTCATCCCTAAAACATCACCAGAACACGTGAACACTGAAAAAGCCTAACTTTCAATCATTATGCTTGCCACTATATGCTGCCTCTGTAACAAACTTCTTAAAATGACATTTCATTATCAGTTTTCTTGCCTTTAGAATAGTATGTTCACCTTCCTTAATCAATTAATGATGACTTTATCATTATGTGTTTAATTTAATGCAAATTTATTACTAATTGATATATGTGCATGGCTAGCACAAGTACATAATTCAAAAATTTCATGCACAATATCATTCTATTTACAATAAAAGACAATAAAAGGGTATTTGTTCGGGAGGTTTTATTTGTTCACTTTTTTCTCTGAGAGGATCTTTTCTGATGATTTAAAAACCAGTCATAATAGAAATTAAGAAAAATCAATTTAGTACATAATTTTGCAAGCATCTCAGATTATAAAAATATTTAGGAAATGTATTTAATACATTAGTTTATTTAGCAAGTTTATTATACAGGACAGAACTCCTAATTCTGTGGAAAACTTCTGCACCGTTGCTGAAATGCAAAATAAGTTTAAACTAAACATTGAATGCAAAGGTGTATCTATTCCATGTTCTTGTGTTACAAATCACACATCACAAATTTACCTTAATACTTAAATGCTTTCATTAAAGTGCTTGTAAATTCTACTGCTGCGTTCTTACATATAGGATACAACTGCAACGTCTGACAACACTTTGGTTCTAATAGAAATTTTAAATGGTGGAATGCACACTGCTGTGTCACCTTGAGCTCATTCCCCACTCTGCCCTGCTCCCTAGTGAGATGGGGAGGAGACTCAGAAAAAGGTAAAACATGTGGGTTGAGATAAGAACAGTTTAATAATTGCAATTAAATAACTATGATCAATAATTATAACATAGTCATTAAAAGAGAAGAAAGAGTGTAATAAAACCCAAGAGAAAGAAATGATGCACAATGCAGCTTCCGGATGTCTCCAGCAGCTGGACTCAGACACCCAACTGCCCAATTTCTGGCACCTGGAGGTGCCAAGGCCAAAGGCCACTCCGATTGCTGGTACAGACTCCTTCATTCTTTCTCTCTCACATACAAAGAAACTTGATTTTGTTCCTCAATTCAAAGTGTTTTAATGTAAGACACATCAAAAAGTTGTGGAAAAATTATGTCAACAGCAATTAGTGGAAAAAGAAGCACAAGAGTGCTTCTCCCTCAGGTAAAAATGCAGTAATCCTCAGGCTAAGCAAGATTTCCTCGCATGAGCATCATATAAGGCTCCTCAAGCAGTAGAGGAAAAGAAATACAAATATAGCATTAACATTTTTCTAACAGTCCTTTGGTGGTATCTTGAGACACAGAAACTGGAGGTTACATTTTCTTATAAGAAAAGTAAAAACCTAACCTTTTACCTTTAATTTACCACACTCGAGAAAAACTATTGAATGGAGAGAGGGAACAGTCCATTCAGGCATCTGATGTGCCTGAACATTTTCTCTTCTAGGTTTTCCTTTGACTCTAATCTATTAGGCATTTCTATATTTATAGAGTTTTGTGTATAATAAATTTTGTGTGTGTGAGTTTTCATACTTATATATACATGTGCATGTATGTATATACAAACAAACATAAAACATACACACACAGACATATACAATTCACTCAGCAAGAGTTTTGGCATATCACATTTAGCTTTTAGTTTAACACAAAAATATACTCAGTGCAATATAAAAGAAGGAATGGAAGTAAAATTGTATCAAGCACTGTTAGCAGTATTAGTGAATGACACACGCCGGAGGAATTCAATAAGGTCAGTGATCATCTGTGAAGCTTCAAGTGGCTCACGGTGAAGTTCATCTATTTCACATGCATTTTGCACAATAATTATGACCACAGCTGTCAGATCAGAGCATGGCTTTTTGACCTCTAGCCTGGATAGCTGTAATTAGTTATTCTCAACAATGCTCTGAAAGGAAAAAAAAAAAAAAAAATTCCTAGGATGCATTGTGACCTGATTGCACTGTGAGCTGCATCATCTGCCTACTGAATTCCAGGCACAGTTCAAGATGCTACTATGGGTCTCAAGGATTGTATGGTTAAGACATTAGTTCTCAGAAAATACCAGTAATCCACTATACACCAGCTCAGCCAAGTCCAGTCAATGAACTCAGGGTCGCATTATCTCGATTGGATTTTATGTCAAGCTATTCTCAACCAGAGATTTTTGTTCAACTATTACTGAAAATTGAAAAAACTCAGTTTCGTACAATGCCTTTTCATATGTGACACATTTAGGAAAGGCATAAATATGCAAGCAACTGCTTTAGTTTTCTTATATTCAAAACAAAAACAAATTAAAAGGTTTACACTAATGTAGCACATCATGACTTTATATGACCCTTCATACTAATTTACTCTTACCAACCTAATATTTCCATTAAACTCAAATATTATCTTGATATAGTCTGCACATTCAGCATCACTGTTCTTAAAAAAAAGGCTGTCATTATTAACTGCATTTTAGTAATGGAGAAGCTGTGTCATCAACATACGAAGTGTTGTTTCGAAAAATCCACTATCTGGCCAAGAAAAAATGAAGCGATAAATGCCAGAATTAACCAGACCAAGTTTGCAGTTTAGCAAAATGCTGTATTTTATGTTAATAACTTAATGTAGGCAACCCAATGTAATCAATTTCAATATCTACACCCATATTAGTAAAAACATATCAGAATCCGTGCCTTACAATAGTTGAAACATAGAATCATAAAATCACTCAGGTTGGAAAAGACACTTAGGATCATTGAGTAGATTTCTTCTTCGTGTTCAATCATGGCTTGAGGTGAGAAGCAACAGGGTTTAGCTTTTAGGCAGCAGGATGGATTATATTTTGAAAATCCTCGGAGGATTTTTTACAGAAAGAAAAAGGATTTGTCTCAATTGTCATGTCATGTATTCTTGAAATCCTGTGTGTTCAAACATACCAGCACATTATTTTGAGTTACAGACAAACTAGCTTCAAAACCCACAAGCAACCAGCTAAAGTACATTAAACCAAGAAGCCAATTTAAAGAACAATAGATAAAAAATGTATGGAAAATAAAATTTTTAAAAATCAAAGCATTAAAATCACATCAAAAGACTTAGATTCATATATTTAATCTGTTCTAGGTAAAAATAGCTGTATATTTGAATGTTCACACTTCTTTACAAGCACACTGTCATTCTTCACCCAGAGAGACTCTCCAAGAAGGAAAAGGGAAAAGAGAATGCTAGTTACTAGGAAAGGGAAAGGAAGAACTCCTAACTTCTCAGAGCTCCTAATATTAATCTATCTAGCAAGGTTTTCCTTTACAGCCCAACATGCACTTTTCGTTGACAGTGCTCACTCATTAGCACAGATGTATTTTACATCTAGATTTGTGGAATAATTAACAATAGGCAGACTAAGAATCGATTTTTGCATAATTGTCATAATAATCAATACACAAGAAAAATTCCTATGTGTCAGAGTTGCAAATCTAGTAGAATAACTTCTGGGGTACATAAAGTTTTATACTACTATGAAGTAAATTTTACTTTTAAAAATAATTTACTTCGTATCCTTGGAAAAGGATTTTACTTGATTTTGAAAGGATGATACATTTACTTAGTCGATTTAAAGGCTTGGCAACAAAAAAACAATTATACACCAAACATTTCTACTCTCAGATGAAATGGATATGCATTTAAATGCTGGTAGCTTTTATAATAAAAATTAAATTGGAAATGTCAGCTACTGTTGTTAAGGACAAAAAAAAGCAATTAAGAAAACTCAACTGAAATCTAATCCTTATCCTTCCCAATTAAAAATAAACCAACCCCAAACCTGCCTACCATTAAAAGGTTCTTATTGCCCTAACAATGTTTTAATAACATACACATATTAATCATGGTATAATACTTATCCTTACATACCAAACCATCAACTATTCTACTGTTGGAACCAAATGAAACAGAAGAGTACATTTATGTTATGTTTTAAGATGAACTTTGCACCTTAATTCAATTCCAGTTCTCATTGATAAATTACTAACTCCAAATTATTATACTCTAGAGCTTTAAACCCTTTAAACCTAAGAGACACAGAAACAGAGCCAATATAGCCTTCCCATCAAGCTCTATTATGCTGCCTAAAAGGATACTAATTCACAGATGAAACGTGTTATATGAAATGACCCCTAATGAACTTAACAGCTGTTTGTTGCCATGCCCTGTCAATGGCTGAAACAAACATAAATTTACCCTTTCTCTTTACTCCTGGAAATACTGTCTCAGCAGTGACCTGCCTCTTATATAAATTTTGCAAATGTGTGCAACAAGGCAGGCTGATTGATCTGCAAAAGCAGAGATCTAGCAGATTTTAAGCACCAAGATAGCAGATACTGTAACCTCCCATCAGTTCATCCTTGACTGGCAAAAGAAGGCTATAGCTGGTAAGAAAATAATGCCAGGTAAAATCTGCTGCAGGGTGAACAAAATCCAAAGAATATAAGCCTAAATTAAAGTTCATTACAATCATAGATATAATGAGACGCCTAACAGTACGCCTATGACTTCCAGAAATGAAACCAGTAAGCGCACCTACAGGTAGAGCTGTAGAAGAGAGAAAACTTTGTTTGTTTCATAACAGTTCAGAAAACCAGAGGCTGGAACACCTAATTGAGCCAGCAGGGAATACCAAAGAAAGAAACAAGACTGAATTTCCTCATGCTGTAGGACTGGAAAAGACAGTCACACAAGATAAGAACAACTCCCTCACGACTCCAGACTAGCATAAATATAAAACAGAGCGACACATACTCATTCGGGACTTATTAATCATAGAGTCCCTTAGGCTGGAAAAGACCTTTAACGTCATTGAGGCCGTCTGTCAAGAGTAACAGTTAGGCTGGAAAAGACCTTTAACGTCATTGAGGCCGTCTGTCAAGAGTAACAGTCTGTAACGGCTCTGGGTAACAGGAATCTCTTCAGCCAGTGGAACATCTGGGTCTTATGCCCAGAACCCTGGGTTCTGTGGCTGTCCAGCCCAGGAAAGCTTCTTATTCATGTGACTGCATACTGTTCTTAACTGGAAGCCCTCTCTAGACAACACTGACCACTGACATCGACTATGTTACTTCATGTAACTGAAATATGTTATTTATGGCTCTAGAGAAGATCATGTAGGAGATGGAATTTCAGTTAGGAACTTGATATGGTCCTAAGCTTGAAATACAGTATTATACATAAGTGATATAACATCTATCTGAATAAAAATGCAACATCATCTCTTCTGTGGAATGATATTATACTGCTGTCCGTTCATAACTCTGCCACTTTATACACAGACAAAAAGCCCAAAGCCTATTTCAGTGTACTTCACACCACTTTTGCTCACTACACATTTCCAAGCAATAGTCATTTGAAAGATTGTCTTAAGTCACCACAAATTCTGCTTCTTAAACATGAAATTGTTACTACATTGCATTTTCATACCTCTGCCTCTATAATCTGTCTTGAGATTTTAATGTATATAATGCCAAGTTTAATGCTGGAAGAGAAAAAAAATTAGTTACAATAACGTCATTTTGGGATGCTACATTTCAAGACCAAGGACCAGAAATAGAGTGCCTTCCCCAGCCTCCCCACACTACCTCTAAGCTTTGTAGAAATATTTAGCCATCAGTTGATTGAGTAATTCCCCAACACATTTTAATGTGTTTTTAAAAGATGTTTCTTTATGGCATACATTTTATGTATATTGATAAGATATATATTCTAAAGGATTCAAACTGGCATTCAGAATTAATCTCTGAAAGCTCTTTAAGCTGTTCTGTACCATCTTGTCAATAGCAAACACATCTTTGACAGAAACAACTCAACTCTTTTTACAAATGTTGGAAAGACACATTTATTGTTTAATATACTGCACATATTTAAATATACTTTAATCCTTCTAATCATAATCACTTTTTTCCAATTATTTTTCTTCAAAGCTATCTACCCTTCTGCAGATATGTCTTTAGTATTCACTTTCCAGCACAGCTGAATCACTTCACTATTTTTCCCCTTTTTTAAACCTCCTCACATTACTTGCTTACTGCTTAGAATTAACTATTTAAAAATCTTAAGATTCCTTGGCACAATAAAGCTAATTCAAAGTTCTGTTTTAATACACAATTAGATACTCTAATTAGACAATTATGCTTCGGCATAAATGTTGAGTGACACAGCTTAGAAGAGCTGCATCTCCTCGCTTCATGATCTCTATGGATGTCCGATTTTATGCCTTCATGAAGCACTCTTGTTCAGATCAAGAAACACCATTCTTTGGAGAAAGTGAGGTTTGAGCAGTGTTCCCCATTAATTGAAACATTTCTTCTTACATTAAAAACCAGTTTTCTAAACCAAAACAATAAACCAAAAACACACCTTTTTTTTGGTTTGGTTTGGTTTTTTTTAAATCTGTTAACAAAAGAAACAAAAATTTAGATGATGAACAGGAGTTATAAATAGCCTACACTTGCAAGCATTGATCTTAATCCAAGTTGATTACTTTGTTCCTCAAGAATCTGCCCCACTGCCAATATCCTTCCAGTATCTTTTGGTGGGTCTCTTATTGCTCTGTCTTGCTTCTCCAGTATGAGTAAGGAAGCAGCTTATGTGTCATCAGTTTTTTCTTTTCTTTCTTGCTTTTGTTTAGGGCAAATATTAATTAGACAAATTAATATATACATAGCCAAAAAGGAGGTCAATGTACAGCAGTTAAAAATTATGACAATGTATCCTTCAGTTATATTTAACCACAGACTTCATTTTCACTTGTACCAGTTTTATTCCGTCATATTTGATGATTTAGTTTGCTGATTTGTTTATATGTTAGAAAGAGAAATTACAAAATCAAATATTTAAAAGATTACCAATTATAATTTAAACTTACAACTTTATGGTAACAAAATACCTTTGGCTGCACAATTACTTAATATCCTCAGTGTTAAGTCTTTTATTAGAATAATTAACATTTTCACTAGTAGTGCATAGAAAGCATAATGCTACCACTTCCATTCACCCCTGGAAATGTTCCAGGCCAGGTTGGATGCGGCTCTAAGCAACGTGGAAGGTGGAAGGTGTCCCTGCCCATGGCAGACGGGTTGGAACTAAAGCATCTTTAAGGTCCCTTCCATCCCAAACCATTCCATGATTACATGATTCTATGATCCTATGGATTTGTGTTCTCCCTCTCTTTAAAACAGTTTCAATAGATCTGTAGAAGAAACAAGAATTCCTAACGGTGTCTACACATCAGTATTCACAGCTGTATCCTAAGAAAATCCTCTGATATGAAAAGAAGGCTTCAGGTATCAGATTTCTTCTACTTCTTAAACAACTATTCTTTTACGTTATTTTTTTGCCTATTTGGTTTTTTTTTTTTTGGTTTTTTTTCGGTTTTTTTTGTTGTTTTTTT
>VZRR01013697.1:237537-300539 GCA_013398015.1 Oreocharis arfaki | reverse complement strand
TTTTTTTTTTTTTTTTTAAATTACAGGGCAGCTTACCAAAACGTAAAGAGTTTAGAAAGATGTAGAATTATATCTTTACATATTTGGTACATAAAAACCTATTCTCAAGGAGTCTAATATCACTTACTATTAGAATAATACTCCCCTTCAAGCATATAAAAAGAAAAAAAAGAATATCTTCATATTACAGATCACATGGAAGCTTTGAGATTGACTTGTCCACAAAATTACACTGAAGGCTTGAAGTAAAGCCAAAGCCTAAACTTAAGTCTCCCATATATTAATATGTTTCAACAACAGAACCATCCTCTCTTTTCATGTAAATCTTGTATTTCACAAAGTTAACTATAACAAAGTCAGAACAAAAAAGCCTAGCTAAATATTTTTCTAGAATGACTGAAATAAAAACCCTTTACAGTGGCTTGAGACCCATGCTTTTCATTAGAATAATGGTCTCTCAGTGAAGCTATAATGAGAATCAGAGATAAGTACAAACTGTGCTCTATTTTTTTCTTCTGCCTCTTTCCACATTCCATTGTTTCTCTGGAGACAAGGCAGAACTGGATAATATTAATGAACCTCAGAGCTCATACCTCTACCAGTCAGTATAATTATGTTATTTAAGGGATTCTACATAAGAAATTCCTACCTTCCTCTAAAAAAGACTGCAGCTCAACGGTGACAAAGTGAATTGGGGGAGGGAAGAGGGGGGGAAGAGAGGGGAAGAGGCAGTTGGAAGGGAAAAAAAAGCATGTGCTCTTTTCACACTTAATACATTTTATTGGATTAGAGACACTATTTCCTTTCAATAGACATGGAATTTGTTGGCGTCAGGAATACAAAACCAAAAAACTGAGTTGTTGCCACAATATACAATATAAAGAAAAGAATAAATGGAAAAAATACTGTTATCTCCAAATAGATATTAATCCACAGCTTCTTTATTTATTGTGCACATTTGTCAGGAGCTTCCAAGCTGATTCAGACCAGCCTCCTTGATTATGCCTCCTTGAATGTTTTCAAAAGTCCAAACTGTTACTAATATCCCTGGAAGAAACATTTTACTAAGTCAAAGGTACAGTAACCTGTCATTAAATGCATATTTACCAACATCCCTGAGAGCAACAGACAGCAAAAGCTCCAGCATACATGAAGATGAATGCAGCCATGCACGTGGGAACACGTTACATGATGCAGAAGGGAATGACACAGCAGCCTAGTACTGAATTCCTCAGAGTCATCTGGGAAAACACACATGAGAACCCAACTGAGTCCAGTAGAAACACACACATGCTTCAAGTGAGTAATATTCCTACTTATTTTGCTTTCTCGGAAACGATTCAGGATTTGGAAGACAACTCAAACACCAGTTCTGAAACCCAGACAGTCAGAAATCACCTGGCGATGCTTTTGCTTTATGAAGACTAGGATACCACAAGAAAATGCTTTCCTATGTACAAATACTTGGGTCATGATCAAATTCCTTGTAAATCCTCTCAGTCAAGAAAATTAATTATCCTGCTTATTAAGTTTCTCTAATGCATAATTATCAGATCATTCTTTTTTTTTTCTCAGAAGTTTTTTGCTTTGTTTTGTTTGGTTTTCAGATCCATGCTTTCCACAAAGCGCATACTAGCATAGGATGTGTAGTTCTTGTGATGGCATCATCATTGCCATGTATTTTCTCACTTAATCTTTTCTTCTTTCTGAATTCAAAATTTGTTGGTCCCCTCTCTAAATTACTTGTATCTTACAGGATGCTATTCCCTATCATAGGAACGTATTTTATATTCTTAGCAGATATACATGGATACTTCGAAATAGCTTGTATTCAAAAGATTCTCTTTGCATAATTCCATTACTAGCATGGATGCTGACCGTATTATTTTGTAATTATTATGTGAGATTGTATAATTTCAGAATCATCTGCAAAATGCATCAATAAATATATATATTTTCTTTAAAACAATTGTATATTTATGCATGTTGACAGCATAAAGTCTAGAGCAGAGAAAATTAATGAACTCAATGCAAGTCATACTTCATTTATCTGGTAAAAAAACCCCATACCCAACTATTTTCTTTTAAATTAGAATCTTGTGAAGGACTAACATAAAACCTTACGGGTGTCAAAATGTATTATTAGTGTATTACAAGATTGTATCTATTTCGTCCTTTGAACAAAGATAATTAATTGAGTTGATAAAACTTATCTTTCATGAAGCTCTTTTGTTTCAAATTACTTAATTCATAGTTCATACCATATCAACTTCTCTGTTATTTTCTTAGGATTAACATGAGACTAGTCTGCCTGTAACATGTAGCTGGCCTTTTGAAATATTAGAAGAAATAAACTCTTCCTTAGATGTCTAGATATTCTCCAACATTCTGGTTTTTTTAAGGACTAACTCCAGGATTTGATCAGAAAGTTCACTTTTAATAAATATATTGTTACTTTGTCTGCTATCTATTATGTATTTTTAATAGTTCAATATTAACATCTCACAAATTAAAACCAGATCAGATGGCATTTTGATAAAAGAAAACTTACAGATGCACCATATCGGGCATATGATTGCTGTATTTTCAGTATGCCCTGCCTACCAAGTTCTGATGTTAGCAAAGTAGATTTTTTCGTAATATTTAAAATATTGTTTTCTTTGTTTCTTACTCTTGCTCAAAATTTTTCATGGGTATATTTAACCTCATTTATATTCCTATAGTCCTGACTGCATTCTCCTAATGTCTCTAACTATATTGATATTGAAGCACCCAGAAGCACCTTAAGACCATTCGCATGGGGGAATAAAAACTGGAAGGCAACACTCTTCCTTGTTCTGTCTGCAGAGACTGGTGGTCATTTAGGCTTGATTCAAGTTTTCTGAGTCACTGCTGATTTTGCAGGCATGCAGGAATATAGTTCACATTTTAAAATAGTGAAAGAGGAAACTGAATTGTTTTAAAAGTAAAACTACATCGCTGTCCATGTTGCAGCTTTGTCTCCAGGTCTTTCTCTGGCCTTGTCTCCTTATAGTCTTGATCTCCCCGAAGCACCCTGGCTGTGGTTCATTGTTTGCTGTGTTGGGCTTATCAACAGACCCAGTCACAAGCCCTGGTCTCTGTCTTTTGTGTTCAGATCCTTTAGGGCTGCACCCCATCAGCATCCGTGTTGTGGTCACCCTTTGCTCACTGTTTCCCTTCCCTTAGGCAACAGCCTCTGACCTCCCTTCTCCCAAAAATATGAGATACATTTTTGCAGTAAAACCATTTGTGAAGACCCAGTCTTGCAGTTAAGGAAGGTGAAAATTTTAAGATAACCCAATTGTTGTTTTCTGTTCGAATTAAAAGCTAGTTCTACAAAAATGTTCTGTAAAGTTTATTTTTATGTTTTTCTTCCCATTCTACTCTCCCCTGTTCTCATGTTTTTTTCACAAGGAACTCCATGCACTTAAACTATGTTTTGACCATGAGAAATTACTGCTTTGAATAAAATGGCAATTGAAAGCTGGAGCTTGTTTTCCAGAGCTTGTTTTCTTCATGTCCTATAAGCTTGTTCTCATGACTTTTCGACAGAAAAATTTCAGTGGTGGGGGTTGGAAAGGGAATAGATATGAAGAGGGCCTTTTGGGAGAATTTTTCATATTTCTGATTAGGGAGAGGGATGAAAGACTCTGTATTAATGAGTTTGATGAGGACAAGCAGTAGCATAAATTACTTATTACTACCTACATTTGTTAATATGATCTAGCTATAAAATTGCAACCTCTTTTAAAACAAAACTGCATTTATGCTACATGAAACTCAATCTCTGGTTGGGATGTACATTCTGAACTTGAGACAATCATTCAGCATAGATCTAACAACAGCAACGGCAAAAATACAGAATTGCTCAGCTGCAATTGATTTTTTCAGGAAAAAACCCTTTAAGCTTCTGTGAAATTCATTGCTGACTACAAAAAAACTATATGGACTGTCTTTCCCTTCTGATAGATTTGGCCACAGTTAAGCATTAGTTGCAATAGCCTACTTACTAGTGGCCAAAATAACAACAAATAGAAAGGCTTTGAAGTACTGGTTCATTAACTACTGTTATGGCAGGAATCATGCTGATTCCTGGGAAAATATGCTGAACTGAGAAAACAGATGATCCACAGATTGATTGTTTACTTTGCTATCTAGCTGTATCTTAAAAAGGAAAAACCTATATGCTTATCAAAGGATTGCTTCTTGCAAAGATTTTAGAGGTCTGGATTAAAAAAAAAACAAAACAAAACAATATAAGAACACTCTGATGTTAATAAAGCTGAAAAATAGAAATAAATAAGAAAAGGCAAGTGTAAAGATTGTTTACTCTTGATAAATAAGTTCTATCATCACTGTCTGTATGAAACGAGAGAGCAGACGAGCAGAGGAATAAATTTACTATCATAATTGCAGCAGAGGTTTTTCACTGTGCAGTAAATAGCTTTGTCAGAGTGCTCTGAAACTCCTAAAGAAAAAAACCATCTAATTCCAGGTTTCTTTTGTCCTTCTTCAGAAAAAATTCATAACAGTGCAGGCCTCATGCAGATGTAGATAGTGACTTCTGCCAAGACGATTTGCACTGCACTTGCACTGCACAAATATCTCTTCTGTGTACATATACACATATGCATGGCTGCAGAACTGCACCCTAAACTGGAAGATAGGATAGTCTTAAAATGTACGAATTTTGAGGGAGAATAATTTTCCTTTCTTGAGCTTCTATGTGGAAGTATCTTAGCTTGACAACAACAATACCACACATTTTTATACCACTTCTTCCCTTTCCAGCTGGTTCCAGTATCTGGAGTCCTGCTCAGTAAGGTGAGCTCTTGCTCCTTTTCCTGCAGTTAATGGCAAGTGCCCATAGAAACCCAGTGCTACTGAACTGAGTGGCTACTTGCAATCCGTAGAAGCAGACAGGCAGGGAGAAGGGTGAACCTGCAAGACAGATGATGACTTATCAGAAGGGATGATAGCTCATAAAAATAATGATAGCTGTGAGTTTGACACCTGTGGATAAGCTCTTGTGAAATGTTCACAGCATCAAATAACTGAACTAGCATGTAGCGTGACTTGGGATAGAGAGATAGGCAAGGACACGCACCAGAAGGAGACTGCTATCGCAATATCAAAAGAAGCTACAGTAAGATACTAATTCGTTTTGCCAATCTCGTTTCCTTATTTTCTCACATGCGGTACTGCTGCAGCCCATTTCTTTGTGCAATGATACTATCAGTAAGCAACACAATTCTAAATTGACCTGAGATGACTAAGGAGACGTATGTGCACATCAGCTGTGCACCAGGAGATGCCACTAGAGAGGTACACCACTCACAATGTCCTTGGACAGCAGGTCGTGAAGGCTAATGGAAGGCACAGGGAGAGAAACATGTCATCGCAGGTTGCTTAGGAGACCTGGCATCAGCTTGCTGGGGAAAGCTGAAGACTTTGTATCTCTCAAATAGCACCGGTATCAAGACAGCATTTGTGCATACACATCACTTAGGAACACAAGGCAGATTAGTTTAGCTGCACACTAAATAGTCTGACAAATTCAGAACATGGGTGGCAGGGGTGACACTCTTTTTCCTGGTCTTCCTTGTGCACTCTGTAAATTACATGAGGGTGGGAGGGAGCAATCCTCAGGGTGAGTCAGAGGGGTTCTGCTGAACAGTACAAATGTTCATCATTTGGATGCATTTGGTCAAGCAGGGGACATGAGAAACCCTCATTATTTTAACTGTAGTGGGAAGATATACGATTCTGATATAGCACACAAAGAGCTAAACTAAAAGTGATTTAAATATTAAAATGAAATAAGTTTAAAAAAAAATCTGCCTAGTAAGAATTAAGCAAACCTAGAAAATTACTGAAAAATGTCTGCCTAATTCTCAAAACTCAAAACTATTCAGTGAATGAGATTTAGAGATATCTGTCATAATCCTTCTCAGTGTTTATATCTCTAGCTACACATGTTCCCAAAAGACAGTATACACCAGCTGACCAAAACTTCTATTCTTAGCCACAGACACTAGAAACGTGAAATAGCTTCTTCATTGCTGCAAGAGAAATGTGTTGGTACAAATTACGTTGCATTTGCTGTGGGACATACACACCTGTGATTATTAAAACACTACTCATGGGTAATTTGCTTGTGTGTCTGAGACTCCCGTTTCAAAATCTAGATTTCTTCTTTTTATTTTCCTTTTTCCTTCCAAATGGGTCAAAATGAATAGGAGATCAGACTTATATCTGAAATAATTGTTTTAATCTCTTTTGTCTTTCACCTGCAGATTACATGAATTTTTATTTTATTTTATTATTCAAGCAATTAAAATAGTGGATGAAACTGGATTCAGAACATAACTGTAATAAATGTCCTTTTAGCTTACAACAAGTCTTTAATAAGTATTCTGAGATTGATTTTTAAGCAGTTGAACACTTACCAGAGGCAGATTATACCTACATCATACATCAATAGCTCATTTATCAGTTAGCTTAAGTGCCAAAATCTTTCCTAGGTTTTAATTAATTGAGAAAGTCAATCTAACAAAGAGATTGGTTAGACATGATTTATTCTTCAAATACAGGTGATAGAAAGATAGGTTTTATCTCTCGATCACAATCTTGTAAGATCAGTGTTTATTTACTGAGAATGAAAGTACCTCAGTGAAATTCTGTATATGTGCTCTATGTGTCTTAAGCCTATGCAATGATCCCTTCTTCATTTAATTGTTATAAATCCATCACTTCTTCACTGCTTTCGAACTCCTGAAGAGATAGTATTTCTTTCAAACAACATGTGCAATGAGCCTCCCATGAAATAAACCTTTGTAGTAGAGTCTCTTGAAAGTGAAATAATCTACAAAAATTGTTCCCCAGATGTGCTATTTCAAGGCATATGAAATGAATATACAGCATGAATAACTTAATTCAGGTTGGAGGGACCAAGTTAAGGGAAGAACTTATGTAAAGAAACACAGCAGCGATTAAATTACATCTCTGCTCTCTATTTTAGAATATAGGTGAGAAAATAATAAATGGAAACAGGTGTGATATATGAATTTTAAACATTTTCAGGAAGTTTTTTTTTCTTTTCAGGATCACAATTAACTTTTTTTTCTCTATTGGAACGTTGTACCTAATTCTGGTAATTAGCATGGTTTTTCACTACTATAATTGTGCTATGTGATCATAAACCATAATATAATATGGCCCATAACTGTGGGGTTTTGTTCCAGAAAAGAAATTACAATAGTCAAAACCAAATTACAGTACAGTCCATCTCCTCTTTGATAGGTTGGGGGTCTTTCATTTGTTCATTTTTTTTTAAATTAGCAACAAAGTCTGCTGTATGTGTGTATTAAGTAAGAAATGAGTATTTTGTAGCATGTTAATTATCACCCTATTATGATATTTTAAAACAGAGAAATTAGTAAAATGTGTAATGTTACATGTGGGATTATGAAATTAGCTTTTCTATAATACACTTGTTCACCAAGTAAACACAAGATACATCTGTATATTTGACATTATTGTTTCTTACTGACAAAAGCCTTTATGCCTTGAGCATAAAGGTGCCATTATGGCATTCTTTATGCTATAAGATATCTGTTCAGCTGCCCACATTCCAACATCTTGAAGCAATTTAAGATGCTCTCATGTGTCTTGTCTGGTCTTCAGATGGCAACACATAAAGAATGGGCTCCTCTAGATCCAGTACAATATATGTCAACCTCACGGAACATATCTCAGACATCTCAAGGCATGTGAAATGGCACTAGATATCTCTGCAGGGGAACTGAACTTAGTTGAGCTTAGAGCAGTAATCATCTGGACATTCATGGACATTTCCTTTAGCAAGGATATTACGAGCTCTCTGACTGCATTATTCAGCCTTTCTTCTAACAATGTGTGCTTCAATTGCTCAACCACATCCAAATGTCTACATCACAGGAACTGAAGTAAAGTAAAATGACTGGCTTTTCCAATTCTGTTTGGTTCAGTGGTCAGAAGTTGCAAGTAAAATTTTACTGCTCCTGAAAAGCCAGTAAAAAGATTTAAAATTACATGAATGAACTGGAGCAGGTATTGTTCTGACCACCAAATTAAAAAATGAAAAATTATATTTCTTGAGCTTAATAGTTACATAGCTACTGCTCATTCTTAATAATATATTTAATAAAATTACCAAAACCCAACAGCATTGATGTGGACGAGAACATGCATCCAGCTATGCAATAGGAATTATAAATAATGAAATATAAACTCTGAGCTTTGGGTTTGTGTAAAGCCTGCAAAAAAGAATTCCCCATTTCATTAACTAAGGACACTGCTTAGGGCTCAGAGAGCCACATATAGGGTAGTCAATGGATAAATATTCTCCTAACTGCTCACATCTCATGAATGTTCATTAAGACATTCTGTTGAAGCTGAGAGGGTCCCACCAAAGCTGCTAAGTGGGAGTACCACAGCTGTCATCCTCAGCAGTTATTTGTATATAGCTGGTAGACGGTGGCACACAAACTATCAGCTGTCTGGTATAACAAGCACATGACAATATTATGATTTCCCATGCATCACTTCACGGGAGTGATAAACAAATGAGTATTTCTAAAGTATATTCTCTGTATCAGAATTGCAAAGTGCATTCTCTTGCTCTAAAAAAATCACATGAAATAAAAGAATAGAGATAAAGATGTAAGTATTTTATTCTGTTGAATGACATATTACCGACACTATTTCAAAAGTCTCTTAGTAGAGATATTTGAAGAGACTTAGATGGATCAATGCCTGACTGACATGTTGACATTTAGCTGCCTAAGTACAGCTCTAGTGTGCAATTCTAGCTTAATGCTTAAGGATAACAAGCTTAGCTACAAATTTTATTCTAAGGGGGTATCTGCAATACTTGTTGATTGATAGATTGATCAACAATCCTTAAGGCAAACAAAACAGTAAAAGGGAAGAGAGAGTTCATTTGCTTCAATCCGTGCAGAGAAAATTTTAAGACATTAATGGACAGCCCTAATTCAAGGATTTCCTATATGTGGCAGTTTAGATTTACTTTAGGTTTATTAACTCAGTAGCATTTAAGTGTCCACAGGCCTGCTGTTCAGTTTAGAAATACTTTTTTTGCCAGTCTATTTTTAAACAAGAAACAACCATTGCAGCATTTCAGTACATCTTCAAAGAGTGCCTCTTTAGAGTGCTGGTCCTTGGAATATTTTATGCATGCTCATGCATGAGGACATAAATTTGCTTTTATATATTTACTCCTGTTTACATTAGGCACAGTGACTCAGTTTATTCTGGTATTATGCTATGAAAAAACATCCTAATGGATGACAACTTTGCAGTATTGTACCCATACACATGCAGAACATTCTCAATTAAATGTGGCTGACCCACCAAATTTGTTCAGTTTATTTAGCAGAAAAATACATTATTGTTTCCTGAGTTTCTAAAACCTCACACATTTTTTGAAAAGGTATTTGAAATCGCAACAGTCAGTGACGGTAACAGTCTCATTAAAGGTCAGGAGATTTATGGTCTTAAATTAGAATGTAAAAATCAATACCTATTCGGATTTTTGTCCATAATAAAAACAAAGTTGTTTCTAAACGTCACTTAATCTGCCGGATATTGAATTATACTTGCATCTTCCTTTAACGTTCATGTAATAGGCTCATCTGAAGGTAGAACAAAGGAAAGATGGCAAGAGAAGACTACAAGAAATTTATTACCACAGCAAATATAATTTTCTGGAATAATCTTGGACTCATGGAAGTACGCAACTACGTTTCCTTCGAGCAGGATTCCACATTTCATGGTCTAATACTGACCTGAGAGCAATTGCTTAGAGTGAATAGACTAGGAGGTGTCTGCTGCGAGCAACTTCTCAGTCTTCCCTGACCTCCGTAAGGAGAGACTGATTCTGTACCATTTACAACACTACGATATGTTCCCTTTTTTCCTCTTGCCTCTCTTTGAAGGAGTCACAAAGCTGAAGGTGCTAATGAGGAAAGGCTCAACTTGTCACACTGAGTTAGCTGCTGTAATGGACCGAAAATGTGCTAGATTACCTGGAAATACTTTTCTTTTTTCCGCTACCATTATGGCAAGTTCTTGTATTCCTCACTTTCATGCCCCAACTAGATACCTAAAGCCAGGTGTGGCTAAGGGCCATTGTGGGCTCTTTTGTGAACGTAGTGGGGAGATACATCGGAGGGAAACATCTTTTACTCTCACTTCCCTATTCAGCAGTATAAAGAAAACCAACACTGCTTTTGGTCTGCAAACTCACATACACATTCAATCTTACTAATAGACAACACTGATAACTTTTAACAGCTTGTTGTCCTTTATAGAATAAAGACCCCAGCTTGTATCTTCATGAGGCCTCTCTGGTGAATCCTTATTCTGGTTTAGTTTACAGAGCATTCTGAATACTAGCAGTTATTAAAAAAAGGTAACCTCTCAATTATTTGTTCCCGTTTTAACTCTACTGTTGTGTAAAGCGTTTATGAAGAAAGAGGACCGGCTTCTTCAATTCTTTTTGGTTCAGTAGTCAGAAGTTGCAAATCAGATTTTCAAAAATGAAAATGTTATTGCTGTTCTGTAAGAATCTCATTTAGAAGGAATAGGTGTAAATTTTTTCCTGTGTATTGAACAGTAACTGAAATGAAGATACTATTAATGTAACATCTCATCAAGGAAACCAAATACATTTTTATTTAAATTGATGGGTCTTCAACAATAAGTTTTCTGGAATATATTTCCTGAATGAAAGCTTCAGAAAGAGGACAAACACAGCACTTTTCTGGTTTCTAATTTATTTTCAGTGATAGATTTGAAAGGTGTCTGTAGTTAATACAAAGCAAATGTTCTTTAGGAGAGAGGAGAAATGTGGGGTTTACTTTATTGGTATTTACAGCTTCTGAGTTTGTCTGAAACACAAGAACATCTACAGACTACAGAAAATTAGTAAAACTACAGACTACAGAACTACTGTCCTTTTTTTAAACAAGTTGGAGAAACAAAATCCAGTTATATCTACTTCAGCAATCCAAAGTGTGTTTGCTTATGCTTTGCAGAACAGTGTGGCGCAGACTTATCCAAGTTAGTATTGTTCAGGTCACTACTAACAATCCATATGCTTCTAACTAAAAAACAGTGATGAGGCTGAGAAACCATTGAATATTTGGGTAGGAATAAATACATCCTTGGCACTTGAGATTTGCATCAGTCAAACCATTGTTTTGCACAGGGCACTGTTTTCCTGGGTACACATGCACATCGCCACTCTCCCTTTGTTTACCCAAAAATTGCAGTAGATTTTGCCAGTTAATATAGAATAAATAACATAATTAAAACGAACTTAAAAACTTGAACTATTGTAGAGGTAACATAATGCTTTTTAGATTGAAGTCAAGATGGTACTTTTAATAGCATTGCAGGGCTGGCATAAATTCATAAAGTAGTATCTTTCTGAGAGTCAAAACAACTAGCATGTTATTTCCAAATATTTTGATTTATTATTTAATTTAAATCACAACTATTAAAAAGGTCATAAATTCTTAATGATATAAATATTTTAAAGTATTTTCATATATTCAGTAAAATATATTGATATCAAGTATTGCACAACAACAACAAAAAAACATAATATTTTCTAATATTTTATATATATATTTTATTCTTAAAATAAAATTTTAACACATCAAATTTATTTTGAAATAACAGCACATATGCTCTGTTTTGAAATAAGTAAGGCTTTCTAGTGATGAATTCTTAATGCAAAAATCTATGAGGCTCTTGGAAATTAATGCATTGAATGCAGTAGTCCTTTTATCAATTACAGAAATAATTTAGAGTATTATTGCACTGCATAGTTTTGAAAAATATTTTTTTACTAAAATTGATTCATTTTTTTCAAGTTATGTGTCATGGGATGTGCTTGAACTTTCTGGTATTCTCCACAGGATTGGATGGGGTCGTTCAACCTCCTCTTCCCCAGCCTTTCAGCCTTCTATGCTGGGGTAGGAATGATTGTTGGTGTGCAGAAGCGAATGTTTACTATAACAACATCCAAGCCTATTTCCCATACACAGTTTCCACAAAGCAAAAAGGTATGTTTTGATCATATAGATCATATGTATGTGTATATATATGCATACATATCTGCATATAACTAACTTAAGAAGATATTTATATCAACGAAATTGCCTGTGCTTCATGTTAGCTGTCTGCTGTAAGTTACTCTGAATTTTTCCTAGTAGGTGCATTTAAAAGCGAGTAGGAAATGAGGTGTGATTACATAATTCCCTAGTTATGCTTTTAATCTAGCCTATTAAGTTTATTAAGACCTTTATAATCCTTTAGTCAGCACAAATAATATTAAAAGACCCCTTTAAAGAATAAAGACAATCTTTCCCAAGTACTTCAGACATATGTTCAAACTTTCCTAGAAAAGGAAATAAAAGTGCAATGTAGGTGACTGTATTTTACTGAAGAATTATTTTTGAGTTCTACTCACCTACAATTTTCACAGGAAAATTTCAGGCACAGAACTCATTAGCAGCATAATTCACCATCATATTTCAAGTTCTTGTAATTCTGCAATTATTTATCAGTTACAGTATTGTACAAACATAGACATTGAAAGATTAATCAACAAACTACTTGAACTGATTTCTTCAAAAGGGAGAAACTCCTTCTCATACTATTTTTCTGCATTTTCAAGAAAAACCAGAAACATCCAGAATACTCAAGAGGCAATATGGTTAAATAGTAGTATTTATCAGAACTACAGCATCAAAGCAGATTAATTTCTGCTACATAACTTAGAAATTAAATAAATAAAAACCAACCGACCAAAACTCACAGAACCCAGAGAGTTTAGACATCCAACCTAGCCGGTGACAGGCATGCTTATGTTCTGATGTACGCCCTGGGCTTGGACTGTCTCCTGAGCTTTGGCCTTTATCTTAGGAGACAGTCAGTACACTTCAGTTGACCTTTCATGTGGAGAATAACCAAATTTAAATAGTATTTAAATTACTCCTGTTTTCTTTCCTTCTGCTCTTCCTCCCCAAAGATGCTTTGTTATATATGAGTAATGTAAAGTCATGAGGAAGCCAATCCTTTTCCTAAATAAATGGTAAAACTTCAGTAGTTCAAATGAGCTTCACCGAGCATCAAATGATCTATGTGTGAGATGTCACATTATCTCCTTATACTAACAAAGCCAGAAGGCTATTTTCTGAGCTTTTAACAGTCATTACTAAACATCTGATAACAGAAATTAAATATAATTAATTTTATAATTATGCATTTCTACAAAAATTAATCTTTGTATTAACTTTTACTAAAAATTAAGTCTTTATCATATCTCTAACTTTGCCTTATACACTGAAAAATGATAGAAAATGATAGAAAAAATAGGAAATAAATTCTTCCTTCCCATTCTATTTTTCTGATATTATGAACTTGTATTTTTTGAAGCATTTTAAAAAAACTTGACAGAATGACAGCTCCAAACCCAAACAATCTTTTAGTTTCACATTCTCGGATGCCTGTTCCATTTTATTTTCATTTATTTTTGAGACTCCCTTGAAATGAAGATGATAGTTCTAGCAAAGAACAAGAAATGGATAGTAGAAATATTGCAGTATCACACACTGAAAAAGTAAATCATATCTGGAAAGAAACTGCATAATAATATGCATCTTTCAAGGTTTTAAATATGGAAAGTCCTGTGCTTCGTTCAGTTTTGTTTTGTTTCAGTTTGGTTTTTTCATGTATCTTTCCTAATTTTCTGTTTACAATAGAGTTCAGTCACAGAGGGACACATGTAGGTTCCCTGACCAGATGTCTTCTTTTTACTGGAAACAAAATTTGACAAGTAGTCACAAAATGAAATTGCTAAAAGAAAAGGATTTATAAAATAGAAAACAATAAATTGTCTGGACAATTTGCTATTCATCCACTAATTTTCTATGAAATACACAGCAATCTGCTGTGGTTTAAGTTATTACTTAAATTACCTTTGATATTGGAATAACGGATAGAAGCTATTAGTGTGAAATCAACTTTAAAAAGAGCTCTAGTCATTGTCTTACCTCTATTACAAGGAAATTAGTATGAAAATAAAGTAAGAAACATGATTCATATACAGTTGGATACAGAAGTTGTATTTTCAAACTAGGTCACAAGGAAGAAATCCTGAGCTTACAAGTTTTAGCATGTAAAGGGATCAGCAATTATATGAACACAATATGAGCAATATGCACTTTGTTTTCAATAAAACTTTTGTTAAGTTCTCCCCTCAGAGCCTTTGAAAGACCCTATCCCGTTTTGATTTTTAATGAATTAATGATCAGCTAAAAGATCGGAATAGAGAAGAATTGAAATGAATGGTCATTTTTCATACTGAAGAGATCTCTACAGAAACATCCCTGAACAATCTGTGTGCTGGGTTTGTTGTTAATTATTTACCCAAGAAAAATGAGTATAAAATATTTTATTTAAATTATTAATGATAATCACATCTAACCTGATCATAGAGGCATAAGAAAGATGTCATGCTTCTAAATGACTGAGTAATACATTTGAGTGCTAACAAAAGTAGATTAAATTCAGTGTTGATAACTACAGAATCAAGGAGACTGCGGAAGAATCACCACATATGGGAAACAATAGGCTCTAAATTGGCTAAAAATTGGCTATTGCCACTTAGAAGAGAACTACAGATTCATTGTGGATAATTTTATTTTCTTGATAAATACAGCATACCATTTGATACTCTTTCCTTACGTTAATATATGCTAGCAGCCACTTACTAAGTCGGATGTTGGAATCTTTGATCTGGCAGTGAGTTTTTGTCTTTAAGTTTCAAAAAGGTGATATTACAGTAATTTAATTTTAATCCTCTTTATTTTAGCATTCCCTTAACAAAGACTATTCTTTTCTTAAAAATTTAAAATACAGGCACAATTTCTTTTTGAGAGAGTTTCAGTATCTTTATTCTGAGGGAATGGAAAAATCATGTTTGTATATGTGTCTATATGCAATCTAGAATGTATAATATACCACCACTGCCATGTTATTTTAAAAAAAATATTTCTTATAATCACCTCTTGAATCAGAAACCATACATTTAAGATGAGGCAGGACACACACCTTGGTGAGCATCTATATCCTGTCAGTTATTGGTAATGTGTCGGAAGTCCACACTTTCCAGACATAAAATGAAGAGTCAATTTTATATCATTTTATTGAATCAAACCTTCTCAAAGTCCCCATGGAAATTTGTATGCAATGAAATTAGAAACAGAACCTGATAAAAGAAAAACTAGTACACAGAAGCTGCACAAGGTTCCAGAAACCTGGGAGACTTTTGCCTCCAAAGCAAATGCACAGCAGAGACTTTATGAATACTCTTAAAGAAGAAGACAATTCATCGTTGTCTGATTTACTTCTGGTTAAAAATGGGTAGGTTAGTTCCTGCAGAGGCTATACTCTAATTCCTCAGTACAGCACAGTACATACTGCAGCCATTACATGGACTTAATAGGAAAGACTGACTTGAGTCATTTGTCATGACCAGCCATTTTATTATGTTTGCAGTTTACACAGTAGTATTTTCACAGGGCTGTGACAGCAATACAGCTCAATGCTTTGGAATGAGAAGAAAAAAAAAAGGAGAAAAAGTGTGAGAGAAAAGAAGAAGGAAAGATAATTTGAGAAGCTGTTTCCTTTATTCTGAGTAAAACTCTCCTTCACATTAATGCTTGTCACAACTTGTGTAGTCAGTGATAAGGTGACCCATATTTGACAGTGCTGTAAACTACAAAGCAACTGGGGCATGGAAAGGAAGCAAAGAAATGACAGAACAAAACAAAATGCCCCTCATTTCAGTCCTTGAAGCTATTTCTGAGTTGAGGATAGGAAACACAAAAACATTGGATAGCCATCAATCATACTAGTTAGCCAAGAATTTATTAATATAGTACCGTCACATATAGCTTTAAGCAACCTACTTGTGGCTGGCAGAACTTGGCATAAATGGACTACCCCATCCAACTGTGATCAAATACTCCTGATATCAGGCATGATTCTTTAAATAGACTTTCTTACATTTTGTTTTTGTCATTCTTGACTTTGGTTTCTAATTTTAGTGGGACCAATGAAGCCAAGCAAAATGATATAGTCAGTCAGGATTAACTGAAAACTAAAACGTTACTATTTAACTCCCACAATAAAACGCGACTTGCAGACTTCAATCTGAAATACATATCAATCATTTCTCCCTTATTTGTTTTCCTTTAAAACACTTTCTGGAGGATAAAGCTTTCACCAATGTTTGTTTCAAAATGCACTTTTCCCTGAGCGGTGATATTTTTAATTGACATGAGAAACATGCATACTAAAAACACAAAGGCTTGCAAATATTTCATATACTTCCCTCTTGGTATTACTAAAGTAACCTTTTCCAAAGGTTACAACTAACCTTTTGATGGAATTTTTTTCTCAAAAAAATGAAGGTTGACATTGAAGCTAGTTCTTATAACATGAAATATTCACAATTACTTCAGTGCTTTTTTCTTTGTGCTAAAGAACCCTTTTCAAAACATTCTTATTCAGCATCTTCTACTATCTATTAAAATTTTATATCAGAGTTAAAGTTTTATAAGGTTTAAGGTTATGAAATATTAAGACAGGAGTTGAGCTTGTGATAATCTCTGTTTAAAAGACAGCAAATGTATCTACCAGAAAGGAAAGAAATACAGATTTTATTATATTGCTGCTTTAGGGAGATGCTTTTCTGATATTTCTTTCTCATGCTATATTTATTTTTGGTCAATGGATAACAGGAAAAAAACAAAAGAAAACAACCATCGAGATCCAATAAAATGAAATTGTTACAAACTTTCTTTCAAAACTTTCAATTAGTTAGTCTTGGTCAATCTCAAAATCTAATTGGGCACTACCGGTCAGCAGACATCAAAGGTATTTTAGCCGATACCGGTAGCAGAACTGTCAGGAGCTAAGGGGCTCTGTAAGGTTGGGCCTCAATCTGAATACATGCTGCTTGAATTCAGAAATCTAGTATCTCTGAACAGCATCTCTGTATTATTATATGCAGCTCTTAAGTGTGGATGCTGAAAAGCTGCTGGCAGAGAAAAATCCAGCATTTTGCAAGTATTCTGTGAAAGTCCTTGGTTTCCACGTAAACAAGCAGGATGGTTTTCTAAACATCTTGCAGCTGTGTCTTACTAGGAGTCTAACAGGTGGTGTGGGGTCTGGCCAATCACTTGGAGAGGTGGTTGGACCAGGGACCAATGATCCTTGCCATAGACCAATGCAAGGATTATATAAGGCCTGCCTGTAATTAAGTAAAGTAGGCTATCATTTCCCGTAACTTCAGCTGTGACTTGGACCTCCATTTCTTCCTTGCTGCCTGTGCTGCAACACTTAAGCACATTTAAAAATCATTTGAATGGATGGTTCAGCAGTGTTAAAAAGTTGAGAGTTTTCTTACTTCTCCATAGGTGAAAAATATGTGCCCTGGCCTGAAAATAACACTTTCAATTGCAAGAGTAACTTAACTCCTGAAACTTTCATTTTGTATATGTTTTTCTAATTTGTAGAATTTTCATTGTAAAACAGTTTATATAATTTTCTTTATCAGAACTGTGCAATTCTTGTTTTCTATCTGTTTTAGAACCTTCTGAGTTACATTTTTATCCTAATATCTCCTTTCATAAAGTAGTAGTTGTAATTTGAAGTAACTCCATCTATATATGAAAGACAGCAGCTAAAAATTATTCTTTATTTCTACCTTTGAAAGAATATTTATTCGCTTTTAATTCATTCTTTTTTATCATTTTAGGTTAAGATAATGAGGTTTGGGTGCCTACATAGAAATTTAAGTGCATTAGAAGAGAAAAATTCAGATTCTGCCTTGCCCCAGTCTATTCTTCATTATTCTATTCATGGACAATCTTTATGGAAACATAGAATGGGTAGCTGTCTTAGGTCACAATGTAAGTTGTAACCAAAAGTACGTGTTAACCACCATCTGTTAAAACCAGAACAGCGTTCTTTATCTCTTCTGTGACACATCTCTGGTAACTGCCTCCAGGAGGTATCTTCTGTTAATGAGCCAGCTGCTAAACCCAGGTGGGTTCTTTATCTCTTCCATGACAGATCCCCGATAACTCCCTCTGGAGAAATACTTTTTCTGTTAATGGGCCATCCAGCTTCACTGTATGACTCATAAAATCACAGCATCCCACTGTGAGATGCTCCGCCCAGAGGGAGGAACCAAACATTCCTACCTGGATATAATCTGAGGTTTGGAACAGCACGCTCAGCCCTACCTACTGGATTCCCAGAGGACAAGAGCTACATAATCACTGAACCTTCATAGGAAGACCAGACCCTTTCTACCAGATCACCACTTCAACAACCACATCCATCACTACAGGAGGACTGCAGCCACTGTTCGATGGGTGGTTCACAGGGTTTCAGGTTGTATCCTGACTCTGTCAGTGTTTCTGTGCTACTGCATTTATTTTTAATTTTCCTATTAAACTGTAGTTCTGATTTTCAGTCTCTCATTGGTTTGTTTTCCAGCTAGTACAGTCGCACAAGAATCTAAGCACTTCTTAAGTGCAATCCAACCCATACTACTGTAGACATCTGAGATATGTCAGCTGAACCATGGCCTAAAGTATACATTTTTCTCCATTTACCACAGAATATAGAAAGATACACCAAAATGGGTAATCTAAATCTAAATGTAAATGGCTAAAATGCATTGAGATACTCTACCTCAATAATGATCTCTCTCAAGAACTGTGATCCTGCTTCCCTCTCATCACACAGATAGAGAACCCATCTTGTGCAGTACATGCCACATCTTCTTTGTTCAGACAAGCTATATTCAAATATTAAGTACAATATGTTGACTAGATGAGTTAGACATCTTTTTTTTAGATGAGTAAAACTAAATAGAAGAAACTAATGTATCACGGGAAAAACAAGGCTGAAAGAGGTTCATCAAAGCTTACTGCCTGCAGTTTTAGCAAAGAAAATTTGGAAAAGCTGTTAAATTGATTTTGACCTGATAATCCAATATACAAAAGTAACAGTAAGAAAACTTATGGTAGTCAGAAGAGGCTTGCTAAAAATCTAGTTCCTCTGTTTTGCGTGCCAGTTTTCCTAAGTTTTCTGATTATAAAACCTAAATAATATGGAGATTGAAAATGAAATGCCACTTGAAAAGGTCATAAAGCAGGGGCAATACACAGTATGTGACAAAAGGTTTAGCAGAAGAATAATACTGCTTTTTTTTTTGCCCCTATTATGCTTTTAACAAAAATATTATTTCCTATATATAAGGTTGCTATGGCTCATTTCCTTTTGACACTACATCTTACTGAGTTGTTATCAGCAGTAATGGAAAATAAGACTGAAATATTATGCTGATAGTAAATTATAAACCTTAATAAAAGACTAATTTAGCATATTTCTTCAAAAGGCATGGAATAATGTGGAGTTCATCCAACTAAAACTTATTACTGTTATTGAAATCCTTATCTGTTCTCAATCATATAGCAAGTATATATAAACATAGGAGACTATAAAACCCAAAAGATTACTTAAGCAAGATAACTATTCACAGGGAAGAATTTATGTACTCAGAAAAAGCACACAATTTAAAAACATTCATGTGGTGGCCAAATTCCCCAAAACATGATCTGTGATCTCAGAATTAATAGCAAAATATATTTTCCTTCTTCCATTAAATTTGCAACCATATCTTGAACCATTTGATGGGATTTTGAGACAAATAATTTTCCAAAGTTCTAACAATGCAGTCAGAACCTTGATGATTTCACGAACCAGAATGCAAAAATTACTAAATAAAACGTCCTTATCAGATCAATCCAACATATTAATCTCAATAATTTAGTACTAGTTCTTGTCATAGTCCTTGGGGTTTTTAACTATCTAATTACGATCTGAGAAAAAAACCTTTTTTTTTTTAAATGAGACTGGGATTTTTTTTTCCATATGCCATATAGGATGTTTCAGTAATTCTGAAAATCTTAATTATTAATTTTAAATCAATAAATGGTGGCAGTGGAATCACTCCTTCCCACTATCTTTTTTATAAAAGAGTATTTTATCACAAAAATATGTTCATGGAAGATGCATGTTCATCCCTGCTTTGTGCACAGAAAGAATCATCAGATCTTTTTTGACTGACCTTTCCATCCACAGTGAATTGAATTAGAATATAATGATCAAATTGTACACAGAGGGATTATTTGTTCCTACTTTCAACACATTTTGGCTTCCATTAATTTTCAAACAAGCTTAAAGAAATTTGCTACATGGACTCATTTAATGTAATCACTTGCTACATGGATTCACCAGACATTGTTTTATGAATTATCACGAGAAAAAGCAAACCAGGGATTGGAAAATAAAGGTTATGGCAAAAATACAGATAACTTTACGAGATTTTCTGAAATACCGCACAGTGAAGACAAGACATGCAACATATTTACGTAAATAGTCATTAGCAATACCTGGTTCTGATAGATAATTTATCTTTAAATTAGTTCAGCTTTACATAGAGTTTTAATATTCTTAAATTGTCTACTGTACACAATATGAAGTTTGTGTTTGTTTTGTGCATTTTCAGACATTTTTAGTCACAGTTCTGTTCCTGAAGAGAAAAACCTCTACATAAGCAATCACAACTGCTGCTTACTCTGATACGATGCTGGAATTCATTTTCTGGCAGAAAGATTGCCTGTTATGGTAATGGTAAGGAATCTTAGAATAACTAAATTCCACCTCCACACCAATAGGAATTGTATTTTTCTGAGCTCCATCTAAGTGTCCTCCAATGTACTGTTTTTTTCAAAAGATAATAAGCCAATATTACTCCCTGTATCTTCTCCAGGAAGTTTTGGATAAAATAATGAAAAATATATTAAAAAAACCCCAAACAATACAAATCATGTAGGAAAGTGAGACCCATGCACTTGTTATTTCACTATGCTCAAACACACAGGGATAAAAGTTTCATTAGAGTGTTGTAGCCTCAACAGCAAAGTTAGCAACAGATAATCAAAACATCGTATTTGCAAAGAGAGGCAGCAATACTTCCAAAAATTAGCATTTTTCTGGTTTGTCTATCTATATCTATATAGACAGAAACATACAACTATACACATGTTGAAATATCTAGACTCCTTGCCATTTAACATAAATTAAAAAAAAAAGACATATTGACATTTTTTTCTGCTTAATTTAGGCCATAATCATACTTTCTTGAAAAGTTTTAGCAGATAATGTTATCTGCATACACTAGAGAGAGAACCTATCATCTGCTTGTAGCAGAATGCTCAAACCATCTGTTGGATTGTTTTTTTCAACTGCTGTTTTCATATGCCAACATAAAAGCCAAGCAAAGCGAAAATCCTGAAGTATATTCAGCTTTTCCTACAGTACAATAACCATGGGTGGCTCTGTTTAGACTACACAAAAAGGCAAGAGAGAAAAACAAGCCCCTGAAGAGAGAAGTTATTTGACTTCACCTTGCAAAATAACATATGCCTAGCCACATCTCTGTTGTAATAGAACACTTAGATTGCAGGGGAAAAAAATAAAAAGAAAAAAGGGTACTTTCCAAGTTTCATTTGAGATTAATTAATCTCACTAATTTTTAGGTTTTTGTATTTTTTTCATTGATCTTTTCAAAATGTTCTTGCGTCATGCACAAAGGAATTCATTTCAACACCAGACCAAAAATTTAAGAAACATCTGTATCATTTCTTAATCACCGAAATTCAGAAAGAAACCTTCCAATGAATTTCTCCTTCTGAAATAATCCTCTTATATCAGAGTTCATAAGTCAAGGCACACTCCTTCCTTTCTTAATTACTCACTGCCTCTTTTTTGCTACAATTCCAATAACCACTACAAAGACACTTCAGACAGAAATTGCCCTGAGTAGACAACCATGTTTCCTTCTGTGCATTACACTCTTAATGATGTGTACTCTTTTATTATAAGAGGATTAAGAGCCTTACACATAAAAAGATCTTATTTCAACTCTCAGATTCAGTAATGTTTGAAGCCTGTCATGACAACAGTGTCACCTGAAGAGAAATCAACTTACCAACTTCCATGGTGGTGAGAGAGATGGCACTAGAGATTTAGTGCTACGAGGAAACCACACGAAGTTCCTTTCAAGTTTTTATTTTGTATCTAATTCACTATCTGGAAGCAATAAACTTCATTATATTTCCCACAATATTCTTAAGATAATGTAATGAGAAATATGACACAGAGTGGGATAATTGGGTGGGATAGCAATGAAGTTTGTGCACAAAAAGGAACACAATAACTTTCACATAGAGTTACAGCTTGATGAACTAAATACACAAGTTTTAATTCTGTACTGAAACTTTTTTTTTTTTAATAATTACTGTGGATAAATTAATGTTACTCTAACATTTACTTGGTGGAGATTTAGGGTCTTGCCTTTAAGGACTCAGACTCAAAATAGCTAGTTTCAGTTTATAAATTTCCCCATGGAATTCAGGTGTTTTTGCTTCAGTGTTCTCTCTTAAAAAACAAACAAACATACCAAAAAAAATCCCACAAAATGAATAAATTAAAAAATACCCCCACAAATAATAGTACTGGCATTTACTTTCAATTAATGCAATTTCATTAAACACTAAGCTTTTTAAGATATGAGTCTGTGCATGATGTTAAATGTCAAATATGATGGGGACTGATTTTGGTTATGCCTAGTCATGAGATCTGGCACACCACAGCACTCCAGTGGAAGAGCAATTCAGCTGAAGCCATAAAATGTAAAGAGAGGATGTACTTAAATTCTAAAAGATATATTCAATGATTGTTGTAAAAATGGAATGATAACAAAAAACTTTTAGTTCTCATACAAAAGGTTAGATTTTTTAAAAATCTTTGTCAGCATCTGCAGGCAACCTTTTCACAGAAAGATACTGACTGACAGTTTGTGAGAAATTATTGAATGTGCTTCTTTCTTCAAGGGAAAAAGACTGTCATGTCTAAACATGTCATGACTGACAGAAGTTTGTCTAGTTTATTACAATCTTATAATCGCGGATATCAAAGAGTCCATACCACTACCAGGAAATCTTTTTTTTTATAAAATACAATAAAATTCATTCCCTGTGATAATCTTTTCTTGATACAATGTGTTTCCTAAAATGATAGTGATTTTTTTTTTTTACCTTCAAACAATCCATGTGTTTCTTGATTGTTCTGGACAATACAGTAGAGGTGAGGCTCTACCCAAACAGATCAGAGAATAGGAATTCTTTTTTTGCAGGCTATGTATCTGTTCAACGACTCCTACGATTAAATTTTAGCAGCAGTATGGAATATTTGATTTATATTTTATTTGCTTCGTACTAACTGCAACACTTCTGCAGAATGCTACCTAGACATTTGATCCTACTTGACATCTCTGCTGATTATTGTTGTGACAGGATAGCAAGGTGCACTACTCCATATTCATTTCTTCAGAGGTGGGGTGGTTTTTTTTTTTTGAAGATTATTGTGCACTTTAATTCTCTCTTGTAACATATAGGTGAATCATTTAAGACTATTTTCATTTTTATTTTTAAGAAGCACATGCTTTACTTCATTACTTAGTCCTTATTGACTAAACTAAAAGTACTCGGTGCAAAAGAAGCCCATAGGAAGAATTCCTACTGATACAACTACTGTTCCTAATTTTTCATGTCAAGGCTTTCCTCTTCAATCCCTTTTATAGCACTTTTCATAAATTCCATTTACATCTCCAATGAACAGTGTACAGAGCATTCACTTTCATCTAAATTTCTATCCTCTCAAAGACTATTACTTTTCAAACAAAAATCATTAATCTTCTAAATTAAAACACCAGAGTCAAGATATGCAAAAACTTAATTCAGGAGGATTAATTATCTTCAAATATGTTGGCGAAGGCATTGTTATTAACAAGCAATTATTAACTGAAGCTTTTGCTATTAAAAAAACATTTTCTGAGATGTGACAGTAGTTTGAAGTCCTTATATCTATCAATAGAAGACTAAAAATATTTTTAAAAATTGTTTCCACTGACTGAAAATATTGAGAAGTTTATTCCATATTGTTTACCTTCCCTCTTCCCTTCTTTGTCCTCTCTCCTTCCTTATTTTCAGTCTCACATATACTTTGGAGCTGCACTTACTATTGCTCCTTTGAAGGGGGCGTGGTATTTCTTTTGGGGTATTTTTGTTCCGAACTTCAGATAATTGATGTAAAAAGTAGATTATCTTTATGGATAAGTTAATAGTAAAAATTATGATGAAACAACTGGCAGAAGAGAACTCAATAAATAAACAGAGCATAAATAGAGCCAACAGACATTACACACAGAAGGTTTGCATGTAGCACTGATGATTAGCATTATAAAACTCTATAATATAAATAGTTCTATAAAATTAATCTTTCAGACATTCATAAACTATCATAATTTGACTGCATGAATAAAAATACAGCAATGCATATGGAGATAAGTTGTGGATGGATGTACACTAACATTACAAATTCCAGTTTACAAGTAGAAAAATAACAAGGAATATGGGAAAAAAGCGGTGAACGGATCAGCCTGAAGGCTTGGACTGGTGATGCACCTGTCTGGTCTAGAACATGAAAAGAACTTACATCTCTGCAGGCAATCAGAAGCCTATCTAAGAACTGAAAGTTGAGTATCTGAAGTGCCACATATTCCTGCAAATACAGATGCAGTGGTTTTTATCATGTTTTCTCCATACTTGCTGAAGATAAAACAACTTCTATGCTCTAAAACAACCTACTCACAGCTAGAATATAAAATAATCTGGGAAAGAATATTTTCAATAAAATCACACAGCACAACAAAACTACACATGAGGTATGCATCCTGTACTTTTTTCTCCTTACATATTTCTACACTCTATTTCAGGTATGGATCACTTACATCATTGAAGAATCTCTAGAAAGAATTAGGAGCCCTAACAGGATTCAGTCCTAGGACTATATTCAGCAAAGACAGTGAGTGTGATTAAATTCATTCAGAATAAAGGATGTTTTGTGATTTTTTATTTGATTTGGTTGAATCAATGAATAATGTTGCTGAAATAGTAAAACTGAAGACTTGACTGATACAGATAAAAAAAGAATGAATGGCAGATGATGTGTTCCATGAATTACACTCAGCTACTTATTAAAGAGTAAGACAATCATTGCCTATTAAACTCAAAAAATCAATCCCATGTGACAAAGATTGCTGGTTTAGAGTCAAGAAATAATTTTTAAGTTTTGAAAAAGACATTTCTGTCTTCCAAACACATTCTGAGATAATGGCAAACAGTAAAATATAAAATCTCTTATTTTCAATTTTACACTGTCTTACATGTTTTATTTCTAACATTTCATTTTAATATAATAAATTGAAGTCCAAACTTTGGAATACACACCACATTGAACCAACTATTAGCTCTCTATGTCTATTTCTGAGTTAAATAATGAACAATTATTTTCCATTTTATCTCATTAATTAAAGTCAATATTTTTCATGGGTCAAGTAGAACAGATGAAATTCCACATGAAGTAGTGAAAATGGAAATCAAGAGATAAGACGTGCCTGTGTAAGTCAAAGAATGGATTCAAGATCCTAATTGGTAGGAAAGGTCTATGCAACAGCCAAACTGTGGCAGGGAGATCTGCAATAACGGCCTGAAGAGTGAAGAAATAGGACGCATGATTACAAATGTGGTCTGGAAAACCAGGCTACTCATGACAATCACCTCTGATGCCTTGAATATATATCCTTATGACTATAGAACTGTAACATTGGTCTAAACTAACAGTAATCCTCAGCATTGCCAGTACAAACATTCAAGACTTCAGCTGGAAATAGGAGATATGGACATGTGACATAAAGTATGTATGGAAGCTTCCAGGTAAATTTTAGCATGAGCTTTGGAGAAACTTAATTTATTATGCAGAAAAATGTTTTCACTTATTACAATAAATTAAAAGAGCACTTTTAAAGTGTAAATGCTAATGTTTTAACCTGTTATTACATTTAAAAGGAACATTTTCAAAAGTTCTGAAATAAAAGATTTAAAATACTAATGGAAAAACATCTAAAAAGATTTTAAGCTTTACTCAAACTCTTACCAAAAAATCATAATATTTTACTATTTTGGATCTGTGTTTGTCTTAAATTATTGGTAAGTTATGACTTTTTCAAATAAAAATCAGAAATTTTAGATACTGCCGAAATTAAATTTTTGGTACAGTTAAGGTTTGGAGATTTGAGGGATCTTTTTTTTCAGTATTACTAGGGATGATTACACGGTCACTTATCTTTCTGAGGAAGTTGCAGCAGTTCTTAACCTTTTAGAGGATAAATTTCCTTTCTGAAACATTAGTAACATCTGGTTCTTTCCCTAGTATAAATAGTTTACTTTAAGTCCTCAATTCCGTATTTAAAATTTTTTCTAACACCAGAAAATTTGTATGCTAGGAAATTTTGCCAAAACATCATAGCATAATACTTAAGGAGCAGTTTTCACCTAAAAAATGCAAGCTTGAGATACAAAAAGAAAGAGCAAACTTTTAAACCAATTCCAACAGAGTATAAAAAAAATGTGTCACAAGGATAAGAAGTAGCTGCTAGAAAGAAATGATCATGTGCTAAGAGTATGTTTATATGCATCAGCACCATTCTTATGAATTTAACAGATTCCAACTATATGCCCTTAATTTTTTTCCATATACAATATTTAAGTGAACTGCACTGCTTGCAAAAATGCTATGAAGGAATCAACTCTAATTTATTTATTAATAACTATATAAATTATATACATCTATGAACTTTTAATATATGTAAATCTCATGATGTTTATATGCAGAGAGAAATGCAGGTTATACATATTTATTTGTGCACATATAGACTGAAGTATGTCCCTACTATTATTATTCCAGAAATGGTTTCATCGAGGAAAAAAAACATTATATTCAAGCCACCAGTATTTCTGCAGACTTATCTATAAAGACTCACCACCAATGGGATTTTCCAGATGGCTGTTCTCTGTACTTGCTTTCACTTTGACTATGAAAAGGTTGAAAAGCATTTCCCTTTTGTAATGTTCTTGGATGTTACCCATAAGACATCCATAGTTTTAGGGGTATTTTACTGATTCAGTCACTCTCTGTGCAACTGATCTTTTCACTGCCAAATATTTTCTTAATTTTGAATTTTTTTGAAATATTTGTGCAAAACAGCGTAAGTTAGTCCAGAGGAAAACAGAATGGATGGTTTTGTCAATGCTGAAAGTACATGTGTAACAACAATCAAAAAGCTGGTCAAATCTTTTACTTTCTAGTGTGTTTAATGGTCTGATGTTTTCTAGCAGCATCCATACTTTTATTGAGATGAGTGATATGCTTTTTACTAACACTGTGAATATATAATAGATTCAATTTATTCTATCCTTTTATTCTTTTTAGAACAGTTTGAATTTGCAATGTAGACTTCAAATGATGTTCTTTTATCAAATTTAATTGAACATTAAACATTTAAATTGAACATTTGAACTTGAACTAGCCACTTTAGACTTCTGTTACACTCAATGAAGAGAAATAGAGACATCTGAAAGATAATTCACCTTATTCGAATACGTGCATCTAAGAAAGAAATGAGATGAGAGAGGATAAATCCCCCTCACAGGCTAAACATGTTACTCAAACTAAAGTGTCTTGCTGACCCATTAAACACAGCACACAGTACCATCAACTTGGCAGCCAGCGATGAAACAAGTTAGAGAACAAAGTAAAATGGAGAGCTGAGGTAAAAACATAGGAAGGGGAATTCTATTAGGATTTTATTAAAACTGACTAAGGAGATAAGGGAAGGTTTAAATGATACTGAAATTCAGAGATTGCGAAATAGGGAGAAACAGAAGAATGAGATGTCCAAGAAGCTGCTAATGACTAGAGGAAGATAAAGGCAAGACTGGACAGTAAGTAACCTGGTAAGTAAATCAACGAGGCAGATGGTAAGAGAAGTTGGTAAAACCAAATAACGCTTTGTGGGTAAGGAACCTAGGATTTGAGGAAGGCACTTGGAAATCCCTTGAGACCGTGGAAAGAAGGAAAAAAAGCTAGAATAAGATCCAGGAGAACGCAAATTCAATACAAAAAGAATGTGAAGAGGATGTAACAAAAGAAAGTAAGTTTGGAAGCACCAAGAAGAAAGTTATATGAATCTTTGCTTGTCACTAGAATTCCAAATGCAGTGGAAGACTCTGAAGACTTGCCTTTTCTTCAGCTGTTGAATTCTTCAATCTTTCTGCAGAGAGAGTCCACCACCACCATTGTAATCACTCACATAAAAATTAAGAACTTTCTTTTGATGTCAGTTAATCTATCAGTTCAAGAGGCAATGGGATACCCAGTGAATCCTCAAGTTTCAGTTCTGCATTCAAGTGGTGGACAAAAGAAATGACAGCACATGAAGTGACTTGTGTGTTCTTCTGCTTCTTTTGTCAAAAACAAAACCAAAACAAACAGCCAAGCTTTAGAAATGCTGTTCTACAAGTAGCAAAGCTAGATTCTAAAGTTAGGAAATTCTAGACCTAGATTTTCCTTGTAACTTATTTAATTCCATACACGTACATATACAGTCTTCAGCTATGTGATTTTGCACTATTTTTATCACCTGATTCTTCTGCATCCCATGCACAGAGCACAGATCCTCTGAGAATGAATAAGAGCTTTGGAGGAGAAAGGTCTGTGCCCTGTGTTGTGTAGGAACTCTGACTCTTTTGTTGTGGAAGTTAAAAGTGTAAATACAAAAGCATAAAAGTTACGTAACCATTTTTACAAGTTTCATAATCAAATTGAAAAACTGGCTCACGATAAAAACAAATGGATTTTTCTCTTCTGATTCCATAACCTAGAAATGCAGAATCGTGTGATGTATATTCCACCCTAAGCATTAAATCGCCTTCTTAACAAAGCAGTCTATCTGAGACAGTATAAAAACATAAGCAGCTATTAATTTGACTTCTTTAGTATCTAATTTTAGGATCTGGTTATCACAGCAGAAGCTATGGTTCAAATGTGGATAGCACCTCAGAAAGGCCACAGCCATGATCAATTGTGAAAATACTTGAAGCTGTGAGAGCTCACAGGATAGCCTAAGACACAGGAAAGTATTTTGATTCCTCTCTCTTTCTAAGGTCAGGTACTGAGATGAAAGCTGTAAACAGGAAACTCCATTTACTTAGAAACCAGAGACCAGAATCCTCTCATGAGACTAGATACACTTACAACGGTACATGAAGTACTTAAGTATCAAATTTTTATGACAATTTTATCTACATCTTCTAAAATGGTCAAAATATTTTCTCATCAAATTAGAAAGCTGCATTGAGAATGTTGCTCATCGTGACAGGTTTCAAATTCATAATTTTCTATAGCAGCATGCCAACCACAAGGCTGTAGGTTGCTAGGAGAAAAGGAAGAAGACTTGGAAGTGGGAGAGACTAATGGGTAAAAGAATCAAAATGCAGGATTTGTGGTGTCAGAACAGAAAAATACAAAAGAAATGCTTACAGAAAAGCTTTGATCCTATAGTTTAATCATGCACATTTTTATGTTCCTGATTCTACACTGATCATAAAGATTGAATTTAAATAAATAGTTTTGACCACAGAGATTTGTAAACTAAATTTCTCAGTTAATGTTTGAAACAGAAAATCGTTCTCTCACTTATTAACCTTTTGGATTCCCATTAATACTGAATTTTTTACTTCCCATTGACAAACTCAACAGAAACAGAGTAAAATGCTTTCCTCATGACTTTTTCTAGGTGACCCAACATTGAGCATGAAACTGCTGTGTGAGGAAGGCACAGTACTCAGTCTTCTCACTTCTTGCTTTATGGCACACTTTTAGACAGTATCTAATGGTGGGAGAATTTGCTATTTTCTTTCAGAAGCTGCATTTTCAAATTCTTGTATGTTTTATGAAAGACTTCTGCATTGTCAGTGCTTGCTTTACATGGGTTAGGCATATCTGGCATATCCTTGGAACAGTCTCTTAAACAAAATGTTAACTGAATCCTGTGTTCTCCACTCCTCTTGCACACAACCAGAGGAGTCTGGGACTGGTTTGCAGATGGGCTCATCATTTATGGGTGCAGCTGAGAACAGAGGAAGTAGTGGGAGAAAAGTGCTATATGCTCTGAAACCAATCAAGTCAATGTTTTTTGGTGGGTTTTTTTGCCTCTCTTTCTGGTTTACCCCTCCACTGTAAAATCGGGCTGTCATAAAAATAAACCTGTTACTAGTTTGTGAGGCATGTACTGATTGTAGTGGTGAACAGTGCTGAGGGCTCAAGAGGAATTACATCTTCATAGGATTTGAACAGTGTAAGGCAAGAAAAACATGCTACCACCCACTCAGGAAGAAGGGACTAAAATAGTAATTCTTTGCCTATTGAGTGAATCCCATTCATGCCGAGGGATGATTAACGTGTCACCCAAAAAGAGCCATCGTGATTATGTAAAATCTCCATAATAAACTTCGAGGATCTATCTGATGGCTGTATTGCAGATCTTTGCACTGGTATTTTCCAAGCATTTTGTGGCTGATTCGTAAATCTTAATTATAAATTTGTATTATAGATTTTTTTTCCTAACAGTTTTGTCTCAGAAAATGAAGATCAAAAAAACCATCTTTAAATATCCACCTCACCTATTGACAATTTTGTCATGCCAGCTGTAAACCAATTTGGCATGCATGTTTCCAAGCAATTCCAAGCAATCGGACAGTGTTTAAAGCTAATAGTTAACCATAAAACTTTTTTGTTTCTTTTTACAGATACAATATGGAAAACACAACAATTAAGTAAGTACTTTAAAACATGCCCTGTCTAACCCTTCAGTCTTCTTAATGCCAGTAGGACTATACACATAGCCTTACTTATACATAGATGTACTGTACAACTGACATGACAGGATGTTCTTTAGAAACATGCAAAAAACCCAAATCAGTAAAGTAGAATGTACTTATTATTCCACAATATCTAACAGAACACTACAACTAAAATTAAGAATTTGCAATCATCCAGCTTACTGTTTAGCTTAGACGTAGAAACTCTAACTAAAACTCCACTGAAAAACAAACCCAACTGAGCTGAAAAAGGATACTAGTAAAAAATTCATGTCTCAAGCTGAGGAGACCAACTGGGAAAAAAATTAATAAAAAGAAACTAACAAACAAACAAAAACCCAACCAAAACTCTTTTGGAGATACAAGGACCCCAAGCAGACACTAAAAATAAAAAACAAGAAGTAATTTTCACTTGTACATATGTCAATAGCAGAAATAACAAAAAAAACCATAAATCCCAAGCATAGAACCAAAGCCAAATCGTCAAACTGCTCCTCATGTTATGTCCTACCACTGAGTTTCAAGCTAATACTGACCAGAGACCTCCAGTTCACAACACTTGAAATAATGCCAACATGATATATATATATATATATATACATATATATATATCTGAACATATTCAAATATTGAATTCTCACCACTTTCACATAACACCAATATCGTTTTCCATACAGTCCTCAAATATTAAAGCAGTTGTTAAATGTGGGCAGGACTAGATACTACGGAAATTCAGAAGCTGTCACTCTGTGTACCAAAAATCCAGGTATATGCCTAAAGGATTGGTGGAAGTCCCACATATCGATCTGTTTATGTGTTTGATAGTATCTGACATTCTGGACTGAAGAGTAGTTTACATATCCTATAGTCACAGTGAAGTAAAGAAGTTGGCACCATTTCTAAGACTTATCTCTACAGAATGGGTGAGACATAAACTTCCAGGGCATTAGAAGTCTGCTGGATTACAGAACTTCCAAGCACAGAACTGCCATTTTTGCAGCACTTTCGACCTTTTGCCATAACATACAATGTTCGTAGAGGTAAATGAAAGGTTCTTTGATGAGAGACAGAAAGGGAAGTCTTAGACTCTAAAACTATCTTAAACACATTCATACCTCAAAAGGTGGCATTTTCATTAGTAACAAAATCCTCTCTCCTGACAGTTATTTTAAATCTGAACAAATCTGAGCATATTCCTTCAAGAGGACTACAAGTTACTGATGACTAGATGTGTTGTCTCAGTAGCAATGAACGAAGAACATGGAATAAACGGATCATAAAAATCAAGTGCAATAAGAGAATTAATCAGATACATAATGTCAGAGTACATACATTCTAGCAAGTCGACTCTCATGTACAAATCAAGTGGTGCCATTAAAACTCAGTAAGCTTCTGTTAGTATGCAGATCTCTACAGAGTCTTAGATGAGTGACACACCTAAATGAAAAGTCTGTAGAATGAAACTATATTTGTAACAGTTTTTAACCTCTCCCATTCCCTCTTCAAAAACCTTGAAGAGATAATTTTAGGGTTGGTGTTTTACCTGTCTTGATAGCATATCTAACAATTTGAATCGAATCCTAGGATAAGCACCTTCTTGTTGCTCAGAACAACTTCCAATGTTCAATAAAACTTCGGTATTGCTTTTTCTTTTAAAAAGTACCCTAAGTTACTTATCAGCTATTCCACGTGTTTACACTAAGTAGCTCCTATGAAATTAACTACTCTAACTGGCAAAACAACAAGAGATTCAAGGAGAGAATATATGCTTTAGGGGTCTCTGAAAAGGTGTAACATAGTCAGTTACACACACATATGTTTATCTACAGCATACTAATCCAAACATACACACAGTACTGTCCCTTCATCCAATATTTAATACTATATACTTTACTTTCAATATGAAAAAACAAAACATTTCTTTCATTTCTTTTCATGTTTAGAAACACAACTGTACCTTTCTCTCCATAGGATAACAACAACCAAAAAAAAAAAAAATAATAAAAAGACAAGAGAAATTAAAATGAAGTAATCTTACCCATGGGGAGGTGGGGGCAAGCAGAGCTAAAGCAATGAATCATTCTACCCTTAGGACTATCTGTATCAGTTTTTCTTGAAAGCTCTCTGTTAGCTACATTTCCTTCTTCAAATGATTTTAATTTCTGTTTCAGCTGGGGGCAACGACGGCAGGGATTGAGAAAGAAAAGCAATTCAACATTAACGCATTTGAATGAAACACAAGAATCTGGATGTGTCTTGCTCGTTCTTACATCCTCTCAGGTGTCACTCGGTTGATGACTCGCAAAATCCTTATAATTCTTATTTTTCTCTGAGGTAGGCTGTAACACGGTTTAGTCACCGAATTTCAGGAAAGCGGACGCTTCTTGAGCTTTCACCTATCATCCCACTACCTAGAACAACACCACCTCCCGCTAGCGTTTCAATAAACTTCTGAGAAAGTTGGATAGCGACGATCCCCAGCGTGGAGCGACGGCTTTGAGAGGCGCCTTCTCTCGGGCCAGCCCCGCGGGCAGGGGCAGCCCAGGAGCGGGGCGGAGGTGGGGACAGGGACAGTTCAGGGACAGGGACAGGTCAGGAGCAGCCGCAAGCCAAGAGCAGGGGCAAGGCCAGGAGAAGGCTAAGGGCAGAATCCCTGATCAGCGGCACCTTGACCGTGAGGCTAGCCGGTCTCTCCCGGGGCTCTCGGCCAGCCCTGCGGCCACCCTTCCCTCCGCCTCCAAACCCTGCCAATTCAAACGGAGGAATCCTCCGGCCCCCAGACCCGCACCCTGCCGCAGCAACGCCGGCAAACTGGCCCGGCTGCACCCACCCCGCCACTGTCCTCCGGGGCCGCAGAGCCCCGCGATGACCCCCGCGGACCCTCCCGCGCCCGCCGCGCAGGTGGCGCCGGAGCAGCCGCGCTCCCCTACCTGTGCCCGCCTCCGTCACCTGTTGCCTGGCTGCCTCCATCGGCGCAGCCCCCCGGCGCCTCCTCCCGCTCCGGCCGCGCCAGGGGCTTCTCGGGCTCCCGGGCCACCTCCATCCCGCCGGGCACCGCCTCCTCCTCCTCCTCCTCCAGGGACTCCACGTAGAAGACGGTGCGGGGCGGCGGCGGTCCCGGACCGTGCCCCGTGGCCGGCCGGCCGCCGGCGGACAGCAGTGTCCCGTTGAGTGGGCTGGCCGTGGTGGCCGCCGAGGAGGAAGCGGAGGAGGAGGATTTCTTCCAGAAGACGCCGTTGCCTCTCTCGTGGCTCTTCAGCAGGCGGCTCTGGCTCGGTCCCCAGTGCTCGAAGCTGCTGTCGGGCGGCAGGCAGCCNTTGTAGGGCGAGGGGTGGCAGCCGCCGGGCGGAGAGAGATGCGCGCATACACCAGTGCGGAGAGAGAGAGAGGATAGATGGAGGGATGCACGGAGCCAAGAGGAGGTAGAGACACCCAGCAGTAAAGGGAGAAAGAGAGAGGGAGAGATGCCCAGAGCTGACGAAAACCGCACAGTGATCAGTGGAAGGGGGCGGAGAGAGAGGCAGAAATGAGGGACNGGCTCTGGCTCGGTCCCCAGTGCTCGAAGCTGCTGTCGGGCGGCAGGCAGCCCCCCCCCGCCGGGCCGCCCGCCGGCGAGGGGTGGCTGAACAGTTTCCAGCGGAGGCGCAGGATGTGCTTCACGTCGAAGTCTTTCCTGCCGGAGCCGGACATGGTGCCGCGGCGGGCGGGGGACGGGCGCAGGCTGAGGNAGGGAGAAAGAGAGAGGGAGAGATGCCCAGAGCTGACGAAAACCGCACAGTGATCAGTGGAAGGGGGAGGAGAGAGAGGCAGAAATGAGAGACACCTCTCAGGGGAGACGGACACTTGCGGGGGAAGAGCGGGCGAGGGAGGCTGCGACGACGCGCTAATCTGATTAACGGGGGAGCGAGCTACAGCCCGGAGAGGAACGGCGGCGGCGGCGGCAGCAGCCACAGCGGGAGGCAGGTGGTACTTCCTCAGTCTCTTAAAGCTCCCTGACCGAGTGCAGACAGAGAGGAAAAAGTCACCTGGAAGCCTCTCTCCACCTCCCGCTTTGCCATCCCGTTTCTCTGGGGAGTCCCATGCTTGCCGTTATCTGGGATGGCATAGCCTGAAAGCTGGCACAGAAAGAAATCGGGGCTCCTTTATATTCACTGTATGTAGGAGGGGAAAAAAAAAAAAATCCCGCCCGTGAGGCTGTCAAGGTCCTCAGTATACAATTTTCTGTCTATCTCGGCGCCTCTCACCAAGCCGCCCCCTCCCTTGCATGTGACGCAGATGTGCTCTGGGGCCGTCCGTGTGGAGAGACAGAGGGAAAAACAGATGCTTCTGGCTTCCTCGTGCAAGTAAGTCGGCAGGTCACTAACTGCCCCTCCCAGGCTCCTCTTCTCTCTCCAGTGCAGGTCTCCTCACCTTGGTATTTTGGATCTGAGACACCTGTATATTACTGGAAGCAAAATAAAGTACAACAACAATTGTATCAACAGCAGTAAACACAAAAATGTGAATCATGGGAGTACAGACTTAATAGACTGCATGCAGACTGGACGAGGTTACAGGTTAACGATGTATTCTGCAGGCTCCATTCATTAGCCTGTTGGCTCAGTGTTGCTGTACCAGTAGAAAACATTGGCAGGAGAGACAGTGTGTCAAACAGAAATAGCACGACACACCTGCTTCTTACCTTTCATACCTGCTCTTAATGCAGTCTGACAGTTCTAAACCCGAGGGAGGCTCCTTTCACAACATAAGAGATCTGCTTAGGAACATCTGCCCACTTGGGAGGGGTGTCATAGAGTACACTGCGTTGGGGACATAATTACAGAATTAAAAGTTCTATGGTGAAACGTTGGAGGGGGATGTGGCAGCAAAACTGCATATCGTCACCTGCTGGCTCGTAAACCCCATGCATGAAAAGTTGGTGGCAATAAGATGATACACAGAATGCTTGCAATGCACCTGTACCTTACTAAGTAATATTTTAGAAGAAGATTTATCCTAGGAAAATGATGAAATAGATTGTATTTTCATCCAGTAATCTTTGCATTGGCCAGCTTTGCACGTGTACTCATGAGGTCTCAAAAGTTTGTTATTCTTTGTGGAAATAAGGTTGAAGGAATTATTTCCCTCAAGCTGGAGTGTTTTAACTCCTCATTCATAAAGTATTATAGCTTGAAAATTCCTCCAGGGAAGCACAGAAATCAAACACAAATTAAAAATTTTATTACTGTTATATTTACTTCACAACTGAAGTATATTACTGTTTTGTTTAGTTTATCAGTGAAGCAGTGCTTCTGGATACAATCCAATATTAGAGTTTGTGTTTAACACTGATAAAGTCTTGGTTTAACAGTACAAGAATTCAAGGCACCAAGTCCTACCTTCAAAGGAAGAAAAATTGCCATTGTGCATTTTAAATATTGATTTATGCCACCACAGCTGGACTGAAAACTCCCTGGTGCCTCAAGTTTGCTCGCAGTATTCAATGATCAAAAAAGAGACAAAACCCATCCTAAACCAAACAGAAGAGACAGTTCATTTTTATCTGGGAACTGATCTGACTGAGTATGTGCTGCCTAGGAGAGCTGCAGGAAGAAATGACTAGAAATCTTCATCTAGAATAGGACAGATGAAACTTCAGTAAAATAATTTCTAGAAGTCTTGAAATGCATCTCTTGTGACAAAATAATGAAATCATCTATAGTGAATACTGTCTACTTAGTGCCTGGTTACACTCTCGAAAGGATGGGGATATCTATATATAAAATAGTTTCAATCAATGAATATACAGATAGACAGATTTCTATCTCTTCTGTGTTTAATACCTCATAACTGATTAGGCCAGTTCAGATATTCTGATTTGAGGAGAATTGCGTCATTTCCTTGCCATGTTATAAGTATTAGTCATTTTAAAATCTACATTAATATTTAAATTGATCATTTGATGTGAACAATTGATAGGTTAGACATTCTATCTTTACTTCACCTAAATAGATGAATATAAATGACAGTATCTTCCAACAAAGTATATTTTGTAAATATACTTCAGAGGTCACTCAATGAATATGTGCTATAGTATCACCCAAGAAAGTGATTTAGGTTTTTTTCTCCAGTCGCAGTACAAGTTATCAAGCAGTTATAAGGAAAAAAGGTAGAAAATACTACAGGTTATTTGTTATTCATATCTTTTTATTTCAGTTATGTCAGTAACTTAAAGTCTTGGTTTTTGTTGGTTTTTTTTTAATAACTGAAATCTCAGGCCTTCAATATATCATGTATAGGCATTGACATACTTCTTAACATTACTTGAGTCTTTCATATTTTAGTACATAAATACTTTTTGCAGTAAGAGATGCATTAATTTGGCATGTATGCCTGATTTTCCTACCTAAAGATGTATGAACACTTGAGTATCATAAAACGAAATCAGGAAAACTGTCTTGATTATTGTAGTTCATATCACAGTCACAATTATTTTGTCAATGTACGGTAAACAAGAGCTACCCTCAAGAACAGCTACAATGAAAAAGCAGTCATTGTCAGTATTGATAGCTAATTAATAAATTGGTTTCCTGAGCATGAAGTAAAAGAATTAAACAGGTTGGTTTAGTTAGGTTTTCACAGTTTCTTATCTTCATGTTTCTCAGTGAATGCTTTTAACATATGCCAGTGAGGCAAAGAACATATTCTAGATTATGACATGACAAGAGCACAAAATGTGTTTGAGTTTCAGTTGGAACTTCTGGTACGTGAAAAGATTAACTTAACTCTGTAATTTGCCCAGACTTGCTTCTCCATGCAGAAGAAGAAAAAATGGTTCTCTACTGGAGTTCTAGGGACCTTACTCATAGGAATTACTCTAAAATAATTAGCTTACTAGTCAAATATGTCTTAGTCTACTCATATGGGATTGACATAGACATAGGAACAGAACTATGAAATTACACTTGTCAAAGGGAAACATTTAGATGTCTTGCAGCCTTCCATCCACAGCTTATGTGTTCCATGAAGTATAGCCAAAATAGTAACAATCACAGGTAAACTTTCCTGTCTGTTGGTTGCACACTGTATATCACATTGTATTTTTTGTTTATTAAACAGCATTTCTCAACTTCCTCTCCGATGTAGTTTCGCTGGATTATTCATTGCTGCTCAAATCTTGAATAACTTTACAGACTTTGCTTGAAAGTATTCATGGCTCTTTTTTCTTTATCTATTAGTCAGGCAAACAGATGAAAGTGGTTAATCTTTATGCTCCTGTTATGAGTCAGATTCTTGACACCTTCTCTTTGTGTTTTTTGCCTTTCTAATGCTCTTCAAATGAAATAAATTCACATAGTCATGTCCCTAAGGAAGTCTCATGCTCGTGTTTTGTAGGAAAAATGGCCTAGGGATATATATCCTTTTAATAAATCTTTCAAGTAGTGAAAAACACTTCCAAAGAGAAGAAACTTGAAGTAGGTATCTAAACGAGTCAGATTTTATTAACCCTCTTTTTTCCTCTTCCCATTGCAAAGGTTTGGAGTACTGTTTATTTTTAGGCACATGATTTACATCAAGCTCTTTACATGTTGTACCCCAGGGAGAACTGGTGGATTAGGACTGAAGTTGAATTGTAGTTGCAGTTATTGATTGATAAAACAAGCAACAGAGGAGCCATCATGCCAAGAAACCCCTTAGGGTTGAGAGTAGTCTTGGTCTATGTGAGTCTCTGCATTACTTAAAGTCAAAAGACACAGCAAGTGAGTCTGAGGGTGATGGGCTTATGTGTGTACTGGGGAATGATAGTTACTAATAAGAGAAGGGATATACCTCTCAGCAAATTAAATGGATAAGGCATAATTTTTTATCCTGTCACATATTTTAATCCAGAAGACACTAAATTTCGGTGAGAACAATCGCGCAAAAGGAAAAAAAAAAAAAAAAAGAGACAGCACTGTGCTTTGGGTAAGGATGGTACTAGAATGAATAGTTTTACAACAGTTCTCACTTCAGTGTGGGAATTCTCGCATGAATGAATGAACATGCACTTCAGCTATAAAGATGCTTATTTTGTGGGTGGTTAATTATACATTCTGGAGCTAGAGGGTGTTAAAAAGATGCTGTGAAACAGAACTGTAGAATACTCAAGCTAAAGAAAGTTGAGAAAGAAATTGATGGGATGGGACATCCATTGAGGGATCAAAATTCAGTGCAGAAAATGTCAGTGTGCTAAGTGATTCAAGCAAATAAATAATGCTTTAGAATTACTCTTTAATCTTTTGGTGTGTACAAAGCCTTTGAACAAGTTTTATGATGTAGATATAGTCTGAGTCTGTTTTGATAAGTAAACTGAGAAACACTGGGAATAGGTAGTAGTAGGGGGAAATTAAACTCATGTTGTTTATAATGTATACACATAATGCTGTGGCATTCCTCTGAGTCAAGTTGTTGAGCTGATTTTCCTCCCGTAATAGTATGCATAGTCATATTTAAAATACTATAGATATGCCTACACTTACTTACTATGATTGTTTTCTAATGGCAAGAAAGGAATAATAAAACCAGACAAAAAGTAAACCAGAGCTGATTCACTTGTCAGTGCTTATGAATGTTTTTTTTGTAGTGAGTTTTCAACTGAGATTGAACTTCTGAGAATGATTTTACCTTCCATAAGTTAAAAAGTTAAATGGTGTCATTTCTCAAAATTAAAAGTGAGAGCACAGCACAGGCTAGGTTTCTGAAAGTGTGGTGACATGACCAACTGCATTTATTTCAGGTGGAAAAAAAAATTGCTTCTGCACAGCTGTTGGTTTTTGAGTGCCTCCTTAGTAATGCCAGATAAAAAACGTGATATATGAATTACCCCTAGTGGTGATGGATAAAGATTCACAAGTAAACTAAGGCTAGAAAACATGAAATTATGACACCACTTATTTTCAAAAATTAGGGAATTTAAAGTATATTGAGGTTCTTAAATTCCTAAATCATTTCCCACAATTTCTCTGGTTGTAACGGTTGTCAGTTCTCTTGTGAAATACATAGTTTTTACCCACAGTTCCCAAGCTGGCTATAAATCACCTTTACTTGAAGAAAGTGTCATGCCTTCTCTCCTAAGTTATGGTCAAGAGAAACAGCTGAACTCCATCTCCTACAGGTTTGGCAGAGCATACCCCTTTCTGCTCCTATGCCATACTCCACATAATATCCTTAGACCTTAGCATTTGAAGGCTGGTCATCCATACCACTTGCTGATTCATATAGATGCTGTTACTGTATTTTTTAAGTGGTATAATATCTTATAAAAATCACTATTTTGTTTTGGTTTGATCTCTAACTAACACTTTTAGTGACGTTTCTGTGAATGACATCAATCTTGGTGGAAATACTGGTGATGCCAAGAAAAGAGGGTGGTTTTTCTTTGCTAGATTCAGTAGTATTTGCTGTCATTTTTCTGTGACTCAGAATCTTCTTAGAACTGGTTTGCTTTCATGTTCTGTTCAAAAAATGCTTAGTTTCCTGCTGAACTTTTATACAATGTTTATTTTTTAATCTGAATTGAAAACTTCCAAATGTATGTTGTCAAATCACAGTAGCAGAGACACCAATGGTTTGCAAAATAGGCTCTATAAAAAGGGAATTGCTAGAATTTTACAACTACACATGTAGTAGTAAATTTATTAGACGATTAAATTAAACTGAGCCAATGCAACTGGCATAAGATGGTCAATACTGAAAAAGCATCACAGTCTTAAAATGGTTTTGGATTGTACAAACCAGCATCTTGCACACTCATTCAGAAGTTATCATAGGTCAGGGAGCATACTCAGTAGGCACTTTGAATACAGCCAGCATTTTGGAAGATAAGAGCATTTAGCCATATGGAGGTAAATTGTGCCATGCCATTTGGCCTGGGTCCAGAGGCTGAACAGAGCAGAGAACAGGCACAGGGATATTTTGTTTACTGTTCTAGACACAACCTTATGATGCTTATATTTCAGCTTACAGGTTCTTTTGAAGTTAAAAAAAAATACGATTTCAGGGGAATTTTGCCCTTGAAAAACATTTATGAGCTATTTTGTAATGACCCTCTGTGAACAGGTTGTTTTAAAAGAAACTTTTTTTTTTTTGATAAATCTGACTTGCAATTTTCTTTGTTGTTTTATTTTGTAGGAAAACATAATATACCTAAAAAATTTAACTATAAAAATCAAAATGCTTTGTCTAAGTAAGTGAATATTGGGTTGTTTCAAGAATCTCATCTGATAATATTATTTACCTTCTAAATTGCAAATTTTGCCGTCTAAGTAGAAAAATAGATAAGTAGAAACTAATATCAACTGCACTACATTATGTATATAGACAGTTAATTTGAGGAATACATGGATGAATATAATGTAGTTGCCGAGGTTAACATGTAGTAGCAAGTGTAATCATATCAATTTATATTAAAGTTTTTGCTATGTCAGAAATATAATGAAGAGCAAAAATTTACCACCTAACAGCATTATTGTATGCATTTCTAAATTAACATTTTCTTCCTGCAACCTACAATTAGACTAAAATATTTTGAAGCACAGAAGAGCAATTAACTTCTATTTATGTTAAAAATGAACCTGTATTTTTTTCTTTGCCATTGAAATATGTAAACAAAATTCTGTAATTAAGCTGAATCAAGAAAAAATTAAGTAATCTAAAAAATTATTTACATCTCATTCACACAATTACTTAAGCAGCAATACTTGTTTCTCCTTAAATGTCTAATACTATGTATTAAAAGAAGTAACATGCTGATCATGAATTCTCCTCAATTTTTTTTTGGCTCAGAGTTTCATTTCCCTTTGGATATAGCTTCCTGTCCCTACTACTCTAATTTCTAGTAATACACACACTAACAGGAGAAGCATTTCCCTATTTTCCCCATCTCTCATGGTATGTAAGACTCCTATCCTCACAGAGGTATATTCTCTGGCTTGAGTTATTATTTAGCGTCAAACTTTTAGTACCTTATACTTCCTGTATTTTCTGGTCTCAGTAGACAGATTCCCAGACTCTGAAAAATTGTGTATTTCCAGATTAGGAAGTTACTGGCTTTTTCTCCACGATAATTAAACTTTCTAGTTACAGTCAAGATATTTATTGCTTGTATCAAGTGCCTTGTCACCACATGAGTAAAAGTAGTTGAGAATTTTATATTGCATAGTTACAAGTATTATTTCTGTTGTTTTCAAGAAATGGTGGATGTTTGAACAACTTCTGACTTCATGCTCTTTCTGGGAATCCTAACAAGAAAATACAGATGTAGTTATGCTCTTGGAGATCTCTGACTGCCATTTTAATTTTAAAGTAACTGTTAATGACAATGAAATCTTTATTTACAATGTATTTCGTTCTTTTGCATCTTGTATCATAATCAGATAATGCATTAAAAAGAAGTGAGCAAGAAGTTACAGTGTTTTTTGCAGAAATTTATTATTTCTTTAAAAGAATTCTTCAGCACTGAGCATAAGGCAATAAAATAAGTTCTTGTCTGCTTCTCTTGTCCTTCATTTTGAAAACAAAAGACGGGACTTTGTCTATGATTATGTGTACAAATGGTCTTTTGATTGTTTACATACAGTGTCTGACCAAATTAAAAAATCAAATATTTGAGAATGTTTTTTCTTTAATCTGCTTATTCACGCTTCCATTTGAACTGAGTGTCCCAAAGTGTATACTGTTGTTTTTTTTTTTTTTTCCCTTGAAGAAAATGCTTTGTGATTCAGATGAGAGCATTGTAATTGTCTGAAAAACTTCAAAGGATAGTTTTTCATGCAAATGTCATAACACTTACAGTAATAACTGTTAACATAACAATTTAAGATCACAAATTGCTTGAAATTTCCTGGTTCTAAGTACATAGTACAAAAGCAGAAAGATTTGATTCTATGGTTATAGACACTCTAAAAAATGTTTTACATTCATATAAATCCGAAGTTTCACGTAACTATAATTATTTCTGTTTGCAGAATTTTTTTGCTACTGTGTTTTCTCTGATTTTACCTGACAAACTATGCTATATTTTAATCCCTCATTCACAGGTTTCTTTAGAGGTAGAATGTTGGGATGATTTAAAGAATGCAGTTGCATTTCTCAAAACATTGTTAAAGAAGGAAGTTCCCATAAGATAAGCCACCACATCAGGAACTTGAGATAAGTGCAGGTGGCAAAACAAGAACACCTTAATTCCATGTCTAACAAAGATGAAGACTTGGAATTAGCACACCATAATGTGCAGACTATAGGAACTTGAGATAAGACTTATCCAGACAAAAAAAATTGATATGGTCGCAAACTGGGGGAAAGGATACGTGTCAGCCCAGATTGTGGGAATGGCATCTCTACTCTGTGGGCTGGAACCTGGGACTTGAAGTGTACACAGGCATTACTTCCCAGAAGAACAACTCTGAGACCCCACCACAGAAGACCGTGGTGAAGAAGGAGCAGTGGGATGCCACAAAAATCTATGTGATAGTGATACCTTTCTACTTCATCTCTCTCTCACTCTCTTTCTCTTCTCCCTTTCTCCCCTCAACTTTCTCCTCGAAGTTGAGTGAATTATAACTGACAGATATTTTCCTGTTTTTTAAAAAATACTTTCAATGGAAAGTCTGTATTTTTTTCAATTTATGTTGTATGTTTTAGCAGTTCCATGATGTTACATATAAATTAAATTTAGATGTAAAATTGAAACACAACTTTGTTTGTAGCTGTAAATGTATATATAAGGACTGAAATATTTTTTGTTATTTTGTTATAACCTGACCTTGGCAATAACATTGCTACAGCACATAAGTAATAAGAAGGCATAATTAACAAAGAAGGTAAGTAATTAGGGTACTGCAATGGCCAGAACATGTATTAACTGTCCAGTAGAAATTATATGAGCAGTACAAAGTACTGATACTTAGAAAAGCTAAAAAGAGAAGGGTTATTATTTCTGATAATCTAAAGAAAGGGACTGAAGAAAATACTGAGTAATAGAATCATTATGGTAAACTGTTGGGCAATGTTCTTATTTGCCCCAAATATTCATATGTGCAGTTTGACTATCAGGATGTAGTTTTTAAGTGAAGACAACAGCAGTCTTTCATATTCTTTTAAGCTAAAAGTGCATTACTGTCAGCAAACATTGTTTGCAGTTGTTTTAGAAGATAAAACTTCAGTTTCTCGCGTCTCTTTGAATTTTAATGTGGTCTCCAAAGCCAAGTCCAGTCTGAAGTGACCTGCAAATTGAATAGTGTACTCTATTTTCTGTTATAAAATGATAAATATATTAAACAATAATGAAGTAAAGACAAATACATATGTAAACATGCACAACATTTTTCTTCTACTTCTGTGTGCAATGAATAGCAACCAAGTAGAGTTTTCCAACCATTTATATTCTTACATTGCAGCAGATTTTTCTTCACTGTAATTTTCTAGGTCATTTAAGAAAATAGTACCAAATGCTATCTGAAATACCTTAATATTTCAAACATACTAATGAGATGAGGTATCTGGTTAAATGAAATTTTTTAGGGCATAATTTACTGGCCAACAATAAACATCTTTTGATATTCCATATTTTTGTACTAAAGTATTCTTCTTCAATGGGAGCCAGTTTGCCAGGGCAATTTTCCTCCTTTTTAAAAAAAATATTGGTTTTGCTTTTTCCTAAAATTTTGGAAGATCATTTATTCTCTTTCCTCAGCCGTTTTTCTAAATCATCTGCAGAAAAGTTCATCAACTTGATGGAATTTCATCTGACCTACATCTAAGTAACTTTTTTCCTTATTTTGTCTTAGTGTGATGTCCATTAATCCATAACCTCCTTAATGAAAGCTGAAGCAGGAGAAGAGTAAACATTTCATCCTTCCCAGCATTAATCGTGTTTGGTGCTCCTTAAGTAATGATTCAGATCTTTCTTGCTTGACCTTTTGCTTCCAATAAGCTGACAGGATGTATTCCCTCCCTTGCCATGGCTGTCTTGGCTACTGTTAACTTACTGAAGACAGAGAAATGAATACCAGCCCAGTGACCAAATGGAGAAAGGCTGCTGAAACTTATCCATTTTAATGACAGATTAGTCTTGGAGATGACTAGTGACAGATGTGTAAAAAGGAGCCAGAAGTAATTTAGCAGTTAAGCATTTCAGACAGTCAGGAGTAAAGGTCTTTCCCTTGTTCTTTAAATTGGCGAGAAATGGGTGGACTGCTAGGTGGATAAGGAATTGGTTGGAAAGTTGCATTCAGAAAGAAGTGGTCAATGGCTCAGAGTCTCAATGGACGTAAGTGACAAGTGGTGTCCCTCAGGAGTCCATACTGGGACCAGTGTTATTTAATACCTCCATCAGTGACGTAGACAGTGAGATCAAGTTCACCCTCAGCAAATTTGCAGATGACACCAAGCTGAGTGGTGCTGTTGACACACCTGAAGGAGGGGATGCCATCCAGAGGAACAATGACAAGCTTGAGAATTGGGCCCATGGGAATCTCTTGAGGTTCAATAAGATCAAGTGCAAGGTGCTGCAGCTGGATCAGGAAAATCCCCAGTGTCAACACAGGCTAGGGGTTGAACTGATGGAGAGCAGCCCTGCCGAGGAGAACTTGGGGTGCTAATGGACAAGAGATGAGAGATGAACTAACAATGTACACTTACAGACCAGGAAACTATAAATATCCTGGGCTTCATCAAAGGCAAGTCAAGACAGGTGATTCTGCCTTCTACTCATCTCTGGTGACACCCCACCTGGAGTGCTGCATCCAGCTCTGTGGTCCCCAGTACAGGAAAGACTTTAACCCATTGGAGAGAATCCAGAGGAGCGCCACCAAGATGATTAGAGGCATGGAGCACCTCTCCCACGAGGAAGGGCTGAGAAAATTTAGTTTTTTCAGCCTGGAAAAGAGGAGAATTCAGGGTGACCTAATTGTGGTCTTCCAGTACCAGAACTGAGCCTACGAGAAAAATGGAGAGACTTTTTACGAGAGCCTGTAGTGAGAAGACAAGGAGGGCATGGGTTCAAACTGAAATAGGGAAGGTTTAATTAGACATTCGAAAAAAAGTCTTTGCTGATAGGGTGGCGAAGCACTAGAACAGATTGGCCAGAGATGTTGTGAATGCTCTATTCTTGGAAGTGTGGATGGAGCTCTGAGCAACCTGGTGTAATGAAATGTTCCCTGCCCATGGCAGGGGGATTAGAACAAGATCATCGTCCATTCCAACCAAAACCATTCTATGATCCTATGTGGATTTCTTCAGATTATTAACATTGGTATAATTTATATTTTTTTTAAGGAATAACTCATCTTCCGAAACAAAAAATTGAAATAAATTTCTCAGTGTTATATATGCTATTTTTTATTAGTGAATATTTTTCTTTGTACCTTTAAAGATAGCTGCTTACTGATATCTGACTCACAAAGCACCTAACATTTAATCATAAATTAAATCTCTTTGTTAAGTAGATTGTATGCCATTCTCAAACAAATTGACTTTTATACCTCTTGATATGTATTTAGTAAAATGTGTATCAAAATCAAATTTGAATTTTAGATATAGTTTAAACTTTGTTGAACACCACTTATCTCTTGGCAATTGAAGAATACATTCCTTTTAATTGGAAATTTATGTGAAATACTGTCCTGATTAAATTCAAATTAGTATTCATTAACATTTGGCAGTAAACAATTCTTGGAAAATATCCCAATATAGCATCCATTTTTATCAACCTAAATTGTATGGAAAGTAATAAAATGTTGTATTTGCCTCATGTTTTCCATCTCAATACAATTGATAAACAAAGCACTGAAGACACAGAAAAGAAATTTTATAAGTCTTAGTACTGCAGCTGCATTTGTTGTGCAGATTTAGTAAGTTTTAAGGTTAAATTAGCATCTTAGTTACATCTACAGTATACATAAAGGTATCATATGGTTGAAAATATGAAGAATCCTGATGAAAAGGAAACCTAAAGACAACAGAAATATAAAATAACAGCTAAGAAAAGGATTTAACTGAAAGTGTCTTCTACAGGATTTGAGGTAGATCTAGATATATATGAGTTAGGCATCTTTATGAAAGAGTTTCAGAGCTGAAAGCCCAACCATAAACTTTTGACCGAATTACAGCAGAGTTTATGGTGCGACTTTTTTAAACTGGGTTTTAAACTGTCTAGGATATTTCTTGTGGCAAGAATACAAATGCAAAACTCAAAATTTGATGGAATATGATGAGAGAAATGAAAAGTCATTATTTACATTTAAGTCCATGTCTTTTTTGATTGATTTCTGGGTTTTCCCACATACTTTTTTTTCTTTCTTTCAAGAAATGTAAGGTAGAGTGTTTCACAAGGCACTTCTGCAAGGAGAAGAATTAATTTGTGAAGCACTGCCTGCTTGTGAGTTCCAAAGTCACTGCCACCATTCCTGCATTCATCCATGTCTCCATCAGTTGACTGTAGAGTGCCATTGAGGCTGTAACTTCCATGGCATCTTGACAACAGAAGTGACTATTTCAAAGATACTTTTGAAAACTGTCTCTGAATGTCAGAGTTGCTGAAATATGACAATTTTAATGAATATGACTCATGCCCGCTTGGAAAAAGAAACTGGTAATAGGCAGCTAAGTAAGGGTTTAGTCCTCACCCAGGCAGCAACAATTTCAACATTAACTGCTTTTCCTTGACTCCCTTTTTGCCACCTCCCTTTCTATGCCCCAGTCTCCTCCTAACTGACGTCAATTACTTCTTCCCTATTGATCCCTGCATCCTTTTTGATGCATCCTAGTCCAAATTGGTTATTTCTGTGACCATTTCTTATGTAATCTCAGCCTTGTAGGTCATTGCTGACGTGGTTACCTTGTCACTGCTTGCCTGTGAGAAACTGCCATCCTGAAGATCCCAAGTTTTCCCTCCAATTAGCTGTGAATTTTGGTCATTTCTTGGATAATTCTGCCTTAACCACCTCTGCACCCCATGCCATGCCTCATGGTGCTCTCTGTGATTTATTTCAGCTTCTCATACTGTTATCTGTCACATCCAGCCATTTCCCATGCCATGCTGTGTCCGGCTCAGTTAACTTTATCTCAGGGCACGGTTATAGCCAGCAGCATAGTCATGGGCTTGCAGCCCTAACAAGATTCTGCCTTTTATGTAAGTTCACCACTGTTTAAAGCCAATCTTCATGACTGTGGACTCTTGAATACAGGCTTGTTATTATACCATTAACACAGGTAACTAAGGGGATTAAAATGCCAAATTGTTGTAGCACAGATAGAGATAAGTGCCCATCACTTTTGTGCCTCTCTTTCTAACATACCTGTTGTCAGTTAACTTTTCCAGTAACACCACTGATAGTATTTGGCATTGAGAAATGTCAAATGACTATTAGAACCATCTGGCTTTGATTCTTTTTCTCAGACACTCTAGCCTTGCATAAAATTTTACTTCTATGCTATTATCGTATTTATACATCTTCACCATACACCGTGTTTAGCATGTTGCTTGTTTCTTTATCAACTTTGACATCATCTTCTCGCTGAAAATTATCCATACCGTAAAAATATACTTTAACATTTCTCTTACTAGAGAAAAAAGTAAATTCTTGTCTAGACTTTTAGGTTTCATTTAAATGGTCCTTACAAAGTTTGAACAAGGAAAAAAAAGTTAGTTACAAAGCTGTGGCTGAGAATTTTGCAGTCCACTGTATTTATGTTTTCTGTATGAAGATTTGCCATCAAGTAGAAGAATGAAAGATTTTAGCTAATTAAAAAAATAGTCTATGTTTGTGAACACTGCAGAAACAATAAAATATTTCATTATGTTAAAATGTTATTAAGACTAAACCGTGATTTAAGAAGTTAATTAAAAAATGCACTCAAAGTCAATTCTGCTTTCAGAGGTATTGATTATTCCTTCTATGTTCTTCATTTTACCTATAAAGAAAATTACCACCAATTGCTGGAGTTTTACTTTGAGAACTTAAAATTATTATCTCTATTTCAGCTGTGTATTACATCTTATTATTTATTTATTGAAGAAAATATAGCTGAAACATACCTATTAGTTATTATGATTTTTTACACTAAACTCCAAAAGATATTTTTATATTTCCCAAGTGTGGAAATAGCCCATCAGTGCATCTGGTTTTCTGTACACATATTGTCTGGAACCTGACCCTTCTCTGAATGTTTCTCACACTTAAAGTCTTTGGGTTTGCTGCTAACAAACAGAGCGAATGCAAAGTCTGTAATCTCTAGCTCCCCTCTACTGTCTTCAGGTCCTTTTTCCAATGTAGTTTAGGTTTGAAGGCAGATTTTAAAGGATAGTTCCGTGGCCAGAAGACAGAAATTGGTAAGAACATAGGACAGAGTAAGCGTAGGGTCATGCAAGTTGAGAATGAGCTCCAGGCTGCACGCACTAAAAATTCATTTTGCTCAGATATCACATATGCTTTTGAAAGCTGAATCTGTGCTTTGCATTGTAGTCAATGGCAAGACTTGGCACCATCCAGTTGCCTTGCCATTCAAAGTGACATGACAGATATAACACCGTCCCCATGTCCTTCTCCTTCAAGTTACAACTGTGTAAGCACTAAAGACACATCTTCTAGTGATGTGGTTTTTTTTTTTAGATTTGACATATTTGATTTACTAGTGCCTATTTGTTGGGAATTTTTTTTTTTTGTACTGTTTTAGGTATTTCTTGCTATAGTAGAAGTCTGATTTGCTTGTGCATTGTGTTTGTGTGTTTACACAACATAAATTCTTAAATGCTGTGTCAGTTCTTAACCAAGTGTGTTATGTGGGAAGATAGAAATATAATGTCTGCATCTCAGATGCACTTCAAAGTTGAATGGCACCACAGCCACTTAGTTCTCTTGTCAGTACTTCTTTACTTGTAATTTAATAACCTATTTATTTGGATTTATGAAGATGCTAAAAAGAATAACTGGTAAAAAAAGATAAATTCAATGAAGTTAGTGTCCAACAGAAATTATTGAAGCACAAACCTCATTAGACTCCCATGTCATATTATTCCTCCTTGATAGAAAGCTACCTGGCTGGATAGAAGTCTAGCTTGGTAATGTGCCCTGCAGAGTATCGTGTATGAAATCATTTTAGCCAAGTGAAATTGAGAAGTAAAAGTCCTGTATGATGGAAAACCAGTGATGCTACAGAAATGGCTGTGTAAATGATGAGATGAAGAATGGTTAAGAAGGGAAATTAAAACCAAAACAAAATAAAAAATAAGCAAATAACACACACACACACCCTGCTCTTGATATGGAAATTGTTATGTTACTTCTGTTGTTCTAAGTGTTTTTCCATCTTCATGCACTTTTTGGGAATCTAATTCTGTAAGTGTGATGGAAGGAACTGGAAGGAATTAAGGTGTCAGAAGACATGACAGAAGAAACCTTTTCATGAAATGCATGTCTTCTGTTACGGTTGGGCATGAGTTCAGTGATGAAGATTTATAGAATCTTTCTTCCTCCTATTTTAATTTAATTTGAAGTTTATGGTTTAATTTACATTTTAAAAAATCTATGCAGAAGGTTTTGGAAGTATTTTTCATTATTTCATTTTCATTAAAAACAGAGGATAATGGTTTGCAATATGTTAGCTTGGCCTTTAATTAGATGACCCAGAATCATAAAAAAGCACTGAATTCTACTTTTTAAATTCTTGTTGGAGCTGCCCAAGTATTTTCTCTGCTTGTATAGAAATTTGAATTAATAACACAACATATAATAAAAATAGTATATTTTTCTGTCATAGGAACATCTCTCATTATGATCCTAAAATATAATTTATCCAGAGCTGTATACAGTCCAGAAAACTCAGGACTGCCTTCTGAGTTCTCTGAGAGCTCAACTCCCTTTTCTTGCTCTCATTCAGATAAGTCATATTTGTTAGGTCTCTCTTCTCTCTTTAGCCAGACTGCTTGGGCAGTTTAGAAATTATTGTTGCTTGATTATTTGGTTTGATTTTTGTTTGTTTGTTTACTTTTGCAGAAGCAATTACAGCTGTGTACTCCAAAATATGTCAATCCAATTTCATAACAAAAATTAGTTCAATTATGTTAAAAGCAAAATCTCTTCTCTTGTAGTTCCAAAATTCATTGTTTCATGTAATTACTGTTGATATACTTTGTTCATGAATTACTCATTTGGAAACAGTAAAAAATATTATTTACAAAGCATTGCTATAACAAATGTGTTTCCAGTATGATTAACCTACTCCATTAATAGAAAGAAACAAACAGTGAAAGTGTGTAAAATTAATTTGAGTTCAGATCTGGAAAGGACTTTAGACACTGCAGCATATTATTGTGGTTCCTCATTTTTAAGTCTGTTTTTCAGATATGTCCATTGTAGACTGAAATCTCAGTCATTTTTGGTGGACTATTAGCTTCCTAAACAAATTGATGTATGTGAGACTGACTAGAAGACTTTAGTGCTGAATGATGACCCAATAGTTACCCAGTAGTGAGAAGAATCTGTTCAGTGCCATTACTCTTCAGACAATACCAATCCCCAGGGAGGTTGTTTTCTCCACACATGATTAAGAGTCCTTCTTCTTAAGACACAGAGCACAGCAAGAAGTGTTTTGTTTCCCTTTCAATAGAAGTTTATTAGGATATAGTAGATGTAGATTCAGATTTCCTCCTCTCCCTGCAGTTTTAAATATACTTTTTTGTGGTGGGTTTGGTTTTGTTTTGGTTGGTTTGTTTGTCATATGCCATGTGGTCCAGTCAATAGATTATTGTGGAATAAAGCTGCAGTTTGAAAAGCAAGATTTAAAATATTTGTCTTGATAAAAAGAGAAAAATGTGTGTAAGCTACTGAATGATCATATCTATCCCTGTATCAATTAATTCTGTCCTTTGTAGCATCTTAATTTATTTGATATAAGAATAATAAAGATGTAGTTCTCTGCCTGCACATGAAAATATATTTAATTAGCCAGGTTTACTCTGCAATCCAGATGTTGATGCAGTTTTAGACAAAATATCGTGTGGTTTTGATAAAAATCCGTGCGATTCATGTTGTGAGGTGTTTTGTTCTTGTTTGTTTATGCATGTGCCATAGCTTCTCCCACAATCCTTTCGATTTCAGATAAATCCTTTGCAGAGCCCTTTCCAGAAAGGATTCTGCTGTGAGAACTGACCCCTTATGTCAATTGAATAGATTTAGGTACACAAAATTAAGTAATTTGAAAATATTTAGCGTTTAAGAAGCAGGTTGGACATTATAACTTTTGAATGGAGAGGTTTATATAATATAATTATGGCCCATATATTTGTATTAACTGAGAACAAGAAAAACATGTATGAGAGTCCTCTAAGTTTAAAACTATGCTTAAGTTCTTCTTGGATATAATATGTTCAGTACTTCACCTATAATGAGTCTCATTTTTGCCTCCAGATCTCCAAGAACTACTAAAAATTGTTTTTGCAACTGTTAGTTTGCTATTTCAACCAGTTAAGCAATTCTAAGCCAGATGATTTTTTTCTTAGTGAAGTAATTGGAGTGTCTACTTGACCTATTGTTGAGTTTTGAAATCCGAATAGGCTAATAGTGTATTTAGCTGTGTCTACGTAATAATACCAAAGACATTCTGGGGCAAAATGTCTTTTACCTGGTGCCCCTCAATGCAAGATGAGCACTTACAAGGTGTGTATATGACCCTGAAAGATTTAAGGTTCTTGATTTTTTGTTATTGCTCAGAAGAATCAGTAATATAGGATTAGACATTATTTTAATGATTATTTATCCAAAGAGTGGTCAGCACTGCCACACAAAATTAATTTAAGATACTTCATCTGTTGTAGGGTTGTATTTCCAGGTTTTATTTCTGTAATGAAAATAATTAGGGCTATCTTTTCACAATGTGTTAGCTTTTCATTTCCTTTTCAGTGGTATTTTAATTCTTAAAAGCTTCTCGGATACTGAAAAGAATATTTTTTTTTTCAAATTTTGGATGGTACTGATAAATGTTACTGAATTTAATGTTCGTTCCAACATATGAAGTAAAATAATATTGATTACCTTTGTTAGACGGAAGTTATTAAATTGTGAAATTATTAACCTCTGACATGAATGAGAGCTAAATGTGAATGTTACATTTCAAAGGGCACTGTAAGTTCACTTGTTGAACTTAATAGCTCATTACCTAAGGAATATTGGGCTAGTTATTCTTGCCAAGAACTACGTATAAATAGATACAATATGAAACATGACAGAATTAATACCTAGCATAAATCATTGCTATACTGGAATAATACTACTGGAGAATAACTCAAGCCTGCTATCCCTACAGTAATTCACATTCAATAAAACAATGTAATATTCATAAATAATTGGATTTCTAAGTTACAAGAGATTCAAAGAAAACAGGAGCTCTGAAAATGATGTTGCCTGACTGTCTTGCTCATTTAATTACAATGCAGCAATAGTTTATCATAAGATTAATAAAATACGACAACTGGTAAGTTTTTTCTGGTGGCACTGCTGGTTCTACAAATGCCATATGTTATTTGAATTTTATACTGTGTTGTCCTTAATTGTGTACTTGTAATGATAAACAACATTTGTGTGTTATAATTAATCCTGGTAAACAAACATCCACATTAGATTATAGTTAGATAATTTTAATTACGTAGATGTATTTTCTCTGCATTGCAGTGGCAGAGATAAGGCTTGTTTTGTTCTCATCCATTCACATTTTGTGATATTGAACACATGCTTCCCAAAATCTACTGTGGAAATTAGCTACAGTGTACAGTCTTAGAAGTCTTGCTGGCATACAGATTTGAGTATTACAAGCTGGATGCATAGATCCATGTATCCAGGCTGGAAAGCAGCTATGTTTTATAGAGGCCTTTCTAAAGTGGTAACTGTGTGAGTAACTGAGAGACCCAACCTGAAAAAAATGCTACCACTGAAATCTGGTTAGAGGCAAGACACAATGGAATACTTTGCAGTCTTAATTTGGGGTTTGGAAATTTGGCTTTGCCCAAACCTAAAATTTGGACTTGGCATGTAGTGTCAAAAAATATGTTTCTACCCCTTTTTGACTTTAAATCACTAGTATCACTGTGCTTTGTTTATGTGCAGACTTTCAGGGAGCCTCATTTTGATCCGTTTGCATAACCAAGCTCTTTAACCTCAAAGTTGTGTACTGAATCCAATGTCTTCTGAATGGCCCTACAGAAATCTCAAACCACAATGAACAAACTTTGCCACCGTATTTGTCCCTCATAAACTGTAATAATAAACAAAAAATAGTATCAGTGCAGTACTAGTAAAGTAATCCACAATAATAGTGCAGCAGTTGAAAAGCTAAGAGAAATTGAAAATTTTGGATTCATTTATCCCTCCTATTTCAGAATTTGAAATTCATATGAACTTTGAGAGGATATAGGAGTTATTTTCACACTTGTGGTATGTCTTCTAATACATTAAATACTGTTTTTCTTATTGCATATAAGCACCGCTTCAAAAGAGGAAACCAAGAGAATTTATCTGCTTCAACCTAACATCTCTTAATATAATCTCTAACTTGGGAAGTCCAGGATGTTACTTTTACCCTGCTGGTGTACAGTGTGGAGTAAAAGAAGCTCTTTGACAGCCTGGGCTACTACTCTGACTGCAGAAAAAATCACGTAAATTAGAAACAAGGTACCAGTTTGTCTCCCAGCAGTTATTTAAAATTCAAGAAGTCACAAGTCTTGCCAGTGGCTTGGAAATAACACTGCAACCATACTTTTTTTAGGTCTGTGGGATGTACATGCTGGTTTACTGAAAGATTCCCAAGGAGGTTACACCGAAGTACTTCTGTGGAAATTCAGAGCTAGGGAGTCACATAGTCAGTTTAGATGATCTGTTCACAGAACTTGTGAATCACAACGTTTGAGCGTACTTTAAAATCGAGATTCATTACGTAGTTACTGTCTGTGTGCTAGTCTGTGGTAAAGGGGAACGATAAGTCTGCTTTTAACAATTTGAGACCTGCAACACAGCAGTGGTTCATAAAACATGATTCTGCTGGAAAGTTGTTGTAGCTGGATGAAAATCAGTAACTCAAAAAGCCAAAGAACCAGTAAGTAGCCAGGTGGAGGACACACAGTGACAAACCCTACTGTACATTTCAAGTGTTTGAAACACCTTCTGCTCAAGATACTTCTTTGATTATACCTTGTTGAGTTCCAGCTACCTGGAGATCTTTTTCTTTCGTAGATGCATGTCTCTTTCTGTTAGGGTAATACTTTTTTATGTATTCTTTTGAAGGGCCATAGGATGCAACTTTCTGAGAAATCATGACAGAAAAAGACAAGAAAAGTTTGAAATTAAGTGAAAAGGAAAGTCATTACTTCTTATCATCCCCTTATTCTGTATAAAACCATATTGAATGGCCTATAAATCAGGCATATACTCTCCCTCATTACTGGAATTAATATTCTCGGGACATATATATATATGAATAAAGGGTTATTACTTCTTTATATATTCCAACATATTATTCACCAAATTATTATTCAGGGAAGCTTTTTGACAAAGCTTCCAAACTGGTTTCTTTTTTTGAGCTCTGACGAAAGCAGTAAAAGGGACTATGTTTTCAGTGAAATATGCAGAAAGTATCTGCATATTTATTTGGATGGGCCTATTTATTATGGGCCCATCCAAATACCAGCATTTTTGGGCTTTGTTTGCAAGTCAAAATTATCTGACAATTTGATAAAGGAACTGCTTTTATGCTCAGTTTTCCAACAACAGAAATAAGTAGTAGAAAGTCCCAGAAATCTATATTCACAGATTCCAATGAGTTTGGTTTTCGAGTATACATACATACTTACCTTCTTAGAAATATTAAAATGATAATGATTTACATCAGTATCCTGCAGGTGGAAATGAGTGCATGATCAAGAGCACTATAGAAATTAATCCCTTTCTGTTTTACTAATGTATTTTTCCAGGCTGTATGTAGTTACGTTGATTTCTAAGCATTTTCAAGTACTCTGCTTTTGTTTAACAGAAGTATTTCTACTCTTAATGAGTTCTCATATCGTCCTTCATAGTTCTTAGAAAGAAATTACCTTTTTTAGGTATAGTTTTATATAGTGACAAGTTTCATTTTAGTCATTGAGACTAGATGCAGTTATTACTGAAAATAATAATACATTTTCTTGATAGAATTGCCTCTTATTTTTTTTTTCCCCTTTATTAATATTACTGGTGTTAATAATGCATTAGTAGTAGAAGACCAAAATCTATTACAACAAAATTTAGGACACTTCCCTAAATTTTGTAGGACTGTATACAATAAAGCTGTCTAAGAATTGAGGCAGTTTCTAACTGAATCTGTTTTTTGAAATATGTGATCTTAAAATTTATGTTAAATAAAAATGCATTCTTTTCTTTTCTTTGTATTTCATTATAATTTCAACCTTGTTCCTCTTATACATTATTTCTGAAAGTAATTAGTGACTAAGAAAGGAATGTGTCTCTGAGGCTGTCAAAAACTGGATGAACTTCTCTTTCATGAAAGTATCTAGTTTTCTATACTTCTAAAGCCTGCAAAGTTTCATGAAGAGTTGTTATATTTCTTCTATTTTCATTTATGATAATAAATGTTATATGTAAATTTTTTCCACTCTGCTTTTATTTATCATTTCAGAGTGCTTACATTTAAACCTACTCCTCTTCATTATTGTGTTATATTTGCATACCACTTATCTGGTTTTAGAAGATGCAGTCCCCATTGACTTTGAGTGGATTTGTGAAATAAAGACCTCTTTTTGCCAGTCTTTTTATAGTAATTTATGTTTTAAAATGTAAGAATGCATAATTACTTTAAGGAGACATATGTCGTCTTTGGAGGAAAAGATAGAAGGGAATTGGGAAAGCTATACTATTATATTATGCCTGAATGTATTTTCTTTTGTGATTATATCAGATATGCCTGCTACAATTTACTGGACTCAATGATCTTAAAGGTAATTTCCAGCCTAAGGGGTTCTACGAGTCTATGATTGAGTATAAATCCACACGCATATGCATGTATGTATATGCATACATTAAAACATTAAAAGGGCATGTCATTGCAAGTGTATTTTTATATTAACTAGTTTTCATAGTTAACTGGAAATGCTCAATTTTTTTTAAGTAAGACTTTTGCATTAGCAGTAAAATTCATAAAATAGTGACTGAGAAGCATAGGTACTCAAATCTCTGCTTATCTCTGGGCATTGTTTGTTCTCAGGTAGTAAAAGGATGAGTGATAAGAATGACAGTTCTAGTAAGGCTGGGGTCTTTATTCAAGAAATTTTGGAGGGCTGAGCTTTAAATATGTGACAGCTGTCTGTATGGCTCCAGGGTGCAGTCATTTAGAGTTTACATAAGCATTGTACATTTTGCAGTAAATGAGCTTCCATACTGATACTACAGAAATGGTCTTTATTTGTAATCAAATTGAGTGTTGAAAATTTGCCATAGAAGTATGGTTGAATTTGAATACTTAAATGGCACTGGAGAAATAAACCAATTAACAAAATCTCAGAATATTTTTTTCTAAATTGTTTCAGTAAAATACTATGAACACATAGTCATACTATGTATAAGTTAGCAAAAGAAGTTAAAAAATAAAAATCAAGGTGGAAAAGAGTCAAAGCCTTTTTTATTCTGAAAATTGTTCTTCTTGTCAGAAAACACTGTAAAATTTGTCTGGAATTAATTTTAATTATTTATTATAATGAGCAAAATGCAGGAGGGGGACAGAAATTGTCCTCTTTTATGCATAAAAGAGATATACACGTCTAATTTCCGCTATCAGTGATCAAGAATGGAACCAAAATAATTATTTCAATTTAACGATTTCCTCCAAATTTCAGAGCTGCTCTCATTTAAAATCAATAATAATATTTCCAGGTTAACACTATGTTCATATAATACACTGAGTCCCTAGGGGTAGGGGACATTTACATGACAGCTCTTGAGTGATTTCACTTGCTAATTCTGCCAGTAAAATCAGATGATCTCCCAAATGAGGAGAACTAATTAAAAATTAGATGTCTTCCTGACTTTTTCACTTAGAGTAAAACCCCAGAACTAGAATGTCACAGTCATTCTGTAGCGAGGATTTGTCAAATCCCTTTTTTTTAGGTCTGGTGAACTTCTGGAAATGTAAAATTAACATCTTCAATTCATAGTTTAAATCCTCATGATATAGATAAGGATTCTACACAAAGATGAAGAAAATTCTACGTGTTCGTGTGTCTTAAGACTCTCTAGGAAACTGGTGAGTCAGAAAGACAGGAAGCAGAGAGAAGATCATCGTAAAACTGCTTTGCAGAACACTTCAGTTTTTCTTCAATAGATAGACTCAGACATCTTTATGCATTGCATATGAAGCTGCATCTAACAGTAAGAGTTTCTTAAACTTTCTGGCATGTGTGGAATATTTTTTGACTGTTTAATTGACTTTATACATAATCTCTGTAGAAGGTAGCCTCCAATGCTAAGAAAGCACTTTATTTCATTGTTTTGTTCACTGTCATGGCCTCAAGCTAATCCATGCATAAAGTCCCAGCTGGAATCTAAATAAATGTAGAAAGAACCTGTCAGACATCTACAGCTTCTCTAAGCCAAACATCAAAAAGTAAAGAAAGACAGATATCATGACAAAACCAACCATCAGGAGCAAGAAAAGATGCTTTGAGAATTTCACATCCTTCTTGCTTTGTTTTCATTTTCTTTGAGTTTGTTGTTCACAAAATTATAAGCAAGAAATGCATAAAAAAGGTGATTATGTATATTAAGACAGAAACATTATACTAAATATCTGTTCAGTAGTTATGTTCCAATCAAATTCTAACAAGAATTTTTCCCTTTTCTTTTTTTTAATATGTCTTACTCATAAAATACATATATATATAAATCATCTAATATGCTTTAAAAGTTAAAAAATGTCATTTAGCACTTCATTTGTCCAGCTCAATCTCACTGCTGAAAAACAGCCGAGACATCGCTCTCAAGAATTTGCAAAACAGTGATACTAGTAACCTTAACAATATACAACTTTCTGTCCTGGCTTTAGCTCTGGCTGCTAATACTTTGCTCTAAAGCCCCTTTTTGGACTGACTCAAAAAGTGAAAATTTATTGCTTTAAGGAAAGTTACGTGTTTGGAAGAAAAAGAAAAAAAAAAAACCACAATCCAATCCTTCCTTTTCAGATCAGGAAGTAAGTAGTTTACAAGTGAAGAAAAACAGTAAACCTGCCTACTGCAAGGAAAAGGTCTGTATTTCACATATAGTAGAAACAATGAAAATCATCATCCACTAAGAAAGTCTTAAATCTTAGCAGCGAAGTATGAGACTGAGCTCAGACAAAAAGTGAGGAGGGAAGGAAAAAAGAAAGGAAGATCTGATGTTAAATGTTCGTGTATTGGACCTAAGTATCAGGTTTGGGTAGCTGGGAGCTGCCAGGTGCTCTGAAAGGAGGAGAACCTGAGGGTGCAGCTGACATTGACACAAATATCCCATTGCACCCCAAAGTGCAGCCAGGTAGGGGACCCCCATGTGCTCTGGCTCACATGTATTTAGGAAAGAGAGAGCCACAAGGCTCAGACTGCAGAAAAAGGCATGAAGGTGACACCCACAGAAGCCCACAGCCCCGCTCCCTGATCACACACCACAGCTGTGACTGCTGCTTTGACCCATCTGACCTTCCTCCCGGTCTACCCCTCGAGACAGCCACATTATGTAACTTTTGAAAGTGCACATGTCTGAGATTAAAGTGTTTTTTATTTGCCAATTTCATCTCAAACAGTGAAGTTCAGGATCTTTGGTTCCAAAGCTCTATTGACACCGTGGCTTTTCGTTACCAGGTAGCATGCAGTTATCAACACCTTCGTCACTGTCATATAACTCCCAAAAGGAAGAAAAAACCCAAACCAAACGAAACCACACAGGGGTGCAGATTCAATAATTTGGTCATTATTTGCAAAGCGGTTTTTGAGCAACCCTGTTCTCAGTATGCAATTCTGTCTCTTCAGATTTAGAAATCGAAGAACATTCTGTCTGGAAAGTAGAGTGCAAAGAAAAAAGTCTGATAAACTGTAATAACAAATTAAACATTTCTTTCACGCTAATATGCATCTTGAAAAAAATACATCTCAAATGGCATTCAAAATTACTCTTAAAATAACAAAATGCAAAATAATTAGCAGATCCTATCCAACTGCAGTATTTTAATATGAGTCATTACAGGAGAGTTGATTAATATTTCTTTTGACACTAGTCCATAGCTAAAGGCATGCCAGTGTAACCTAAAAAAAATGAAAAGTTACATGTCTTCCTTAATTTACTGGTATCCTATGTATCTGAAGTACTTGATTTTATGGGCTTTTTTTTATACTACATAATCTTTTACAGAACTTTCATTTGACTTCAGCATTAATAGAATAGGACATAAAACCTAAAATATTTTCCTTACCCAAAAGGAAAATTTTAGGTGCCTTACCTAAAATATTTTCCTAGAAAATAGATTGTTTAAGTTTTTTAAAATGTAATTATACATCAAAACCTGATAGCTACATTATTTATTAATATATTTTAAAAAATAATATATTATAGAAGAACTGCATCTCGGGTTCTATGCATTAATATTTGAAACAGTGTAAATCAGTTTGCCAGCTTTACTCAAAAACAGCAGAAAGCATTTACCAACATTTCACCCAAAATATTTTGTTAAAGAAAATTCTTATTCTTTTTAAGCCGTTATGAGTATTTGGTTAAATATTTCATAAGATTTACAAAAATAAAATTAATACCTTCATAAGTGTCATTTTACTGCAGAGAAAACTCCAGTTCTACAGAAGTCTTACCATTTTAAATTTATTTCAGTAAGTGCTAGGGACATGGCTACCAACACTCATAAAATGCTTTTGAAAATTAGAAAAGTGATGAATAGAACAAATGGATGCCCACTCATCCATTTTTAAACATTTAATATCTTGACTTTTCTGAAATAATTTTTTAACACAGGCCTCAGGCTGAATAACAGTGTATAAGGACGTTTCTTCTTTATCAGTTATGTGTTAAAAAGAGTCTGCCTGCAAAACAGATTTTATTTTCCAGCTCTCAGCTATTCCATATCAGACACTATCATGGACTGCTGCTTTACCCCATTAAAAGGGAAGCGGAATGGATGTCAACGCAGCAATCAGGATACTGTGTTCTTTAAACGTGCTGTAGTCTGTTTATCCTTGCAGGGTTATTCTTGTAAGGGACTCTCTGCTTGATCTTGTATTTATCAAATCCATTAGGAAGGATTACACTGAATCTATCCTGCGTAAACTTCCAAGTCTGCATGAATAAGAACAGAGATTAATTCAAAAGTGACTTTTTAACTCATGCTCTGTAGCTCATAATTGTAAAATTAGTGGAGGAAGTGACTTAGGATCATAGTTCTGTATCCTCAGGCAAAGCACTGAAATGAATGAATGGAAGCCATATGCTTCTTAGAAATGCTGTATAACAGATGTAACACTGGGAGAGACAGTGTGGGAATTGAAATTAAAATAAGGTTAAATTAAGGAAAGATACTATTTCTAATAATGTTGGACTTTTTATTTTTGTATTTACTAAAGTTTATTATTTCTCTACTGATTCACATTTATAAAATGGAAAAATATCACACAATGCTTCTGTCTTTTCTGAACTCTTCCTACTCTTATTTCGTGGGAGACATCATTAATACATAACAAGACCTAAATATTATATAAGGGAATAATGAGATGAACTTCCAAAATACAGTCATATAAATGGTACAAAATTTAGTAGGGTCATGTGTATAGGAACTCATAGAGTGGGTTTCTACTAGATTAACTGAAAGCTAATCAGTAGAATATTACTTCCGTGACCATGACTGTACTTTGCCAAATTAATACAGATGTGGAAAAAATGAAGGAAAAATGTAAAAAGTGCCCTGCTACTCACAGTAGATATCAGAATTATTTTACAAAGGTTTAGGAAAGAGAATAGAACAGAATACCCTATGTCAGTTTAGAGGTCTCTCTACAAGAGTCATCCAGTCCAACTCCCTGAACAAAAGTTATTAAGGGCATTGTTCAAGTGCTTCTCAAACACTGACCCTTGGGGCATTGACCACCTCTCTAGGAAGCCTGTCCCAGTGTTTGACCACCCTCTTTGTAAAGAAGTGCTTTCTATCACTAGATACCAAGGAGAACAGCTCAGCACCTCTCTCTCCCCCCTCTCAGGAAGCTGTACAGAGCAATGAGGTCACCCCTCAGCCTCCTTTCCTCTGAGCTATACAAACATGAAGTCGAAGTCGTCAGCTGCTCGTCGGAGGACATTCCTTCCAGCTCCTCTGGATGCATTGGATTACCTTAACACTGTGTGGCCCAGAACTGCACACAGCACTCCAGGTGAGGCCACACCAATGCCGAATACAGGATTATGGATCATCACCTCTTTTGTCTGGCTGATTATGCTTTGCCTGATGCACCCCACGATGCATTTTGTCATCTTGGCTGCTAGGGCACACTGCTGGCTCCAGTTGAGCCTGCTGTTAATTGGCCCCCCAGATCCCTTTATGCAGGGCTGCTTTCCAGCCACTCTTCTCCCATTGTATACTTGTGCCCAGAGAAAGATGACTTGACTGATTAGGAGACTATAAAAGTTATGTTTGAGAGTAGCAGCTACAAGGGCTACTAGCACTGTTAAAACAGATAAAATGAAGCTTGAAAAGACAGTAGTAAAAGGTAGAACATAGAAGCAAGAGTTATTAAAGCTATGGGATAAATGTTGGTGCAAGAACAAATGCGTATAAAATGACTATGAATAAACTTAACATCTAAATTTGAACTTTCATTTAATAACAGAAGTACTGAGACAAAAA
>VZRR01013697.1:223160-237337 GCA_013398015.1 Oreocharis arfaki | reverse complement strand
TGCTGTAGTCTGTTTATCCTTGCAGGGTTATTCTTGTAAGGGACTCTCTGCTTGATCTTGTATTTATCAAATCCATTAGGAAGGATTACACTGAATCTATCCTGCGTAAACTTCCAAGTCTGCATGAATAAGAACAGAGATTAATTCAAAAGTGACTTTTTAACTCATGCTCTGTAGCTCATAATTGTAAAATTAGTGGAGGAAGTGACTTAGGATCATAGTTCTGTATCCTCAGGCAAAGCACTGAAATGAATGAATGGAAGCCATATGCTTCTTAGAAATGCTGTATAACAGATGTAACACTGGGAGAGACAGTGTGGGAATTGAAATTAAAATAAGGTTAAATTAAGGAAAGATACTATTTCTAATAATGTTGGACTTTTTATTTTTGTATTTACTAAAGTTTATTATTTCTCTACTGATTCACATTTATAAAATGGAAAAATATCACACAATGCTTCTGTCTTTTCTGAACTCTTCCTACTCTTATTTCTTGGGAGACATCATTAATACATAACAAGACCTAAATATTATATAAGGGAATAATGAGATGAACTTCCAAAATACAGTCATATAAATGGTACAAAATTTAGTAGGGTCATGTGTATAGGAACTCATAGAGTGGGTTTCTACTAGATTAACTGAAAGGTAATCAGTAGAATATTACTTCCGTGACCATGACTGTACTTTGCCAAATTAATACAGATGTGGAAAAAATGAAGGAAAAATGTAAAAAGTGCCCTGCTACTCACAGTAGATATCAGAATTATTTTACAAAGGTTTAGGAAAGAGAATAGAACAGAATACCCTATGTCAGTTTAGAGGTCTCTCTACAAGAGTCATCCAGTCCAACTCCCTGAACAAAAGTTATTAAGGGCATTGTTCAAGTGCTTCTCAAACACTGACCCTTGGGGCATTGACCACCTCTCTAGGAAGCCTGTCCCAGTGTTTGACCACCCTCTTGGTAAAGAAGTGCTTTCTATCACTAGATACCAAGGAGAACAGCTCAGCACCTCTCTCTCCCCCCTCTCAGGAAGCTGTACAGAGCAATGAGGTCACCCCTCATCCTCCTTTCCTCTGAACTATACAAACATGAAGTCGAAGTCGTCAGCTGCTCGTCGGAGGACATTCCTTCCAGCTCCTCTGGATGCATTGGATTACCTTAACACTGTGTGGCCCAGAACTGCACACAGCACTCCAGGTGAGGCCACACCAATGCCGAATACAGGATTATGGATCATCACCTCTTTTGTCTGGCTGATTATGCTTTGCCTGATGCACCCCACGATGCATTTTGTCATCTTGGCTGCTAGGGCACACTGCTGGCTCCAGTTGAGCCTGCTGTTAATTGGCCCCCCAGATCCCTTTATGCAGGGCTGCTTTCCAGCCACTCTTCTCCCATTGTATACTTGTGCCCAGAGAAAGATGACTTGACTGATTAGGAGACTATAAAAGTTATGTTTGAGAGTAGCAGCTACAAGGGCTACTAGCACTGTTAAAACAGATAAAATGAAGCTTGAAAAGACAGTAGTAAAAGGTAGAACATAGAAGCAAGAGTTATTAAAGCTATGGGATAAATGTTGGTGCAAGAACAAATGCGTATAAAATGACTATGAATAAACTTAACATCTAAATTTGAACTTTCATTTAATAACAGAAGTACTGAGACAAAAATGGTGTATTTTATATTGGTGCTTGTTTCAGTGTAAAAAGATCACCTTGAGTGCCTTCACATGGCACATACAGGATGAACCAGCTGATCACACCAAGGCAGCACAGGTTTATGAAAGGCAGCTCCTGCCTGACCAACCCAGTCTCCTTCTGTGACAAGGTGACCAATAGCAGCGTGGTAGCCAAGGGCTGTCTAAAGACAGTGACCCAGACCTCTTGTTGGTATGCAGATATGACTGTAGGCCAATAATTACCCTAAAAATATTGAACAGCTCACGACCCACTGAGCTTTCCCACACAACCATGGGCTACACATCAGGATGCAGGGATGTCTCTCAAGGTTACTCCTTGAGGCTGAGAGATTCCTTGCCATGACAGATCCTTGAATAGCATACTAAACTTTGAAAGCTTAGCTGAGTTTTATAAAGGAATGATTTTGTGCCTCTAATCCTTTAGACATAAGACATTGAACAATTTAGGGACTAGGATTGGATCCAGCCATACCTAGCTCTGAAGGAATTTAAAAAGCAGGGGGTTCCTTCCAAACCTCATGACTTAATGAGAGGGTCTTGCTGATAGTTTTACCTGAGCCAATGTAGCAAATAATCAAGTGTACCTTGTCATCAACTCTTGTTAAACTTCTGTCTCATTTACCATTAAAGTTTTTCAACTCGCTGTTTTATATCAATAAATTATATTGTTGCTTTTCTCTTATGAGTGAAGTATATCACTCCATCTGTGAGAGCCCCTCACTACAAGAAAGGCACTGAGGTGCCAAAGAAAGTCCAGAGAAGGACAATGGAGCTGGTGAAGTGGCTGCAGCAAAATGAGGAGCATCCTAGGGAACTGCAGTTGTTTTGCCTGGAGAAAAGGAGGTACAGGGGACACCTTATTGCCATCTACACTATCTAAAAGGAGAATCTAGTGAGGTGGAGATCAGTCGTTTCTCCCAAGTAACAAGTGATAACAAGATGAAATGACCTCAAGTTGGACTAGAGGAAATACAAATTGAATATTGGGAAATATCTCTTCACCAAACATATTGTCAAGCATTGAAGCAGGATGCCCGGGGAAAGGGTTGAGTCACCAGCCTTGGAGGTATGTAACGGATGTGTAGCTCTGGTGCCTAGGGACATGATTTACTGGACTTGACAGTGCTGTATTTGGTTGGACTTTGATCTTAAAGAGCTTTTCCACCTAAAGAATTATTTAATTCTAAGTACAGATCTCTATTTAGATACCTAAAGACAACTGAAAGTAACAATTTATTGCTGATAAAAGCTCTATGCTTTGTTTCACTGACAGAAAGAAAAGACCAAGATAAAGTGGAAATCAATCACTCCAAAAATCTAAAGTACAAACAAAAAACCAAAACAACCCAAAACAGACAAAATGAAGTTTAGCTTTGTATTTTGCTTGTATTTCTTATCTGAATGGTGAAACAAGACTGCTAATCATCAAAATATGAATACGAAATTTCTCATGAAGGATAGGGTTATATCATAACAAACAGAGTTTGTGTTAGTTGAATCTATTACTTCAGAAATTCAGTTCTATTCTTGCTCTATGGACTAAAGTAAAGGGGCCCAAAAAAAGTCAATAGACTTGGAAGGCAGTACACATTCTGGTATTTGATACCAGCACGAAATTTTCCAGAAACTTTTGGGAGGAAATTTGGCTGTGCTACATGATTACTATTTGGTTTTCTATTTCCATGTGGGCTTTATTTGCACAACTTTATAACAGGCTTAGTAGTACAGCACACCAGTCGCCTCAGACAATTTATACATTATTGAAGTCTTACCCTAAAATATTGACTGTCACAAGCTCATCTCAGTGTATTTATTTCAGAATATGAATTATGGATATTGTTAGTTATATCACCAACAATTCATATTTCAAAAGTCGAAATAACTTTTTTCATGTGTCACACATTCATGGAATACTTTATTTGCTTACTTAATACTTCACTGAATTTGCATTAAAAATAAGTTCATTTTTAAAATCTTAAGATAGAAAAAATTTATCTAGTAAAAAATAAAATAGAAAGCTAAAAAGAATAAGTCCCTCATTCTCAGAAAGCATGATAAAAATAAGGAAAAAAAGAATTGAATGTTTGCTGTAAAACAGAATCAGCAAATACAAATATAAAGAAGTAATGATGTCAGTTAACAACAAATAAACCTAAACAGAAGAAATGACAGAAGTAACTTTAGCTACTCAGGTAAGATTTTTTTTTTACCTAGAAGCAGACTGGTGAAAACATACACGTCCCAAATAAAAAAGCAATTTTGGGGTTATACCTACAGCTAGTTAGCGTCTTACTGATTGCATGCCAAGATTTCTCCAGTGATTTTTCCTTAGTACCCAGTGCTGACTCTGATCATGTACTTTATCAGAGAACACCTTTTTCAGCAGTGTTTAAGTATTCCACAGGAAAAAAAAAAAGAGTAAGAAGAAAGAGGGCAAAAAAGAAAAAAAAGAGAGGAAAAGGAAAGAAACAAACTAAAGAAGAGGAAGAAAATTTTTAAAAATAGTAATTAAAAAAGACTGAGTATTGAGATCCTTGTATTGAGTAACACCACATGGGGAATCTCAAACAGGATGGTCAGTCACTGTGCATTACATGCCCCAGCAGCCTCACCTGCATCCTCCAGCAATGCATCCACCCCTGCTCTGCTTGCCTAGGTCAGGTACTGTGGGACTGGCCCTGTCCATGACTGCCCACGGCCTAAGTTAGGCTCACCCAGGGCTCCAGCTCAGCTCAGGGAGCAGCCCTGCTCTTTGCCACTCCCTGACATACATGACCACATGACCAGGATGTGTACGATCCATTACTTAAACCGCATGCGAAACATCTCCTGCTTATCCTTGGTATGCACAACAGGTTGTCACATGTGACCATTTCTGTATCTCCATGAACACCTTATAGTGACTGTTTACAAGGGTCTCATTTACTCAAAGGTTGTTCAGTTCCGCACAGGAACCATTTGAGTTTTCTGAGAAGGTCAGGTTTTTCACCCTAGGTGTTAGTCAACACTTTGCACATACAGACTGGGAGGGATTAAATACTTCACCTGGGAAAATCCAGGGGAGAGTTTGAAATTCTAAACTGGAGAGGTCCTCTGCAAATTAGTCAAAGGCTTTGTTGGGAAGATGACTAAGATTTCAGTCAATAAACTTCTCTCCAGTTAGTCCATTATCTCAACTATGCAGATAGCTTCACAGGGAATTTCTGGACCACCCCAAGAATTAATGGCTTAAGTGCACTAGGTGTGCACAAAAGCTCAGAACTCATACCCTGTGATACAGCAATTACAGCTGAAGAACAAACTTGAGTCTAACTTGGAAATTATATTTCATACCTTTTCACAAACAAGAGAGAAATGTACAAACAAAGTCTTCTGCTGAGGCTGTGGACATGAGAATAGCAGAATGATAACAGCATAACTGTTGTCATCTGAATATATCATATATATGACTGAATATATCTCCTCACTGTAGCTGAAAACATGATTGGATATACTGAAAAATAAGACAGGAGAAACACCTACCTGCCTTGAGTTTTTCCAGGTCTGCAAGGACAAGGCTTGCTTTAACCAGAAGCTGAAATAACATTCTATTGAGAACATTCCCCTAGAATTAATCTCATGGTTTCCTACTACAGGTCATTTTTGGTTATCCTCATGAATATAAAACTTGACTAAAATTACACCAATATAATTTGTAGATGTCCATCTCAAAAAAAACCCCTAAGCCTTGCAGTCCATTGAGTTATTACCACCTCACTACATTTACAATATGCAATATGCACAGTAATGGTTTTGTTTTAAACAGAAATCATTTGGAGTACGTTATTCAGCAACATGAATTCAATCATATAAATATTTAAAGATAGGCATTTATTATAGGTATGAGTTAATGAGCATAGTATAATTAAGGAGCCTTTGTTTAATTACATATTTAGATGCTAGACAATATCTTACTTCCCAACTGAACTCCTGAAACATATACATGCAATTTTAATTTTAGGCTTAGAAACACTTCTCCCAATAGATTGGTTTTAAATGTCAGTGTTTCAGACTCTAGCCAAATGCAGCAAATGAAAATGTGATAATAAGAGATGTGATGGCTGTACAGCATCTATAATGCATTAATTGACATCACCTTATAACATTTCTTTCATGCAATACCTAAGTAGGATTCAGAGACTTTGTAGTTCCTCTCAGTTGCTAATTGTCAAACTCATAATCATTTTCTGTGTTATTTTTACCCAATAATTCTTTTCCTTGAAGGTTCCGTAGTACACCAACCATATTTTTGTAATCCTGTAAAGTATTATTCTCATATTCATTGTAGGAAATTTGAGAGAGACTGCAGGGCGATCCTTTGGTTAACGATGACCACTCATTGTACTTCCACATTAGTTCCTGTTGGAATGTGATTCAGTTGCCTAAAAATAGAGATCTCAGTTTAGGCCAGTGCTTTTTCAAAACTGCATTTAATCATGAGATAGCTGCCTAAAGGCAGACATCTTACTTCCCTATTTACACAATGGAAGATATCATGGATAGACAGCCTTCAGCTGGAGTCATTCAGGTGACTCAGCTTTATCAAGATGACAATACAACAACGTGAAGGAAAAGTGCTGCAGGGCATCACACTAAAACCTCCTCCTCCTACTCATTCCCTCCACATTTCTGCTCAGTCTTGCTCCTTCTCGAATCCATCATTATTACCCTGCTTTTCAAAACCCACAAACCTTGGAGGATCATTTTTCCTTCTCCGCTAGCAAGACCTGTTTCCCCTAACCCCAGATGAACTATCTAGAAAAGATAAAAGATTCAGTTTTCATGGACAAAAGGCTGTCACCTCTCTAAGAAAATTCTGAGAGAAGAGTCACAGCTTCTAGTCTTACAGAAGCAGAAGCTTTGCAAAACCCAGCACACCTGGACACCACGGTCCCCATCTGTCACAGCCGAAACCAATAAGGCGGATCATGTAGATACCACATATGCTCAGCCAGTAAATATTACAGTTGCTATCTATAGTGCAGTGTGGCTGATGATTTATCTGGTTAGCTTCTTGCTCTAAGAGCACACAGATGCTGGCAGCTGAAGATTGCTCTCTCACTGAGTAGCAGGTAGGATGGTAGTGTTTTCCCACTTTGCCCTGTAGGTGCCCTATAATATAAGGCGCAGACTGGAGGAGGGGACCTAAATAGGGATAGAAGGGATTGTCAAAGGAAAACATATAAAGGATGTTCTGAGTGGGCCTGAGAACAGAGGAACAGACACAGTTTCCTCTTTCGTCATTGTCATTCCACTGAGTACTGGACAAGGATATAGGAGTCAGAAGTACTGTATGCGAGAATTCATTACTGACAGATTTCTACAGTAACAAAGTCTCTTCACAGACCTGACAGCAATGCCTGGTCTTTCCTGTAGTGGTGTCAGCATTCATCTGACCAGCTAAACTTCTCAAGGTCCATGGATAATCAGCAATATGGACCAAGCTCCCAGTAGCATATGCCTGTGGATGGCTGCCCACAAGCCACAAGAAACCAGAACTGATTCATCTACCCTAAGCAGGAAGTGTTTGCTTCAGATGGTCAGCATCATAATACTGCATCTTCAGCCCAAGTTTACGTGAGTTCACTTTCTCTTGCAACAAAACCAGTCAAAATATATAGTAACACAAGGTACAGGTTTATTTAAATGGACAGAGAAGTAGAAGTCAGAGGCTCAGACACAAGACTAGGAAATCAAAATGTTACTGAGGTAAATCCCAATTTATGCCTTTTCTTTCAGTAGCTATTAGTAATTGAGTCCATATCCCTCTGACATGTGGAATACCTAAGGAATAAAAAAAAAAAAAAAAAGTTTATGGGAGATTTAATACTTCTATCACTTTTATCCTGCTCACAGTCCTTTCCACACCATTAGTCTAAATTTTTGGAATTTGAGAGTTGAATGGTATTGTGTCTTGTTCTGATCACTGCCTTCAGTTGCCAAATTCAATCTTGTACAATATAAAAAAGAGGCGAAATTTTCAAATTAAATTTCCTTATGCTGTTAGTGAGTACACCGAAAGGACATCTGAGGTAAAAACCATGGGAGTCATGTACTGAGAGGGAAGTGGCTGGGAACTCTCTGTGCTTTATAGCTTTTCATTCAAGGATCCATTCCCATGCCTGTAAAAAAACAGTACTTCAAAGCATCAGGACTCTAGTTGAATACATGAGGGAAGTACACGTGGCCTTTATCAAAAGGTAGTCAAAGAGAGGTGTAACATTTGGCCTGTGTTTGGGAGCAGCTGATTTTATGCTGTCTTGGGTGTGTTACTTCTGTTGGTTCTGTTGCTAGACTCCAGATGTAAGTAGACACCACCATAAAGAGATTATTTTGATAATATTCTATGGCACAACACAGTATCTATATCCTGATATATATGCTTGAAGAAAATGATGCAAGATTTTCCACAAATTCAGCCTTTGATATAATTATGCAAATTAAAACAAGTTAAAAGTGTCTTTAATTTTAAGCCTATGGTAAATACCAGAGTCTGTGTTGTAAAGCAGTTCCCGTTTCCAGAACTCCACAGCTTTTCATCTATAGACCTTGTGCCATTGTGAAAAAAAGCTGGACAGCATTAAAAATGAGCCCATTATTAACTCTCAAAAATTTCCTTTAGAAAGCGTAAAGTAACATCTAAATAGCCCTCTAAGAAGTTTGAGGGAAGAGTGGATGGATTTTTGCATTTAGATCCTTCAGTCTACAACTGTCATGACACAAATCCTTTTCTTTTCTTTTTCTTTTTTTTTTTTTTAATCCATTCATTCCTGGCATCATCTTAAGCCGCAGAGGTGCACAAACTACAATGACGTCTTTGCTCTGCTACTAATAATCACTGAAAAAATGAACAGTCATGAACAAAATCTCAAAAATAAGTTTAATAAATGGATCCCTTTACATGCAGATTTTTTTTTTTTTTTCATATATCTCTCCCTTTCCTTTATTATCTGTTTTTCCTTTGTAGAGCCTTTTGCCAATCTGTACTCAGGGATTGATACCAGAGAAAGGTTGCTAAGCAACTTAAAAAGAAAATCATATAGTGGACTATCAGGCATTTCTAATGAAGCCTTCTTGAGCCATACCTTAGTCTTCACACCTCACAAGTAAGCCTGGGATTATGAACTGGTGTAACAGATAGGAAGTGGTTTCCAATTAGTATACCCGAGTGTACAAAGAAGCAGCATGCCAGAAGGAAAGCTATTAATGATACACACTTAATATTCAAGGGCATCAGGCTGAGAAATCACAGAATGACCAGACAGAGAGTTTTATTGAATGCATAGTTGTGCAAGCTGCCTAAGCTTGAAGTAAAGAGTTGAAAAGTAAATGGAATGGTAAACAACATCAATAGTGAAGCCTTGGGTTGCATCTGTATATTAAATAAAGCTCTTGGAAATGCTCCTGGACACTATTTCATCTTCTGTTAGTCTGCTGGAATGGTCCCTGAAAAGCTTGTGCCAGTTACAGTCTTCTAAAGCATTTCTCAGGACATTTGGGGGAATTAATGCTGACTATGGATGACCCCCAAAAGGCACTGTGGATGTATTCACTACGTCCTGAAGCATAAGTGAATTTAATAGTTTAATAGTATGAGTGCAGGTTTTTTCCACAGACTTGCCCTCAGTAATAGACAAAACTCTGATTCATAGTTAATTTGTTAGCATAGGCTGAGCTTTTAGGGATTCAGTTGTGCTTTTTCAGCCTTGACAAATTTCTTGATCCCTGGATACTGGTACCTTACCCAAATGTTCTGATTTGCATTTTTATACTTTCTTATGTGACATTCAGGAACTTTTGATCAAAACTGGAATCTGTAGTTTTATGCAAATCATTTTCTGAGTACAAGTGATACATATATGCAGTTTACCAGATTGTCTGTATCTGCTGCTTTACAATATAAAAATGGTTATTTGAATAATTCACTGCCTGAATTTCAATTATTGAAAAAGTCTTATTACTCAGTTGTATTATTCTGTGTATTTCTTTCTCTTTGCCATGTTACTTTGGCAATTATGAGCATGCACAATGGCTATTGTGTTCCTGCGGTGAGGCATCAAATGTGCAGGCTCTTATAATTTTGTCACTGATTAAATAATACATGATCCCTGCAGGAAACTTGCAGGATGTCTCTCATTGTTGCTGCTTCTGTTTAGTTTCCTTACTCTTTTAAATTTTTCTCTGTCTTCCTATTCATACTCTGAGTAACTGATTTCTGATATTCTTTCCTATCTGGGTTTACCAATCTTTCTCTGAATAGGATGATTTTTAATTAAGCCATGCAAAGTTAAATAATTGTAACAGGAAGAGTGCTAAATTCAAAAACGTAATATATTTTGGGGGTTTTATTCACCAAAGAGATAAAAGATGTGTCTTCAAATCTTCCTATGTGAAGAATATCTTGTGAACATCCTGAAAAATATCCGTGTGCAGGTATTTTGCAACCTCAGTTAATGCTATAGTCATTGCTTTGGCAAATTTTACAGAACTGCAGCATTGTGGGTTTTGCAGTTTATAGGGAAGGGTTTCTAGGTGTTGAAAGTGGGCTTCGTCTCACCTGACTTTAGACATCTGAAATTCATCTATGTTTCCTAAATAGTCACTAGAAATACAAATACCTGCACCGAACAGGTGAGATTCATCTGTGTGTTTTTAAAGGGGATGTCTACATGTGAAACAGGTTATAGTCAGAATTCTGTTCAGTACAGTCAATAAAGTTTAGAGAGTTGATAATTTTATTCTGTAATATATATCCACAGAGGCTGAAGGGCTCTCCATGCTCCAGTGCCTACCAGTCTTCTCAATTATTTCAATCCTTGAGTTGAATCCTAGCAGAAAAAGTTTTCTCAAGGTGACCTTTACCAAAAGGATCAATATTAGGTGGAACAAATCAGTTACTTTTCTGTCAATTTAGTATAAAGGGGCGCTAAAGATTAAATACATTTACTTAGGTGAGAGAAACCACACTCATTGTAGATGGCATGAATCGCACAGTATTGATAGAAGAAGCAGAAAAGCATGCAAATAAATGTGTAATGAAGCCAGCAGAACTAAAAGGAAACCAGTGAAAAAACATTTGCTTTACGTGTAAGATGAATCTGAGATACATGTATAGAGTCCTCAATCATGTTTTCCATTCACATTTAAAATGTGAAAGAGAATAACATTATGATATAGAGAATTACTGGCTTTTAGTATTAGAGTATTTCTTTAAAGACACGTACCCTGTGCACACATGTTTAGCCACCTATTGGCTTCCCACTGGCAATTTTTGCATTTTTAATAGCCTTTACAATCTATAATTTAATGCTTTTTGGATAAACAGGGTTTTTGTTTTTTTTTTTTGCTAATATTTGCATAAGCTTTTTTTTTTTCTTGAACACTGGCAAAAAATTCCAGAAATGGTCTAATTGGCTGCTCTTTCATTTGTACAATGTTATAAAGCATTTGTGGTATTGTCTGTAGAAGACAAACACACTAAACAAAAGAGTATTCACATTATACTTTTCCACTATTTCTCCCGCCGCTGATCAAAACCATTTTGCATTATTTCCAGAATCCCAGAACACACTTCCACTTTATCAAACCAGAGTTTATCATCCAGACTTTTGAGAGTAACATGCTCATATGTCTATTTCTGACATCTCGCTCGAAGGGCGGTTACCCCACTACTAGAATCTAGATTCGAAAAAATAAGTACATCTCCTCATCTGCTATCTAGTTCTTTTTCCTGGTGAATTAATCTGTAATGCTCTGATACTGACTGTTACAGATTTTGGTTTCTAGTATTCTTCAGAGAAATCAAAGTATAGAAAAAAATGCCCCGTTTAAAAAGCAATGTAAACAATTTTGCTGCAAAGAAATGGTTAGTCCCAAGTATCTAGAAACAAAGGGGTACAATGATTACTTGGTCACATCTGAAAAGGTGAGAATTTTAATTTCAGTGAGTTTTTCCCTAGTATTCTAGATGATAATGTCCTATGGAAACCAAAGATTCTGAAATACCATTCTCTTTAATAGGGTTTCCACCAAATCAAATTGTATTTAGATCTGTGGAAACAAAAATGCCCAGCTAGTAAGTTGTACCTGTATTTCAAGGTTGAATCACGCATCTCTGTGGATTAATTTGTTTTTGAAAAAACTGACATTAAAAATGTGTTTCCAGATAGTTGTTTCATATTGCATTCTAGCCACTCATTTCTATAAAAACTGTTGCAAATTTTACATACTTCCGAAATAAAAACCTAAATATCTCCTGATAGGGTTAATTAACATTATAAATAATAAATATATCTTGTGTTAGAAACAAAATAAACCAAAGAAAAATAAATTAAAAAATTAAAAACTCAAACTCACAAACAAACAATCAAATGAAACATTTTATTCACTTGCCACTTTTTCACTTATCTTCCACAATATAAGTGTAGCTCTTGGCAGTTTGAAGTGTAGAAAGTATCCAAGTCTATTTGAAACCATAATGCTTCTGAAAATATTTTGGCCTGAATATTGTTTCTAGAACAATTTTCTGTACTAAGTAAGTAGCAGTCCTTGCTTCTAGAGTTGTAATCGAAAATATTGTTTGTAATATTTCTATGGTTTTAAGCAACTTAAATTGTGCAAGATGGTTTGTTTACAGTAATAAAATACTCATTTATTTATGTATATATATATGTGTGTGTGTGTGTCTGTACATTATTCTACAAATTAGGTCAGTTTCTTTTAATTTGTTACAGACTTTTCCTATGCTCCAAATTTTACTACTATCTTTTGGCAATAACTTTTAAAATGTATTGCTGAAGAAGCAATCCTCACAATCAATTCCTTACAATTTACCTTTGAAAAGTGGAGAACTTAATTTTCACTGAGCCTAAATATCCAAGATTATATAACCAAATTTTCCCACTGAAAGTCAAGTTTTTGAAAGGGTAAAATAAGGACATTATGGAGAACAATATTTATTCTACATAATTCATGGGATGTATTGGATATTGTGATAGATGGCCTTAATGTTTCTGATGAAATCTTTCTAGATTGTCCAGAGGAAAATAAAAGAAGGGTGGTGGGAAAACCACTTACCTTTAAGCAATTGATAGGCAAGTTCATTTAGTCACTACTTAGTGCCTCTGCAGTCTGTAGCATAAGTTCTCCCTATTCCAAAAGAAAATAGAAGAAATGATAAGACCTGGAGGAGGTTATTTAAATGTATATGCTCTTAGTCACTACTTAAACTAATGTTAAAATTAATCTTCCAGCTCAACAAATTTCGTCGTATGAAGACAAGCAATTGTAGTGACATGATGCAGCCCAGCATCTGCTCTGTTCTCTTCAATTATCAGCTTTTTAATAGATCATAATTTCTACCTGAATTTACAGCTCATTCTTTGCATAGATGTTCCACGTTTTAATTTGCATATTTATAATAATGGCTATTTTCTTATTTTGCAAGCTAGAAATTATGGACAGGGTACCATATATGTTTAGCACATTTTTTCATACCAAATTACTTAAAATTATACTATGGTTCATACATTTTAGTAACTTGCAAGTACTAATCCAGAAGGCCTGATAGGAACCTTGATACACTGCTGGTTATTTAAGTGCTTCCTGTGAAAACTGCTGTAGTTAAACTAAGTGCAATGAAAGGTATTTATTTTCAGCTTTTCTGATAGTATTTGTAGTTGGCAGAAACACTGCAATATGATTTTGAAAAAATATACATGACATATTTGCACTATTACCTTTTAATTAAAACCAGCTTGCAATTTCATTTATTGGTCATATAATTTCTATTATGATTGATGTACTGATTTTCAAGAGGAAAAATTTCTGATTTGTCCATTCAAAAGTATGTGTCTGTAATTTAATTAAGTCTGTATTTATTGCATACCTCTCACAAAGAAGGCCTCTATTGGACATTTTTATGGGGCTGAGGAATCAATATTTATTTTTTTCACTGTATTTGTAGTGATTATGCCTCCAATATCAACCTCCAGAAATCCAACAAATGAAAAAAACCTGTTCTTTCTTAATTTGACCTCTGTTTGCTCAAACTGTGGTTTTTTTGCTAATAACACTTCAGAATTTTCTAAGTTCATCAAATCAAGTCATGATAAGTTATTCAGTTGGTAATTTTGGACTGGGTTTCTCACTGTGTTGCTGGCTACATTCCACTTCTCTCAAGGCTCTTGTAAAGCAAATGGGCTTAGGTAAGTTTCCATAGCAGATTTCTTATCTTATTANTCAGATTGGTATTCTCTGGACAGAAACAAAATATATTTGTGGTAGCTGGTATTTGGAAAGTAAGGTGTTGGTTTTAATGAGAGTTTTTTCACACTGTAATGAATCCAGAGTTCAATAATTGGAAAAATTTAATGTAGAGAAATTTCAGGAAAGGAAATTTCGGGAGAGGAGAGGAGAGGAGAGGAGAGGAAAGGA
>VZRR01013697.1:137790-222849 GCA_013398015.1 Oreocharis arfaki | reverse complement strand
AAGGGAAAGGAAGGAAGGGAAAGGAAGGAAGGGAAAGGAAGGAAGGGAAAGGAAGGAAGGGGAAGGAAGGAAGGGGAAGGAAGGGAAAGGAAGGGAAAGGAAGGGAAAGGAAGGGAAAGAAAGGGAAAGAAAGGGAAAGAAAGGGAAAGAAAGAAAGAAATTCCCAAATGACAGGACTCTTAAAAATTATAAAACTCTTGTATGAATGATTTTTAAGTGCCAGGCCCGTTACTAGAAATAATAAAGCTAACTTGAACATATATGTGAAACCAAAACAATTAAACTCATTGGACTGCAGTTTCTCAGGATCAGTACTGTCTTTTATTATTTTTATCTTAAACTACTTACTACTAATTCACAATATGAATATTATCATAGAATAATAGAATGATTTAGGTTGGAAAGGACCTTAAAATTCACCTAAATCCAAGCCCAATGCCAACTGCCAGGGATGCTTCCACTAGGCTGGGTTAAGCTCAAAGCCCCATCCAACCTCGCCTTGAACACTTCTAGGAATGGGTCATCTACATTCCAGTGTCTCACAACCCTCACGGTAAAGAATTTCTTTCTAATATCCAAACTAAACATACACTCTTCAGGTTTTAAGGCCATTACCACTTTTCCTATCACTACTTGCTGTTGTGTAAGGCTCATCTCCCTTTTTCTAGTAGGCTGCCTTCAGATACTGGAAGGCTGCTATAACAACTCCCAGGAGTCTGCTCTTCTCCAGGCTGAGAAGATGCCTGNATAAAACTCTTGTATGAATGATTTTTAAGTGCCAGGCCCGTTACTAGAAATAATAAAGCTAACTTGAACATATATGTGAAACCAAAACAATTAAACTCATTGGACTGCAGTTTCTCAGGATCAGTACTGTCTTTTATTATTTTTATCTTAAACTACTTACTACTAATTCACAATATGAATATTATCATAGAATAATAGAATGATTTAGGTTGGAAAGGACCTTAAAATTCACCTAAATCCAAGCCCAATGCCAACTGCCAGGGATGCTTCCACTAGGCTGGGTTAAGCTCAAAGCCCCATCCAACCTCGCCTTGAACACTTCTAGGAATGGGTCATCTACATTCCAGTGTCTCACAACCCTCACGGTAAAGAATTTCTTTCTAATATCCAAACAAAACATACACTCTTCAGGATTTAAGGCCATTACCACTTTTCCTATCACTACTTGCTGTTGTGTAAGGCTCATCTCCCTTTTTCTAGTAGGCTGCCTTCAGATACTGGAAGGCTGCTATAACAACTCCCAGGAGTCTGCTCTTCTCCAGGCTGAGAAGATGCCTGGAGAATTGTGGCTTTACTACAGGCCCCCAGTGCTACTCTGGGGGCTCAGACCATTAGAATTGATGTGTGATGGCCAACCACTGCTTATTGTTCTTCATTGGGGTACAGGAAACAAACAGTTGATTGCTTTAATAAAGGTACACTTGAAATGGCAGGAGCTAAATTTCAAAGCAAAATTAATTTGAGGAAGAATCCTAAACCCACGGCCAGTTACCTCACCCTGTATATTTATTGTAATATACATTCCTTGCATATGTTATGATCCATGAACCAAAGCCAAGTGATGTATACTACTTTATACTTGCTTACTGGAATATGTTATTGTGGTTATAAAACAATACCCTGAACAGTAAGAACAACAGGATTATATCATGAAGTAATGAAGGGCTTTGGTTTAAAGTAAAATTCATTTTAAGGAAATGAGCATGGTGGCTAGCACAGCAAGATGTCAGAAATTCAGTGCTAGTTTAGTTCTCTGGTGCAGAAACAAGTGAAGCAATTCAGGAGTGTCCTCCTGTGAAAATGGTTTACAGATCCTTCTGCACAACAGTTAACAACCAGGATCAGAAATGTGTGCAAATAAGCTGCCAGCCACTACAAGTTTGCCATCCATGGCAGGGCAGCCCAGACTCATAGCAGAGGTGTTGCTGCTGTGCCTGTTAGAATAGATAGAAAATAATGAAGAAAAATATTTTTTCTAGCTAGTTTGTTTCAGTATTGTTACAAAGACTATTTTCCTGCCCTCTGGAGACAGCAAAAACTGTCAACAACTGGGATGCTTCAGAATTGTAAATGATCTGAATCACAAATATTTCTTTTCAAATAAAATTTAAAATGTAAGTCATAACAATAAAACAGATAGAGCTATTTAAAGATGAATTTACTATACATGCTAAAATGTTGCCAGAGATAGCTATTGTGTCCCAAGTCTGTTTAAAAGTCTAGCGTTCCTGGTAAAGAACTTGTATGCAACTGAGGTACCTAAATGATATTCTCATTTCAGATTAATTATACTCTTCATTCTCACCACCTCTACCAACTGATTTTCCCAAGCCCTTAGAAAACAGTAATTCTACTTTTTTAGTTCTGCGAAAAGAGAAGTACAGTGACAAGAGTTATTTGCACTACCTATTTTCTATAAGGCCTGAACATCAAGCCTTAAGAACTTTATATTTAATTTTATTTCATATAAAACTAAATTTTGAAGGGGGAGAGAGGGGGCAGGGAGAATGGAAGCCTCAAGGTAAAGCATTTAGGCTCCTAATTCCTAAATTGTCTTCTTACTCACCTTTGGCAAAAACTGGAAAGAGAGTAGATTAGAGTTAGCAGCTCTTTGACATTGGCACATACTCTTCCATTACATGCTGAAGGTCAAGGACGGCTTTCTGGTCCTCTTTCCACAAGCTGCACCTTCCCTCAAGGCACACCCCCTGCTGTGGCATGTACTCCTCCATGGGCTGCAGTGCAGGTGTCTGTTTCTCCATGGCTCTCCAAGGGCTGCTGGGAGACAACTTGCTTCACTATGATGTCCTCCAAGAACTGCAGAGGATTCTCTGCTCTGTCAACTGGAGCACCTCCTCCTCCTTTTTATCTCGCCTTAGTATCACAGAGCTGCTTCACATACTATTTTTCCTCGCTTGTCACTGCCTGTTCATATGTTGTTTTTTTTTTAAATATATTTCACAGAGACTGACGGGCTCAGTTACAAAAATGTGTCTTGCTCGAAAATTACATGCTATAAAAAACCATGATTTTTTATAAAAGGAGAGTGGAAGTACAAATAGACTGCTAAAGAACTGGAAAATCTACAATATTTCATTGTTATATGTCCCCTCATTTTGCCTTCTTTCTCCTTAATATCTGGAATAAATACTTGGCATAAAACAGTGTTGTTTCAAGGAGAAGACTTTTTTAGGATTATAGAGTGTGTGTTCAATTTTCTGTCGAGAAAAGGCACTTTGTCTTTTGTGATAAATATCATTACCCAGTATATGCTACAGAATGTCACTAGTGATGAATTCTGACCAACAATAGCAGATCAAAATCTGGTGAGACCAAGCAATATACCTTTAGTAGGCAGGATAGAATCACAGAACCATTGAATCAGCTGAGTTGGAAGGGGTCCATCAGGATCATCGAGTCCAAATCCCAGACATGCACTGGACCATCCTCAAGAATCACATCAGGTGCCTGAGAGCACTGTCCAAATGCTTCTCGAACTCAGACAGGCTTGATGCTGTGACCGCTTTCCTGGGAATCCTCTTCTGATGCCCAGCCATCCTCTAGATGAAAAACTTTTTCCTGGTATCCAACCTAAACCTCACCTGGCTCAGCTTCATGCCATTTCATTGAGTCCTGTCCTCGTCACCCTCATTTGGATGCTCTCTAGGAGCTTAATGTCTTTTTTTCGTTGTGGCTCCCAAAACTGCCCCAGCACTTGCTGCCCCAGTGCTGGACAATCCTCTCCCTTGCCTGGCAGGTGATGCTGTGCTTGGTGAACCCCAGGACATGCTTGGCCCTCCTGGCTGCCGGGGCACTGCTGACTCATGTTCAGCTTGCCACTGACCAGCACCCCCCGGTGCCTTTCTGCAGTGCTTTTCTCTGGCCTCTTGTCCCCTAGTCTATGCATACAACCAGGATTGCCCTGTTCCAGGCGCAGAACCCAGCACCTGCCCTTGTTAAACTTCGTAAGTTTGGTGACTGCCCATCTCTTCTATTTGCCAAGGTCTCTCTGATGGGTCTCTCTGCCCTCAAGGGAGTTAGTTGACAGCTCCACCCAATTTAGTGTCTTTGGCAAACTTACTTAGTATTCCTTCAAATCCCGTGCCCGGGTTGTTAGTGAAGATGTTGAAGAGAACTGGCCCAAGGATGATACTGTCTAGCCACTGAAATTCGCGCTTCATACTTATTCTTGTTCCTTGGCTCAGAAATCACAATAAATACCTTCTTATTTGTTTCTTTTATGTCCGTGTAGAGATCTTTGGTTATGCTCACACTTTTTATCCCAACAGCAGCTGACTTGACATTTACACACATTTTTCCTAGTGTTACTAGACTTAACAATTTTGCAGTCTGTGAATCAGTGACCTTTGCAACTAAATTCAGATCTTCAGCATTTCTCATAAAAACAGTAAAACGTCCTCAGAACAGAATATTTTGCTGCATACTATGTAAGACTACAGAGTATATGATAATGGGTTAGCATCACAATCATTTAAGCACAGACCATATACTTTAGCAGGGAAAAAATTAAGAGCTATTTTACACAGCAATATATCTGAGAAACAAAAAGACTAGGATCTTCAAAATTGATCCCTGCAGTACGAATGTACTTGTAAGTATATAGAAGATAAAACATATGGCTTTGAAAGGCTGTATGCTTGGTAGGCTAAACTGGATCTCATCCTGTAGATGAAAGATGAAGGAACTCAAAATGGAGATAGGGAGACACGTCCATGTAATGAGATGTAGCAAAGCATTTTTAAAGACAGTTGAGGATTCTGGTGGACTGGGCAGTGAAGTTTAATCTGCCACACTCGTTCAGTTTGGAGGACTGAATTGTGAAGGACTGCTAAACCATATCTGCTGCTGTGTAAAGCAAAAGAGATCCATCAATATTGTATGGTTAATGTGAACAGTCTCCCTCTCTGTTGTAAAACATTTAATAAGATTTGGAATAGTCTTAGCAACAAAATGAAATAAAGCCATTATACCATCTTGGAACTGGGAAAGTATAGTCAAAACTTTTTTTCCATATGTATACATCTGGTTTTTTTTTTTTTTTTCCTCCCGTGGCAAGTGAATCATGATTTCAACCATTCTCGAATGTTTTCAACAGATGAACCCAGCATACTATTTTTATTACAGTCTCTTGCCCCTTACAAGCTTCATTACGGTTTTGTGATATAGTCCACAGTCATTAGAGTTTTTTTTATCTCTTTTCCAAGAGATGTTTTAAAGAACTACTTAACCCCTATAAATCATACTTTTCTCTGCTTTCTCAAAGCTTTTTGAGAGTTTTCTTTTTTTTTTTAATTGCAGCATTCCTAATGGCATCAGACCCACTACAAGCAGAAGCTAAAAATAAATTTTATCTCAAAGAGAATGTTAAAGCTAATGAACTGCCAGTCTTGGCATTTGTATGTTACTAAATACTTTCAGCTTCATGATTGGTTCCTGAATCCTCAGTTTAATTAGAAAACATTGTATTTATGAAACAGACCTAGCTCAATTGCTTCTGCAAATTCACCTTTATTTTATATGACTGAACTCAGAGAAACCTTGTTTAATTCAAATATTGAAAGTATAAATTTGACATCATATGTGACCCTTTAATCTCTCTGAACTGTATTTCTTCATGTGAGTTTCTCAGTTGCCTCAAATAAGGATAGATTCTTTCAATTCGCATAGCATATTATCTGAAGATCTCCTGCCTGCTTTCTTCACTTGCTTTAATGGAAAGTTAAGGGAAATGTGTTCTGAATGTTATCTTTTATAGTCTACTTTTATCTACCAGTGTGTTTATATCTACAAAAATCAATTTCAGCTTGAAAGAACATATCAGAGAAAATCTATTTACTAAAATGGACAAAAGAATGCATAATATTTAGAATCTAAAAAAAAATGTTTTTGAGCAATATCATTCTAGAGAATGCCATGTATCGATGAAAAGTACAAAGAACTTATAATTTCAAAGGCACTTACAAATCACTATTTTGCATCTGGTTTTTTTTGTTTGTTTGAAAGATCTAGCACTTATCTGATTCCTTTTTGAGCTAGTTCAGCTCACTAATGTGGTAGAAAAGCAGTTAAAAATAAATAGAAAACCGATGGGGAACAGGATGCCACCTCACCCATATGTAGTAAAGTGTTAGGTCAGCCTTCTGTGTTGTAGAAGCATGTCTGTCATATACCAAAATCAATGAATATCTTTTTTCAAGCTTTCTCATTGCTGCTGAATACCTGAATCATCAAGATGGTTAAAACCAAACAACATCCAGCCTTCTAAGACCGTTCCCCAAACCATTTCAATGGAATAATTTTACCAGATGATGAGCTCGCTATGCAAAACCTGAGCATGATGTCAAGGATGCTTTATTACTGACTACCATTGTTTGGAATCATCTATTCTTTACCCTGCCATGTAGGTGTCGGAAAAAAGTTATAACCACAATGCTTTTACAGCTGTTATTGTGTTTTGGGATGGTAAGGATTTAGGGTACTAAAAAAAGCTGTGATGAGTTTTAGTATTGGCTTTATTACTTTTTCACTTTGAATTAACTGCTTTGGATTTCAACTTACCCATCAGTAAAATGAGAAGTCTTCCTTCCTGCCCAAAGGATATTTAATTAGTGCCTCTGATGTCATGGATTTAAAAATGGAGAGCATCATGATTAAAAGGAACTATTGTCATGCCACAAGGTAACTGTAGTGATCTGTGTTCCCTCCCCAGCTTCACTGTGGTTGTAGAATTTTAATTAGCAGTTCCAAAAACTTGTCTTAGCATAGTCTGTTGACATATCTCAATAGAGCAGGATGTGTGACTTAGAGAATTATAGAATCATTTACGTTGGAAAAGACCTTTAAGAATATTGAGTCTAAATGTTATTAGCAAATCCAACCATAAATAAATGCTTTGCTGTTTGAAGAGAACACATGGCTTATCTGTTAAGTTTTTCACATATTTGTGTCATCACAAGCACACATGTCCAATGCATTAGATGGGAATATAATAAGAAACCTGTATAAATAAACAGAATGATACTCAGGGTAGGATATTTGCATGATTAGTCCTTCTTCCTGGTTTCTTCAAATGAATTATTTTTGTAAGTTAAGTATTGCAATTGTTGCTCTTTTTACAGTCCTTAGTGCATTATTTACATTTTTTATTGGCCTATGAATGCCTAATGGGTTAATTCACATAATTTTTCAGATAAAGACCAAGATTTAGTGTTGCTTAAGCTGGAAGCAGAAATATTTAAATTCTCCAGCCTCCTTTTCAGTACCTAATTTATGTTATGAAATCAGTGCACAATCTTGTCCCTTTAGGTCCAGCTGTGAGCCAGCTGAGGTATCTCAGTTTATACCGACAGGGTGACATTAATATGGCTCATGTGATGCTGCACACAGAAGGCCTCAGTGTGCAGCTATAGCAGACAGTAGTTACACGCAGTTGGACAATCCTACTGCTGACTGGGGATCACTGGAAGAGTAAACTATAGAGATTTAATGGAGAGGTCTCTGGAGGAAGTGGCCTTAAAAAGACAGCAGAAACCCCATCTGTGTGTTTGTACAAAGAACTTAAATGCCATTTAAAATGTCGTGGAAAAGCTCTTCAAATTTATGTAGCTTTTTCTGCAGATTATATGTAAACTATATTCATTACATGTACAGTTCCTCTGAGCATCTGAAGTGCAGCTGGGTTTAAGTGGACTGAATCGGGGTTGGGAAGCAGTCAAATAAAGCTTTTCAGAAATACCTGATATCCAAGTCCTACAGAAATTTATGTACTTTTTATATCCAGATGTTTTTTAAAATAATGTGTGACCATTTAGCCACCTAATATTTTTAATCTTGAATAGAAGAAAAATTTTAAACAGTACAAAAAACTCATATCTTTTATAGCTTGAACCTTTTTCTGAGTTTATTTCCTGTTTTCCAATTCATTTATACAAATCATATTATTAAGTAATGAGAACTCAAATTGTATAAAAATATTTAATGCTATACTTTCAAGTTAAGGCTATGTTTTTTCCTGGAACTGTTTAAAAAAAATGTCTGTCTGGATTCTCTCTTCCCCATGCTAATTATTATAAGAAAATATTTTAAATATTATATTTTGGCCTTACATAGTTTAATTATATTCAGAATTCATTATATTCAGAATTAATTCAGAAATTCAAGGCTCTGTCTTTAGATTGTTCACATGGTTTTCTGGCTATTCTAACTTCCCCTAACCACTCTTTTCAGCTATACATTTTTTCAGTAAGGTGTCACAGAGCTCTGTGAGAAGTTTTAATGTGAGGGAGAAATCATATGAAAAATACATGTGATATGCTCCACATATTTAACTTGAGAAAGTTACAATATTCTTAGAGATTAAATAAATAAAGTTAAACCAGCATTTCTAAATCTCAGAAAACTATTACCTAAACTTTGACTCAGTTAGCAGAACTTTGTAGATATGCAGGTGGGAAGTCCAAGGAATAGAGCAGAAGGTGTATTAGGCAGGGGTGCAGAAGATTGCTCTGGAGGGTGATGTAAGCACGATTGCGTCCTATAAAGACATCAGCTGGCTCTGCTGATGCAAACGTAAAAAATTTGTGCCACCAACCTAATTTTCTGCAGACATTTGAGCCTATATATTCTTGAGGACTTGCAGATGTGAATGAATCTGTCCTTCGATTTTTTTTTTCTTTTTAATGTGTCTGACCTGACCTGGTATTGTGTACTGTACTGTATAGTTTTATAAACTGATATGTTTCCATTGTTTGAAAGCAGTAGTTAGAAGTTAGGTTGGAATTATGAGTTGGCTGTCAAAATAATTAGTTTTCCATTTTAGGCAAAATATCAATCGAAAAATTCAATCCACTCCTATGATACAGATTCATTTTGAATTTACAGGGTAATTTGCATTAGTGGTGGTACTGCATGTGCAATAAATATGACTCACTTGGTTTCTAATGATGATAATAGTCCTCTGTGTATTATCATGAGAATTGAATCTACCATCATTATTTTCCTATTATTATTTTGCTGTAAAGGAAAAATAGTTTTGCATTAACCAAGAAGTAAAATGCATGTATTTAACATCACTCTTGAAGGTAGTCCTCAAATTGAAAATACCTCTCAGAAGCTGCATCAAACAGGAAAGCTAGACAGATGGCAGAATACAGACCTGCCATTTAGGACTGAGTACAAAATAAAACCCAAGAAATTCTCCATGGATGCTGCATAAGTACAAAGGCACCATTAATTAAGGTTGAAAAATAGTCAATGTGAAACTTGTTAGATGAATAAAAAACTATGCTAAGCAAGAGACTAAAGTGCCAAGTGTGCTACAAGGCATTATTTTAATTAGCATAATTTCCAGCAAGAAAAAATAATATTTTTATTGTAGATGGTTTTAGAGTGCACAACAATTTGAAAAAAAGCTTTTATTTTTCTATCTATAATAACTATCTATCATTATAAGAGATACTGTAAACAGGTTTTGGAAAACAATGTTATTTTAAAGGTTAATTATATTCATAAATACTTCACATAAAAAAATTTATTCTGCTGTTAATTCCGAAGGCTCTTAAAGGAAAATGTCCTTGTTGCACTCTCTTCTCACTAATACAGGAGCGCAGTCTTACCTGCCTGCTTATGTTTTCTCATGTTCCTGATGCATGGCCCAGGTATCCTTATCTCCACTACCAGCATGATTTCCATATCAAGTGATGAGAATTTCTGTTCGTGATTGGCGAAAGTAAACATCATAGCATTCATGTGAATTCAATTTAAAGGTTTTTTTCAAAAGGAATTTCTTCCTTCTCAATAAAAACCATTGGCCATAGCAAAACTACTCAGTTTTTCAGGAAGTGAAATAATACGCCTGCACTCTATAATTTCCTTCATTTTTTTTCATCAGAAGAAGAAAACTGCTGTTTTCTTCTTACTACATCACGCTAGACTTACTTTATTCTAAGTAGTTATAAATTTTGCATTTATATGTATAGCTAATTACTTTCGCAGTGTCCATAGTGTATGTATTATAAAAGGCCGTATATACAATTATATTATGTTAAGAAAACATAAAGGTGGAATAATATTTCTATCTTATACAAAATTAATAAAAACCCCAACTATTAAAACTGATACCAGCAACTGATGTAAGACTGCTGCCGGAGGTTTTTTGCAGGACAATGTGCAGTTCTTCCCAATTACATTTTTCCCTCTGATTATTTCGTGTAACGGCGGTAATTCAATACACTTGTCTCGGCAAGAGATTTATTTTTCAGGATTTTCTCAGACTTTTTGCTTTCTCTTTTCCTGTTAGATGTTCAACAACATTTACTGGGAAAGAAAAATGGTGAGTTTAAAAATTCAGTTTATTTCTTCCATCAATATTTAAGTGGTTTCCTGCTTTTTGAAATTTCCTGTCTGGTGCTGTGTTTGAGTGGAACATAGGTAAGATTTAACCTCTGCAAGAGAAAAAAGGAAAAATGGAGCAAAATTTCACCAACTCCTCTTGCTGAGATTATCTATTTTTTATTTTTTTTTTAAGACATGGGCAATTTGAAGGTGTTTTCCAAGGTACCCTAGACGGACAGTCTATAATATATACATGACTCATGGAACAGTTTCTTTTCATACAGACATCCTAGGATTCTTTTTCCTTACTTACAGGGATTACAGGGATTGCCTGGACTAGAGCTGCAAGTCGGAAGATTTAAAACAGGCTTTCTGGAAAAACTATGCTGCTCTTGGACCCAGTGTCATTTAGCACAGAAGGACAACTGCCTACTAATAATGTGTTTGAATACCTGTGTGTTTGGGGTTTTTTTACAGAATCTGTTTCTTCTTGGGCTCTGTGTCAGAGCAGTGAGCCCATCATAAAAAATATGGACTACACTCCCTACTCTACAATTTCAAAATCTTCTACAGATGAATAAGCTTCTCCTTTTTTTCCTTGATCTGCTTAAGCATTTCAGATCTAGTTCTTGCTACAGTTACCTGCAACTTTGGCTGGAACATTGTTGGAATGAAGACTACATTGTCTTATTCTGAGCTTCCACATGAGAAACAACAGCTGCTGCATGATGTTACTTTCTTGTCTTGGAACAAAAATCAAATTAAAATTATGTAATACTCTCACGTACTTCCGAGTGAGATTCAGCATGTCAATAGTGATCTGTGTGGCTGTCCTGGAACTGTGTCTTATCATGGCCCTTGACTCCTAATGTAATGCCCAAGCTTGCAGTTTACAGGTTTAGAACCCTGGACCATACTGAGTATTGTCAGTAAAATAGAGTACTCTCCCTGCCCTGATGCAACTGATGGCTGACAAGGCAAAAATGTGTCTTGAGTGCTTTGAAAGGAAGGGAGAAGAATACAAGAAAAATCAATTGAGTGGTTCTTCTCTGAGGGCTCATTTGACAGTTATATAAGGCTATGAAGCTGTTGTCTTTTCCTACACAATCTGTAAAAATTTGCAATGGAAAGCGTGCCATAAATAGGGATTGTGATAATATGTCATATATGATTTGTTCACAAGCACAAGGCAGTTAGAAAACCTATATACTCAACTTCAAAAACCCAAGAACACGAAGTAAAAGTATTACTTACTCTGCCAAGTAAGTAGTAAGCCACGTAGTACTGTGCTCCAAGTAAGGAGCTGAGTTACCAAGGAGGAAAGGATGTTGGGTCAAGGGAAGAATTGATACATGGATTGCTGTTGAAACCAATTGCAAAATTCCCATCAACCTGTGAAGTATAAAATCATCTCTTCAGTGTTTAAAGTTTTCTCCCTCTCCTTAGCTTCATAGAAAACCTATGGGAAAGGAAATGGTGTCAATTTCCGTGAAATCCAACGAATTAGAGTCATGAAGAAATGCAGTTCATATTGCCCTGAGTTAGTGAGAGATGCTCATTCCCAGTAAGATTTTTTTTTAATATGTCCAAAATATAAAATATATTTAGATTGAAGACTTTAAACAACCCAGAACTTAGGCATGAACACAAATATTTTTACACAGTCTCCTAATGGTGGTATGTTACTACTGGGGTAGAGTATTGCTCTGCCAGCATTTGAACTGACTCTATTGTAGTCGTGTTCACATTTGCTAATGGTACAAATTTTTTTGCTGGACACACTTTAGCAAAGTAAGAGAGCTTCTTAGTTGCCATTAGGCCCAGAAAAAATGCATGAAGTGATGATGGGCATTGTTCTCTGAAGAGAGACGAAAAACTTATTTCTGGAGTCCCCCCCCTCCTGGCACAGAAAGTGCACAGAGGCGTGTGGAGCACCATCTTTACCCTCTTTGCATTCACTGCTTAAGTTGAGACAGAATTTGCCTCAAGGTTTGTGCAAAAATACTCTTTTTATGCAACTGTTAACCAGACAATATCTCAGGGAAAATTTGCAGCGGCAGAAAGCAAGCCCTTCCTGGGAAACCTACCGAAATTGTTCAGAAGTTATTCCCCTTCACTGTTGCTAACCTCTGCTGTCTAGCTGTCAGAAATGTTTGGGACCATGTTGAAATAATTATGTACAATATAGTGATATTGTAATATTGAGTAAACATAGGTATTTTTGCATAGCTGTCATGGAAAAATATTTCTACTAGTAAAAATGAATTTATTTCAAAAAACAACAGCATGGTAGGAAAAAAAAATTTGCATCAATAGAATGAAGATACCAAGAATTCTTATTTTTAAGTCACACAGAGTGAGCATTTTCTAAATTAGATTGTGAAACTTATTAGGAAGTAGTCATACATTCCACATGACTGGTGCATAAGTTCATGTTTCCAACTTATTAAAAACATATTATTAAAACAAAAATTTTCTGCCTTGTGGAAAATTAGCCCATTAATAATTTTATCAAAGGTAGGATTATATCAAGTATTCCTGCAAGACAGTCAAGACATAGTATTACTATGAAGAACCTTTTGGCATTAATTTAACTACAGGAAACTTGAGAAAGCTGAAGAGTGTAGCTATTTTCTCTTCTCACCAGGCTTTCCCTGCTGCAAATTGTACTTACTACTTACTATTGCTGCTTAAAGATTGTCTAAAGAAAACTTGTCAAAATAAGAACATTGTGATGTAAACTACTGTAAATACTGATTCAGTTCCAGCCCATTTTAACTACAAAGTATGAGACACATGCTCTAGTTGCATACTCTAATGCATGGATGGACAATACCATCACTAGTAAATTGAGACTCTTAGTATAGGAACAAATGCAAGTTCCTTTGTTCCTTCCTTAGCATAGGAACAAATGAAATTCCTTCAGGCAAGGAAAATATTACAGAGCTAACTGCAGTCCCTCGACTCAACAAGAAATTATGTCCAGTAATTACAACCAACATATATAGGTCCATTTTAAAATGAGTTGTATTTATTGTCCTCTTTACTTCCTAAATGAAGGAACTGTGTTTTGAACCAATCTTCAAAATGGCTAAAGACCATAGGACACCTCCATTTTTTTTTTTTCCCCCAGAAACAACCATCTCGAAACCTCTTTAAAGCCGGCTTTTCCCTTAAGATGCCATATTTTAAAATAGCATCTTGTCATTTAACAGGGCATTCCGAATATCATTTACAAATTTAGACTAAAAGTAACACTTTTCCTAGTAATCTTTCTTTTTTACAGTGCAGTGCTAACGTGGGCAGCAAAGAAGCGAACAGACTGCAGCTCTTTCTGGCACATCTTGAACAAATGCCATTGCTTATGTTCTAATCATTCACTTCACCAAAATAACTAACGATGAAAAAAAGGTTGTGAAGACATTACTAGTAGTATCATATGGCGATGCGTGGGTGTGATTTATCAAGTAGAATTTGTATCACATAGATGATGCTTGGCAAACAGCCGATTAAGTTTGTTTTTCAGATCTCAGACTGATGTTAGATGTCAGTAATTTAATAAAAGGATAACGAGAATGATATTTTTTGACTCAGTGAATGTGAAACTTAGTTACACCCCTACCATGGACGTCTGAAAATTATGGATAGACAGCGGATGAATTCAGAAAAAAATAAAGAATTATCAAAGTTTAAAGGAACATATGACTATAAACACTTTGCTAGTGGAACACAGCCTATTCATTGGCTGAAATGAAGCAGATAGACAGGACATATGAAATACTTTTTGTGGATCAAACATTTATTTTCTGAAGTGGTGCTGACAGATGGTGAACCCACCAACTTAGATATTTCACAGTAGGTAAGGGTACATAACTTAGTACACTCTCCTGAAGAATCATCATCCAAGGGGATTTTCCCCTGCATCTGTGAATATGTACTTACCTTTTTCACAATACTTTTGCAACAACATCGTTTGGCCTGATCAGTTGGGGTGAAGTGTGAATTATCAGCAGCAAGGTGACTCTAATTTGCTTAAAAGAATTTTGATCGACAAGATATTTTGGAGACCTGTTTCAGCCCTGTTTGTCAAACACAGCCTTTGAATGGAGCTAAACAATTTGTCAGGCTGTGGATCATATGAAAAAGTAGTTTCTGGTGTCTGTACTGGGCCATATGCTCTTTATTCTCTCTCTCAACTTCTTCACCACCCCTCGTCTGTTTCACATGAGCTATGTTCGAGGTCTGCAGGATCATTTTCACAGAATCTTGAGGCCTGGTACGGTGAGAATTATGGATGTAACTCACATAGGATGAATTCCCCAGTTTGGATAAAATGTATTGTGTACACAAATCCAATGAGAAGGTGTTCCACCTTTATCCCCGGAAGAACCTTCACTAGTGCTAGTGCTCTATATAAACCATATTTTAGTCTGAATCAAAAAATTTTCCTGAGAGTGTCTGAGAGATTTGTATGAAATGTAGAGATCTGACATATGCAACTTTGAATATCAGAGGAAAGAGGAAATTGTAAGAAGTTTTTAATTTTACTGGTTTTAATTTTAAATTCCATGCACTTTTCAAAAAGTGTCAAGCTCAAATACACATCAATGTATTTTAGTCATCTGTAAGTTATTAATATAAAATGTGTTTCAAATCAAAATAATTTCAAAACTTTCCTCAAATTTTATATGCCTAGATTTATTATTTCTGTCATATATTACATATAAGGAAGAAATTCTTTACTGTGGGAACAGTGAAGCACTAGAACAGGTTGCCCAGAGAAATTGTGGATGTCCCATCCCCGAAAGTGTTCAAGGTCAGATTGGATGGGTCTTAGAGCAGCAACAAATTAGACTCTTGATGGTTGTGAAACAGTTTAAATACAGAAGAAACTCAGACTTAAGTATAGAAACAAATTTTCTCTCAGATGTTGGCGTAAATTCAAAGTTGTAAAAAATTGTAATTATCTGTGATTTTTACTACTGTAACAGGATGGCGAATGAAAACTATTCAGAACATATCAAATTTTAAAAGATGTAAGAACTACAACAAAAAATACATGAGATGGGTTTCAACATGGAAGGCTATCAAAGAGGAAAACTGTATTTCAACATTTTACGGTGTAAGAATTTCATGAAGTGACAAAGAAGAAGGCAAAACATCATTCAGGGCATTATTTACTGCAGTTCAGCCTGGCCATTAGTAGTAACTGGTGTTTTAACTAATGTAGATATATCACACATGCTTTTCATTCACTGAAAAATTACTTTTTACGATGAATAAGCAATGAGGATCAAAATTTTTTGAAACCATCTTATAAATGCAAAGTATTTAATAGTAAATGGTCTGTGATTAAAACATTTATTCCACCTTAGTGAGAGACAAACAAATGCTTCCATATCATTATTGTTTAAAATTGTATAAACCAATGTTTTATCCTGAAAATATATTGTATAATTTTTTTCCATTTCTAGCACAAAATATTCATAGAAATACAGCACATGAGAAATAAGTAATTTTAATTAAACAAATTAAATGAAAACATTCTTCAAATAAAATTAAATGAAAAGCTGTGTTTTAAATATGATGTAGACATTAAACAAAATTTTCCCATAATTGTATCAGATATTTTGCACAGGCTGATTGGTATTTAGCATCTCAGTCTTTTCCAAGGTGTTAATTATCTGCTGTGCTGATCCTGGCTGTGTGTGGGGGGGAGGTGCCTGGGTGTGTGTGGAAGGGGATGCATGTGAAGGAGAACGTGCATGTTTGCTTAACTATTGAATTATTTGAAAATTATTGTATTCAGAAACTTGAGGATGATAAATTACTACTTTCTATTATTGTTTTCCACAGAAAGTTTATTGTTCCGAGGTCTTCAGTTACAATTAAAACTTAAATACAAGCTGGTCAGCTCAATATCCCCAAATAGATTTGTCTTAGTGGAAAATTAGCGGAATCAGTCCTAGAGTGAATGGAATCACTCCTTTTCAGGTTAATAGGCACCCTCTTCCCCTCATGGGTTATTTTGGGCTAATTTGGCATATTGATATGTTTCATCTTACGATTATAAAAAACTCTTATCTTTGCTTCTAGAAATACAAGACCCACTGAAGTGAGAGGGGTGGTTATCCAATTAAATGGAGAAGTCTGCATCTTAGGTAGTTGTTCTCAGCTTTTGTTCGTACTTAATGAAAGAAAACAGACAGTTGCAATGAGTGATTCTTCTGAATTAAGATATCCACTTAAGATGAGATAAATCACAGCCTAAAAATTCCTGCTACTCTGTATTGATTATAAATAAATCCTCGTGTCAATACATCAAAGAGACAAGCAGACTGTCTATGTCTGAAGTTAGACGAGAAGTTGAAGGCTTTTCACTGATTACTATGCTTTGGAATAATCTATTTGCTTTGTCTGAGCAGAAATTCCTTTGGATTCTGTATAATCTCTGTTTTCCTATTGTTTGTATCTCAGTTTGGATAAAAATCCCCAAACAACAAAAAAGCCCGTCTTGCTCACCTGTTTTAGACTCAAAGTCAGTTTAGATTGAGGTAGTCTGAATTTTAAAAATTTCTTCTTTTCTTTCCTCTTCTTTGTCTACCAAATAGACGATTTTACTCTTTTAACTATAACTTTTTAAATTATTTGCTCTTTCAAAGAAATTACAGATACATATTTGAAAATCCATTTCACTATTATAACTGAATACTTGCCCTGAGTACAAGTATTATAACTTGTGTCATATATGAAGTGCTAGGGATCATGAAGATTGTTTACTGAAATGCCTTAAAAATAGTCAATCAAATACTGCATTTGTTTTTTCTTTTAAAACAAAGATTTATTTTAATAGTAATTCTATAAATTCATTCAGATCTAAATGCAATACACCGCATGTATAAATGCAATTATTTTGTCAAATAACATATTATCCATTCTTTAAACTGATATCAGTGTTGATTTCAAATTAAATAAATCATAAAAATAATTTTCCTAATGTTCCATAAATTCTTTGATAACACTCCTTAATTGGATATTTAAAAATTATATTTTAAAACTGTGAATCTTCACCCTGGAAAAGAGAAGGCTGGGGGAAAAGGGATCAATATGTATAAATATCTGAAGGGAGGGTGTGAACAGGATGGACTCAGGGTCTTTTCCATGGGGTCCAAAGACAGGACCAGAGGCAGGAACTGAAACACAGGAGATTCCCTCTGAACATCAGGAAACCCTTCCATACAGAAAAATTTTTATCTTCTTGATTTCTATTCATATTCTGCAATAGTTCTATGAAAAGAGCATTTATTAATACCAGTGGGAGCCCTGTATACAGGGCAGCTGCAGAATATACGATTAAGAACTGCAGTGAAGATTGGAGAAAGGAATTTTATCCTTTGTTAAGGTCTACACTGCAGCATTTCTCATCATTTAAAAGAAACTTTCAAGTGAAATTATTTCGCTCTTGTCCTGATTTCCGTCATTGTCTAATTTTTATCGGTGCATTCAATTTAGCCCTTTCTCTCTAGAGTTTCATTTTTCTTCCACTCTTCTAATGATCAGCTTTTTTCTGTCCTCTATTACACATGAAACTGCAGACCAATAAATAGTGGTCAAGCATCTTTGATCACACTTGAAAAAGCAATAACTTAAAGCTTTTCTATTTCACTGATTCTCATAAATCTCATGGTTAATTTTTTTTGGTGTATATTACTACACTTGCTTGTCATATTTTTGGATTATGGTATAGCCTTAAATAGCTATTACTATAAAAACTGCATGCTATCTATTTTGATGAAAAGTTTAAAAGCATTGTTGTAGAGTAGATAAGTGTTAAGATAACTCATACTTACTAGATTGTTCAAACTGGAAAAAAAAATCTCTGCAGCATCCTAGTCTATTTAAACCTAATTTCATAATGTTAACCAAGGAAAAGGAAAAAAAAAAAAACAACACTCCTTTTCCACCTTAAGGATTTAATATAATTATAGTTTTTAAATTAGAGCAATATTTGGCACTACCAGGTAGCAGCAGGAGAGATAGAACGAGAAGTGAACGTATAGGAAAAAAATAAAAGGTTTAAATTAGGGACTCATAGGTAAAAATTCCAATCTGCACAATTACACTACATTCATAGCTATTGACAAGAGTGCAAAAGAAATTCAAAGATACTTAAGAAAATGTAAGCCTTTAAAAGAATTGGAGTCTATATTTGAGAGAATTCTAAGTCTATATTTCATAAATCTTATGTAGGAAACTCAAAAAAGAGACTTAAAAGAAGTCTTGAGACTAGTGAGAGATATTTGAAAGGTATTTAGAATCTCAGCAAAGAGTGTTATAACAGTAATCCCCAAAAGTGAGGGAAAGGTTATTAAGAATCTGATTTAAAGTTAGAGAAAGTAGGTTTGTTTTTTTTTTAATAAGATACAAAATTACATCAAATCTTCATCTTACTTCCAGAAGAAAAAGAAAATTAAACCGAAAGAGATCTGGCAGCAAAAACACGCCTAAGCATCCACAACTAATATCTCTAAGAAAAAATTTATTTTGCGAGGACCCACTAAGAAGGAGTGGAAATATCAAAGAAGAAGTTAAATATAAATGTATCTCGTGTAGGGAAGATTTTTCATGGGAAAACCTGAAATGCTGAAGCTGTAGCTGTAGCTTAATCTAATGAGATTGTCTTAGACACAAGTGGAATTCTTGGTAATCATAAAATGTATCCTAGCAAAAAGGATAAGGAAATGTCAAAAATTATTATAAAGTTTTAGAAGAAAGAAAGGATTATTTAAGCATAAGTAGACTTCAGATGATACACTGAGGAAATTATTCTGTCTCAAAATACAAAACAATTGTAGAAAAAATGTGCCAAAAGAGAATTAAGAAGTTTATGCTTCCCAGACAAATGGTCACTTGGAATTAGTAAAGAAATGATTGATCCTGGTGCTCAGAATATATAGTTTTATGTCAGAACCTAAAACATATGTATATTTCTTAAAAATATTTAATAAAGTTGCTGAAAAGAACACTTTATATTCAAATGTGGCTTCTGAGGAGATTAAACCACGGCCTTCCCTCTGCATTTTTCTTTATCTGTACTTTCCAAAACAGAAAAAAAAATTATGCACATTGAATATAAAATCTTTTTTTAAAAGGACGTGGTTTTGGTTTTGCTGTTGATCAGTCCATTAGCTACCCATTTTTCTTAATTAAAGAAAAAAAAAGCACTATTTAAAATAGCAAACCCGATGAAGAATTCTGGGTGGGTAAAATCTTTTCAGGAGCTGATATTGCCTAACATTAATTAAACTGCTTAATATGAAATACATTATACTTTTAATGCATACAACAATGGATGCAACAATAAAGCTGTAAACCTGAGACTTGAAAAAAACCATAAAAAAATAATTCCCTTCAATCTGTAAGACTGGTGAATGATTAAATCTCGGACAGATGTGCATGGACGGTTCTGGATAGATGCATGTTGTTATACAGTGTTTTCTAAGTTCTCTAAACCAACTTGGCATAAATCAGCCTCATTCCAGTAGCCAAATAAACAGTATCAGCATGAACAGGTCAATATATTTGAGGTCACAGGCTTTAGCTGCCGCAGATCGTCAGATGTTCATCCTGCTGGCACAACAAAGCAGCCAAACATAGGAAGCCATGTCCAGAATACAATATTTTAACAGATCTAAGCCTATGTTAATATTCCTTGCCTCTTAGCCAAGCCTGTCAGCCTGAATATAGTGACAGTGTCGCTGCTTTCAGTATATTCGTAGAACTATACTTTTAGCAATTGCTGAAGACATTTTTGTCAAATACAGTCTATGTCATTCATTCTTGCTTATAGGCAACATCAATGAGCAACAGGTTGATGCAAAGCATCTAAACTTGATAACATGCATTCATGTAACATTTTTCTTTTCATATCATGAACACTGCTCTACTAAGTCTTCAGAAGAATCACACTGAATTAAATATCAACACAAAGTAAAACTGAGCCAATTAAATCACAGAAATATCTGAGGTTATGGAGCAAATCAATTGCAGAGAAAATTAGAGCTTAGGAACATTGAGTTTGAGTAAACAGACTTTCAGCAAGAGGGGCGGTGTTATCTTTATTCTGTTAGAATGTTTTTTTGTGATTTCTTCACTGTGAGAGTTGTGAGACACTGTAACAAGTTGCCCAAAGAAGCTGTGGATGCCCCATTTCTAGGAGTGTTCCAGGCCATGTTGCATGGGGCTTTGAGCAACCTGATCTAGTGGAAAGTTTCCTGAATATAGCAGAAGAGCTGGAACTAGATGACCTTTAAGTTGTCCCTTCCAAACCAAACCATTCTATGATTCTGTGAATCATTTTACAGGAGTGGATAATGCTTTACAAATACTAAAATAAAAGAAAGGTCTGCTAGGTAGAATTACTTCACTTCAAAGGTCAAACACAAGGACAGAAGGCAATTTCTCAACAGAAAAGAAAGGTTATTGAATAATAATGTTGTGAATACAAATTACTAGCTCCGTTATAACGGCAGCTATATCAGAGCAGTAGATGAGGCATGGAAAAGGGGGCTATGGAGTCTGAACAGAAGAATATTTAGTAGTTTCCAAAAACAAAGAAAAACATATGCTTTCCCGAGGTGACCCCAGGATCCATGGCAACATGGGCAGTTCAGTCTCTATGTAATGTGTTTCTACATGGCGTAGACAATGACATGAGCATATCTGCCACATTCAGACTCTTGAAAGCACAGATCTCAGCTTTCAGAGTTGCAGCACATATAGAAACAATGATGCAACACATAGAGGCAGATGTGATGTGTGTGGTATTGGTTAGGTCTTCTGTGTACACTCCATGGGCCACGTTCAAAGACCTTGGGTGTAATCATAGACACAGACTGTGAAGCAACATGATCTCCCCTCTGTTTAGCATGCATGCCCGCCCTCTTAAACACACAGGAAAAGATTCTTGTGTATTTACAAAATGTTCACTTCTTCATGCTAACATGAAGAAGCTAACAAAGATTTTGGCAACTAATTTCAGTGAATGCAACATATTCATTCTAAACCCATTCTTTTCAGTGAGTAGTAACAGTAGCATCATACAATCAAGGACTAGTTTGGGTTTTAAGGGACCTTTAAAAATCATCTAGTCCTATGCTCCTGCAGTGAATAGGGACATCTTCAACTTGATCAGGGGGCTCCAAAGCCCTGTCTACCCTGAATGTGTCCAGGGATGGGCATCTACCACCTCTCTGGGAAAACTGTTCCAGTGTTTTACCTCTCTCATTTAAAAAAAAATTTCTTCCTTACATCTAATCTGAATCTATTCTCTCTTACTTTAAAACCATTATCCCTTGGCATATCACTACAGGCCCTGCTAAAAAAGTCTGACACTCTTTTTCTTACAGGCACCCTTTAAATACTGAAAGGCTACAATGTGATCTCCCTGGAGCCTTCTCTTCTCCAGGCTGAACAACCCTAACTGCCTCAGCCTCTCCCCATAGGAGGGATGTTCCAATCTTCTGATCATTCTTGTGGCCCTCCTCTAGACAAACTCCAAGAAGTCCAAGAGGCCTTTCCTGTGCTGACGACTCCAGGGCTGGATGTAGTACTCGAGGTGGAGTCTCATAGAGGCAGAGGAGAGACCTGTTACTCTCCTTGACCTGCTGGCCACGCTTCTTTTTATGCATCCCAGACATAACAACAGTGTTGTTCCTCCTTTGCTATGAAAATAAAGAAGTATTTTGACTTAGATATTGATGATGTTCACTGTTACTCTCTAGCTCTATTGTCTTTAAGATTTTATTTTACATAATTGGTTAAAAATAAATCACTGAGCTTGTATTGGAAATTCTCATTGAGCTACGCAGACATTGTTGTTAGGTTTTTGTTTTGGTCTTTTTTTCCACTAAAGAAAAGGAGAAATCTGAATGCAGAGGATGAATTTACCCATTACAATAGTACAAGACAGAAAACAAATTCCCAACAGATACTTCAGGACCCAAGTGTTCAGGCAAAATTAATTAAGGTTGAGTTGCATAAGCTGACCACAGAAAGACACCCAAATTCACAATACCTGGAAAATTTTTTTTCAACACGTATTATCCATTAAGTTATGTATCTTTTATTTAAATGGTTAATACTTTTGAAGTTATTGTTAAGGTAAGCCAGATGACAGATTTTAAAAGTGATTGACAGACAAATACCTGTACAACTGGAAGCAATATATATTCAGTTGTTAATTATTTTTCATTTGCTACTGTTTACTATTTTTGCAAATTTGCTTATTATTTTCTTTATTTGAATTTTTAATTATGTTTGTGATAAATTTATATATTGTTTTATTTAATGAAATGTTGTCCTTCACATAGCTTCTTTGCTACACAAACCAAGCTCAATTCTTCCTCAGCTAAGCCACAACCCAAATATATTTTTATTTGGATTTAAGAAAAACAAGTGGTTGATTCCAAATATGTCAAAAGGAAAGAGATTTTTTCCCCCCTCGGATCAGTTCTAAAATGTATTCATTCATTATGCATACTATAAATATAAAAGTGGAACCCAGCAGTAGTAAGGACAGAATTAAATTGCAGGGTGCCATGTGTGGTTCTGTTTATAGCTGCGTTCCTATTGATTACATGTAATTTTTGTAGCAGACCTCTTTTAAATGTATAGGTGAAGATGGCAATTACGTGTCTGCTGTTTATGTTGCTATAAGATATCCAGGGTATTTAGGTTTTCACAGAATTCTTTCCATTCTCTTACCCTTTTATCCTTCAGATTAAATGCTAAACATTTCATACCAGTTGAAAAGTGCATATGAGCTTTTGTGGGTTTTTCCCTAGTAATTTACAAAATATCTAAAAATGTGCTAATATGAATGATAGTTTAAAAAAATATTTTTTTGGGGAATGGTTGCTAAAAGAGTTTTTTGCCCCTAAATTATGCAGAACTAGCAGTACAATATTAAAGTTCTTAGATAAACTGATCAGTAAACTTAATACCTTACTCACGATAAGAACAGAGCCGGAGGAGAATCATGTCTACTTGCACATGTTCTATTTGAAGCTGAACTTGAAAGCTTTAAGGAGTCTTTGTTACTGTGTCCTCATTGAAATTAGTCAGTAAAAGTATTTTTTATTATCACTTGTGTTGATCAAGTCTACTTTTATTGTCAGCTAAGGTGTCAGACCCACCTTAGGGATTTTCAAGTTCCTGTGTGTCAAATCTGCACATATAACCTACTCTGCTTGTTTGAGGCAGTGTAACTTATAAAATAAAGCCATAGAAAGATAACATCCGGGGGGAAAGATAGTTAAGAGATTTTTTTAAAATAGATTCAGATAATAGTAGCATTTCCAGTTCTGTTGGAAGATCCTGTGTGTGTGTTTTTATGTGTGTGTGTTCGTGTGCACTCAAAGCTTTTGATGACAATTATTTATTTCTGCACTATCTATACCACAATAATATAAATTCAAACCAGTGCTGAAACAAGTAAGTATTCCGTAGGAAAATAGATTGGGATAAAAAAAAGTGGCTTAGGTCTGTGAAGTCCACTAAGAGAATTTTTTCTCTGTGTGATTTATATAGGAAACACCCAAATATTGAATCATATGTGTTATAGAGAATTTTAGAGCATGTGAAAGCGTATTTTCTTTCCAAATAGCACAGGTCTCTTGGAATCATCTGGAGCTTTTATTAAGAAGGTTTTTGCAAACATGCTAAGAAACATTTTTTTCCAATGCCTCAGTCAAAACTGTGAGTCTAAGTATGCATATATCTTGCTCATAGCTCAGTCCCTCTGGGTGTTTTAACCATTTGTCTTCGCAAATAAAAGGGACACTTTTAGGGGTATTCTGAGCCCAAAATCTCTCCTTCTCCATGGGTTCATATATTTTATACATAGATATTCTGTAGGTATAGGTTTGGGGGTTTGAGGGTTTTTTTCGCATTGCTGGCAGTGAATTTCTAATCTGTTGGAAATATTGTACTTTAAGTCCCAGCTTCCATATCTTCTGATATATTTGTATATTTTGTCATTGATGTCAAGACTGGATACCTAGCATGTGTATTTTCTCCATGGAAAAGGTGAAAGTCACGCATGCTTTCTTTCCCTCAGTCTTTATCAGTGTGACGAGTCTTTGGGAATCCCAGGTCAAAGAAACCAAGGGGAAGGGCTGGAGCAAAGAAGGTGTGCTCTTGCTGGAAGATGATTTTCACTGATATCCAATCTAAATCTCCCCTGGCACAAGCTGAGGCTATTTCTCCCCTGAGCCTCTTTTTCTCCAGGCTAAACAGCTCCAGCCCCCTCAGCTGCTCTTAAGGCTTGTGCTCCACACCCTTCACCACCTTTGTTACCCTTCTCTGGACACAATCCAGCACCTCAATATTCTTTTGGTGAGCGGCCCAGAACTGAACACAGGACTTGAGGTGCAGCATCAACACCTAAAATGTGCTCTGCTATGTTCTGCTGGCCACGCCATTGCTGATAAGGGCCAGGATGCCATTGGCCTACTTGGCTACCTGGACACATGGATGGCTCGTGTTCAGCAGTTCTCCACCAGCCCCACTAGGTCCTTTTCCTCTGGGCAGCTTTCCAGTCACTCTTCCCCAGGTGCTGCAGGGCGTTGTTGCAACCGAATTGCAGGACCCAGCACTTTTCCTCATTGAACATTATGCAACTGGCCTCAGCCCATTGATCCAGCCTGTCTAGATCCTTCTGTAGTGCCTTCCCACTCTCCAGGAGATCAACATTCCTGCCCAACTTGGTGTCATCTGCAAACTGACAGAGAGTGCACCTGATCTTTTCTTACAGGTCACTGATAAACGTATTAAACAGGACTGGCTGCAGTGATGTCCTCTTTTCTCATTAAAATGGAAGTCAAGCAGGGAGGATTCTCTGAAGATGAAATCAAGGACAAACATCCAGTGCTCTAAATGACAGGTGTACCTGTAGTTTTGTAAGAAGTTCCTCTGTAAAAAGCTGCTTTTTTTTTTAATTTTATTTTGATACTGTGCCTTTGCACGCTATGTTTCACAGAGTCTGATGTAAAGTACTGAGAAGCTGGTTTTGTAACAGGTGGGCAGCTGGAAGCAGACAAGGAAAACAGTGGGCTACTTACAGCACTGCAGAACATTAATTCATCCTGGTTAGTAACACCTTAACAAGACAGCAAGTAAACAGAAAAAATATTCAAAGATACACAGGAACTGGGCAAATGAAAGCATTAACAAAGCAATGTGAACCATAGCAGACGTGCTAATATCTTGCGTGTATTTTTCTCCTAGCAAGATTGTGCTAGCGATGCATCTATTCTGAACTGTGCATTATTTTGTGTTTTACAGCACATCAATAGAAGGTTGTGCAAGACTCATGGTAAGAAATGGGCAGTAAACAAGCACTGTCAGCAAGTTAGCAGAGATCTGAAAACAGGGACCAGTTCTTAAATGTGAATCAAAGGAATTCGAAAAATACGTAAATAAACATAAAAACTCAAAAAAGGAAAGCAAAAAAATCTAAGCCAGTAACAAGACATGGATACATAAACAAAACATAAGATTACACAAATTATCAGATAGTGAACTCACCAGAGACAAAACTAATTGTAGACTAAGTACAACCCCCAAAAAGTCCGCATATAAATTTCACGTATCATTTCTATGGGGATAAATTTAGGGCCAGGTGCTAAGATCATATTTAAAAGGTCAGAGGCAGCATAAATAGCTATCATGTCTTCCTCTGACCTCACCCTCGCATTCTTGTTTTATTATTTCCCTTTTGGCTCTTCTAGCCTTGAGGTAATAACATAAGGCAAAATAAATGTTTTTGTCTTTGTTTCTCCTACTCTTGCTTCTTTTCCTGAAGGTAAAGGCAATAGAAATTAACTTTTTCAGAAGGTGTTGAGAAAGTCAAGACTTCAAAAAAGCCTCTCACTATTTTTGCTGATGTAGACTGTAAGGAACATGCACAAAAGCATGAAAATCATTGTAACTGCTGTTGGCAAGTCAGCTAAATCCAAGTAAGGGCTTATAACCGTCCTCTAACTAGTCTTAGCATGTGGATCAAAGAATGTGTAGGCTTATGTAAAAATCTGCCTACTAGTCCTGAAAATATATGCTTTGGGATTCCTTGTTACAGGATCTTATTCCATCTCATTAAAATCTTTTTCTCATAGAAATATAGTTAACAATCCTTGTGCTGCAGAGCCTCTTTCTTACGTTAAGTCCATTGTCAGTTTTGCTGACAGTCTGACTATTCCTCCACAACTTTTGGAAGATTTTACCCAGTCATGCAGTGTTTAGGTTTTCAGATCTGATGCACAAATACCTTGACAGGGAACGACATGAAATGAGTTCCCTTTCTTCCAAATTACTGCTGCAGTGCAAGGGCACTCTAAATTTCTCCTCATATTTTGGAATAAAAGATCACACTCAATTACCTGTAAAAAGCAATAAGAGAGGAATTTATTTTTTTCCCAAAGGACGTACATTAGGTTAATTTGCTGCATTAAACCATTGCTTGTGAAATGCGAACTAATACAAACACCTGATATTGAGAATGATGCAGTGGATCCTCTTCTGCTTTTAGGCCAAAAACAATTTTCAGAGATAGGAAAAAATCCCTGACATGGTTTACCCACATCTGTTAAAACAGATGTCGAAATTTAAATTCTCCTTAATTCTCAGATTTTGGCCTTTCCTCAGAAAGTTTCTCTGATTATCTCTGGAACAATAATAAATGTGTCATTAGCACCTAGCACACCCCTGGCTACAAGGCTGTTCCTCATTTTTTGCAAAATTTTTGTGGCCTGAATTTGATCTCATCAGTTGGATTTGGCAGTCAAAAAAAAACTGGTAAGAGGTATTTTCGCAAAAATCAGGACAGAGTGACGGTGTGTATTCAGACTGCTTTGGGTCCAGTAACACAGATTCAAACATCATTTAAGTTGGGAAAAAAAACCTGAAAAGGCTTTGGAAATTCTGTATTTTGGAAAATATGTGCTGAACTCTCTTTGTCTGCTCGAAGATGGTGATGCCATCAACACCATTCTGCTTAGCCCATCACACTGGCCTTTCTGGGGCAGCAGTGGATGTTTCTTTGGACACCCAAATATCACTCCAACATTTTCAGAATGATGCCCTTCATGCTGAGTTCAAGTTTTCTTTGTTATGCTTAACGCCATTCTGGCATTATGCAGTATCTCTGGAAAGAAGTGCTAATTGTATACATGACTGTTTTAATCTAGTGTTGGAATGGTGAAAATTTACATAATTTTTAATCTAAATGTTATTAGGTGTTCCTTAGACAAAGTAGGAAGTCTCTGTGCTTGATGAGTGAGGTAAACAATGGATGGTAAATCACAGAATCACAGAATTATTTAAGTTAGAAAGCACCTGCAAGATGATTGACTCCAACCATTAACCTGGCACTGCCAAGTCCACCACTAATTCATACAACTGACCTCATCCTATTGATCCAGCCCACCCATACCCCTCTGTAGAGCCTTCCTTTCCTACAGAAGATAAACATTCTTGCCCAACTTGGTGTCATCTGCAAAATAACTGAGTGTGCGTTCTATCCCCTTGTCCAGACCATTGATTAAATCATTAAACAGGACTGGTCTCAGTACTGAGCCCTGGGGAACACCACTTGTGACCAGCCACCTGATGGATCTATCTCCATTCACCACTGCTTTCTCAGCCCAGCTGTCCATCCAGTTTTTATCCAGCAATGAGCACACCTGACCAAGCTATCAGCAGCCAGTTTCTCCAGGAGAATGCTGTGAGAAATGGTGTTAAGGGTTTTACTAATGTCCACATTAGTAAAAATCCACAAATCCAGGTGATGATCTCAGGGCAGTAAAAAACATAGGGGAGCATAAAGAGTAATTTTTTACATGTTAAATACATATATAGCTCTGTAGTTTCTTGAATCTCAGGACAATTCCAGAAACTGTAAAATCCTAGAAAATTTTATGGCTTCTGAAACTTCATGGACTCTTAGTTATCTGACTAGGCTTTCCAGCTGGCACTAAATTAACTTGGGGTTTCTAAAACCTCCAATACAACCAAAGTATGTTTTTTTCTGAGATGGATGTAGAAAAAAATAAATCTTGAGTGCTGGGGATCTCAGAACCCCAGAGATGTCATATCTGGTTTGAATATGAAACTGGGGTTTTCATTAGAACTGTTTTTTCAGAGTATTTAGATTCCTGGCTCCTTACCATGAATGACTGGATTATCACACCTTTGCCTGTTTAGACTGCTGGCCCTGGACTTAACTGCCTGAACCAGCTTGTCCTGTGGTTCCCCCAGTATGACAAACCACGAAATCTCTGTAACATGAAACCTGCTTGCAGAAATATCTTGCATGTACCAGGAAATATTTTAGTTAACATAAGAAAGCTGAAAGTGCTGTCCCTCACTGCAGTAGAGAGGAAGAAAATAATTCTTCCATTCTCTATATTAGGTTCTTGAATAAAGTCAATAATGTTTAATGATTTCCTTGGTATGGAAAGAGATGTGGATAAAGAGAGAATTCACATTAATTTTATCATCAGATTAGTTCTTCTCAATTTTCTGATGAAATCTAAACGAATCTTCACAAAGAGTTTAAAAGGTTTTCCCCTGTTAATTTTAATAATTTTACACATTGCTTTAACAAAAGTTGCTGTTTTTCACAAAAATTATGGAACACAATTTCATATAATTTAATACAACGTCCAAGTAATAACAAGCTACTATGAGGAAAATTTGGTATCTCTGCACCAGGAGCACCTAAGGAAAATTTAGTTTAGCATATAATCTCCTTACACCTAAGGTAACACTCACTTTGCCTTGCAATTACCCTATAAGCAAAATTACATAATGTTCTGCAAAGGCTTAATATTCTAGTCAGAAAATATTTCCAAACCTTAGAACAGATTTGTGAAACTTTCAAATGCTCTATGGCATTAGATGGCCTGTGATGACAGCCTCAGATTTGAGACCATGTGCCCTTCTGTCCCATAGATGTCACTTTTTCATGAGGCTGCAAAAAACAAAGCAAATCTTGCCTTTATTCTTGCATAAGAGGTTTCCTGTCAAGTGAGCTCCCTTTATCAATCCACCTTGAGGTAGAATGCTCTGTTAAAAAAAGGGATAGATCGGTAGGATGCCACATTAAAAGCGGGTTAAGAAGCACATACAGAAATCAGAAAGAATTTCAGAAAGACAATCTAATGGTTGTCAATTCTGACTTTTTTTTCTTACACTCTCAGTGAATTACACAGACCACCACAGAACTCAGTTGTTGGTTTGACACAAGCAGTTCATCATAAGTTGTTCAAAGGACTTTTTCTATCTTCTCTTGCAAAAGCAACTTCAAAGCTACTGTTCTGCCTCTACTGGTTTAGCAGTCTTCTCAAAGTTACTTTTTACCCACTCTGTCACTGGATGCAAAGTGTACTTATTGAATTGAATATATGCTAATTTTATTCACATTGAAAAACATCCTTTAAAAAAACCCAACAAAACCATTCAAGGGCATGATTTCAGAAGACCAGGCTTGCCTGCTTGTCATTTCGAGGAGATTTTTAAGTTTTTGCAAAGTAAAGGCAAAGCATGAAGTCTTGGTTCTGCCATTACTTTAATTCATATTTTACAACTTCCATTTGTCATTCTTGGAATTTTGCTGGCTGTTACTTCTGTTATCCCTTTCTTCCTAATTAATTTATGCAATTTCCATGTCTATATCTATGAAGTTTTCTTGATGTTTAGACTTGTCACTTCCTCTTTCTCTCTTTACCCAATATCATCTTCAGACTTCCTTTTTTCATTGTTTGTGTGGGTTTTTTGGAAAACTAACAATATTGATTAGAGGTTTTTCCCAAATGTTACTGCAGTTGTTTCACACATAGCAACACTGTTGCATAGCATTTTTTGACCTGAACTTTCACTTTTGCCACACTGCAGAACAAAAGTAAATCTATTATTTTCATCTGTTATCTCAATACATGATATATATTTTGTGTATGTTTTAAGTCAGAAGTTAACTTGTTGGTCTCTCTATAGGTATGTTGCCCCTGCTAAGGATTTCTATTTTTTCCATAATCCAGGGTTATCATTGGAAGACCAAGCATGTGTTTATCAAAATAAGTGAATTTCGAAACTTTTTACTCCTGTCATAGCCTGACAATGTATTCACATCTCAACCTATAAACATTCTTGCTACATTTTGCCTGCCAGTCTGACCCTCATGGAGAACACCTGAGCAATATTTTTCTATTATTCTCAAGTTATTCATTTACCAATAACATACTATTAATTTTTATAAAAAGGTAACATTTTTGCAGGGATAATGGTTTGTTTATTTATTTATTTATTAAATAATGTATTTGTTCACACTAAAACAGCAGAAGTTATTGCAGGTTTATAACCACCCAGACAAATTCCCTTTTTTATCAATTCTCTTCTGTAAGTGGAAATGAGCTGATATGGATTTCTTTCATGCTTGTTTGTTTGCTTGTTTGTTTGTTTTGGAGGGTTGGGTTTTTGCTTTTTTTTTTTTTTTGTGTTGCAAGACATATCCATAACGTCTTAAAAAGAAGTAAGTTTTGTTGATATCTAGCAAGTGCTTCATGGGCCCCAGTGATCTAAAATAACAGTTGTGGACTCACAGAGAAGATATGCTTGTGTCTTCTGCTATTCTACATACTATCTGTAAGAGACATAGAAGAGCAGTGAAAAGAGTTTTGGTATCGAGAATGGGAGACAAAGGAGAGAAATTAAATTAGAAGAATCACCTGGAAGAACCTACTAGCAATAGAATTGCCAAAGTAACCCAGTAGGCTGTCGATCTGCTTTGCCCCAAGAGCTCCTTTACCTCCTCTGAAAACAATTCTTGGATAAAGATGAAAACTGGAAAGTATATATTCAGTCCTCCCACTCCCAGGTATCTAACCAATATTAATATTAATATTAATGAGACATGAATTGGAATGCATAAATTTATTTAAAATTCTCCTGATTTCAGAAAGCATTGTGACTGCTCATCACTTTCAACTGAGCCCTTTGCACCTTCACTATTTAATATGTTAATTTTATTAAAATATCTTTATTGTATCGATCTTTATTCAACATTGCACTACCATGTTAATTTAAATAATTTTTTGATTATATAGCATGTTTCTTCCTTCAAATATTAGCTCATAAACTTTGATTTTTTTTACTTTACAGCTCTGAATTGCTAATCTCACTCTAATAGAAGGTGAATTTGACCAAAATTTTGAACTACTTTTGGGATAAGATTGAAATTAGTTAAACTTAATAAAAGGGGAAATTTTCATCTGTTGCATTAGCATTTACCATCTACTCTAGTTTATGATGAAACACATTGCTACATGTAAGCCTCACTGTTATTTCAATAGGCATTTTTTTTTCCTGGTTGCCTTGGTTTAAGACAATTTTAAGAGGCGGTCACTCTAAAATGTAATACCTCCCCTTTATTTTAACCAATCCCTTTCCACAAACAAGAAACTATGTCCAGCAGTGTGCTCTTGTGGCAAAGCAGGTTGACAGCCTACTGGGTTACCTTGGCCATACTACTGCGAGTAGGTTCAGGAGGGGATCATTTCCTGGGGACATATATCTCAATTGCCAGACATAGTTCCGGACTCTTAAATACAACAGAGCTGTGAAAGGCTACAAAGTTGAGTAGGGGCTAAAGCATCTCTTGGTACAAAGACACGCTGAAAGTGCTTCAACTATTCAGATTGGAGAAGGGAAGGAAGACAGAAGAAAACTTCTTAGTATTTATAACTGATAAAGAAAATGGAGACATACTCCGCTTAGCTGTATCCAGTAAAAGTAGAAGGGACAATGGGCAGAAACTGAAATACAAGAAATTCCATCTGAACATAAGAAAAAATGCATTTTTATTCTGACAGTGTCCAACAGGTTGCTCAGAAAGTCTGCGCAGCCTTTATCTGTGGAGACATTCAAGACCTACTGCATATGGTCATGGGCAACCTGCTCTAGCTGGTGCAGTTTTAGCAAGGCATTTGTACTAGACAGTCTCGAGAGACCCTTCTAATCTCCACTTTTCTGTGGTTCTATGTTTATATCCATTGCACTCAGAACACTATGAATTTCACCTCACACAATAGCAAGATTTCTAGTGTTAATATCCATAACAGAAGCTTTTGGGAACCAACTTCACCATGATTGTCGGATTTTGGGGTTTTTCCTCCTTTACTTCAGAAACAGCTCCTGTCCATCTTCCTTCAACTAATACTGGAAGTTCATTTTAAATTTCAGTGGAGAATGCCTTCACGTTTATTTGCTGTTTAACAGCCTCCACAAAGAAATAGTTGCAAAAAAAATGCCCTCCCAAATAAATTTGTTGAATAGAACACAGATTGTTTTGTCTGATATCCTTTCAGGGTAAAGGAATGAATAGTAAGACAGAATAATATGTTTAATTCATTAACTTCTTGGAAACTTGATAGTTTTCAAACATCTAACATATCCAAATGCCTTTTTATTGTTTTTCAAAGGACTTGGTGAGTTTGTACACTGTCAAGTGGAAAAGAGATTCTGCAGGCAGCAAGCCCTGTCTCTGATGTGGAATCTGTCAGCCTCTGAATTACGGTTATAAATAGCTTGCTATGCTTTTGTGTACTATAAATTGCCAAATTTTTGAATTTGCTCAGTGACATAGAGAAGGAGCACAGATTATAGATTAAAAGCCATGAAAGGAGAGACACTTTTTGACAGCAGGTGCACGCATTATATAGGAAAATGGTAAAGATATAAAAAAAAAGAGCACAATGTATAAGGCTTGCACAAGAGAAGCAAAAAACTTGCACGGTTTTCTTCCAGTAATGACGCAACAACTTTACTACCAAATCATCATTTTTCAGTCATCCTCCAGTTTTCCTAACTTATAAATTTATTTGAAGAACGATTTAGTAAATATATTTTCATAGTAGCCTTCACACAGGCTGATTTGTGTAGCTTCATGTTTTTCATACTGACATTCATTATTTATTTAATAAATTCACTAAATTAATTATGCCTGCTATTAAAAGACATGCCATAGTTTGTATTTTAGCCATTTTTACTCCTTCATTTTTTTTTTTCACATGTAGAAGATCTCAATCTTTCAAACACTGCTACCTCTTTCATTAACTTACTTGCCACCTTTGTGGCATCCACTTTCACTATTATGCAGATGCAATATTCATTATTAGATATTAAAAGTCTACTATTACTACTAAAATAGTAACTTCTTACCACTTATTTTACCTCTGTTATAGCTTAATACCTTTTGACCCTCGACGATCTCTATGTGTGCTTACCTTTTTAATATATCCAGTACTGAGTGGGGTTTTGGCTGATTGATTGGTTGTAACAGCCAGGACTTGAACTGATGTTGATGTACCTTGCCCCATGTCCATTAGCAGATTCTGCTGTCTTGATATAGCTGATGGTGTTACCATGTGGAACAGGCCCGCAATCCACTGGCCTGGATTATATTTTCCCTCTGTGGTTCATTACTAGACCTGAAAGTTTGAATCAATATTAAAAGTTTGCTTTAAAACTGGAGCATTTTGACATGCTTCGATATTTTTTTATCAGCAATTACTATCAAAGTTTGAACTCCCAGAGATTGCCTGGGACTCACTGGAAGTCAGTGGAAAGCCTCCATTGATTTTAGCTGACCCCTTGTGAAAGAAGTACAGTAACTATTCAAAGAACTGATTTTGATCTGGTTTGTCCATGAAAAACACAACTGAATGGACTTAGTAAATATGTATTACTCAATCTGAATGTCTTTACACATGTACATATATAGAGAACACACACACACACACACACACACACATATGTATGTAAACATTTCTATACACCTACGCATGTTATGTCTCTCTGAGATTTAGGAATCACTGTAACAATTGTCTGATTCACTTGGCTTCTTTTAAATATTTGACTGAATTTTGTTAGGAGCACAGTTTGAAAGTTACTGCTATTACTAGGCAGCTCATACACACAGCTGTTAGTCTTTGAAACATATCCCAAGTTAACTGTATACACAATAGCATGGAGCTGATGCCATACGAATAGCACTGAGGCCTGTGGTCCTTGGTTATTCTTAGTTGCTAAGATTGAGCTTACCATTTTTGAGAACAAATAAAATTGGAATGAAGCAGAAGTATTCTTTTTACCCAGATTCCCTCATTCAGGACTAGTGTTTTCATGCTGCTTGTCCCTCTTAAAAGATGGGGAATCTCATCTGTGCTCACTGCTGATTATCTTGGTTTTCATTTTCCTTTCATCCTTCTCACACATTTATCTGGATGCCTTGCTTATTTGCAGCTCATTATGCTAATCTTATTTTTATGCTCTCTGTCTGCCATATCTGCTACTTGTGTCACTGTTTGCAAGTTTTACTATGCCTCCCAGAGAAAACTTCTTTGTGCCTTTGTTGGTCATACCATTCACATCCTGAAGTACAATATGCCTGTGTGTGTATATATGTATGTTTGTATTGTTTGGCAGTGTTACAAAATATTTATTTATTATCATTGGTTATCACCAATATTTTGATTGGATGCCTCTCACAAATGACAGGAGGTCTGGCAGGGGCACCTTCTAGGCCCCTGGACATAAAAAAAAAGTTTAAAATTTCTGGTCAATGCCCTTCCTGAAAATGCTGTCATTCATCAGAGCATCGATTTTTAACAGCAGTTCACTTAAGGACTTTTTTACATACAGCTTGTTGAGACTGATTTTTTATTATTTAGTTATCAAATTATGTTTATGTTATTAAACAGGAAGAATTACAAATCTGTCCCATAGTGCAAGTTCATCCATTTCCTACACTGCCTTATTTGTAATGCTTTTTGGTTTATATATTTATAATTATTATTTTATCAGAGCTAAAAATACAATATTGCTAGCATTAAGTAGATGTTAAACAGTTCCTCTCACCGTGTTCATATTTCGGGCTCAATGATGTTCATATATCTTTATTCTACTTTAGTTTATTTTCTAAGTAACTTGTTGTAAAAACTACACACAGGAGTAACCACTTCAGGGAAGGTCAAATAGGGTGTGGCACAGATATAGTTAAAATTGAAGTAGAAAAAGATATCAGGTATGAGTGGCATAGTTGCTATACTATGTGATGCTAAATATAGCACATGGACAGGACACTTAGAAAGGACATGGAGAAACACAAAGCCAGAAGTTAGAATGTCGCAGTGTGACAGTGGTTACTTTTGCATTTGCAAATAAACTCAGTGCCTACAGACAGAAGCTGTAACATGCCTTTATTTCGAAGCGTCACCGGCCCCATTCAGTCCTGAATCGCACCATTACTGCAGAAGATGTAAGCCCCGACACTTTTCACAGTTTCTAACAAAACAGCTGAACTGGATTTTTTTGTTTGTTTTGTTTTAGTACCATTCCACTGTCAGCAAATAAAAATGCTATCATCTCCTCAGAGAAATTTAGCACCCTTCATAACGTAAATGAAAATGAATCTGTATTGGTTTATATTCAGACCTGTAGCCAGATGTTACACGAAGTCAGCATCTAAACTGATCTTGTTTGGTCCTCCATTTCTTTCTTACATGAGTAATGTTCCCACACCACTGCACAGCAGTGCTCTCTTAGTATGAGATCATTTCAAGGTTAAACGTGAAGAAGTATATACTTATTTTTACACTGCAAGTCCGTTCTGCTGTTGTGAGGTGATCTGGAGAAGGCAAATGCCTACTGAGGCTGCTGATGAGTGGTTTCTGTAGTCTTCATAAAACTTGACACCCTCAGCAATTTAAGTCACTGTATTATTTCTTATTATCTATATGTAAGTAGTTGCAAATCAGGACCATATATGTTTTATTCACTAATGTTCAACAAAATTTTATGTAACGTAAGTTTCTTTATTGGATTTGCTGCCTCTTCATTTGTTTTTGTTATATTCTTTCCTAAACATTGGCATAAACATGTTTTTGTGCTAGGTAATTCATTGGTCTCTCCTCATATGGACATTTTTATGCTCCTTAAATACTCAAAATTCTCTTGAATGGATTTATAATCTAGTGGTCCTCACATTCTGCTATACGGGTATCAAACACCCGCAGAACTTCTAAATATGTCAAGAAACTTAAACAAATAAATTATTTTAAATCAGTTATAGCCAGGGAAATTTTTTTTTTCTACATAAAATGATAGCATGGTAATCTTTTTGACAACTGTTTTTCTCTATTATTTTTTGCTAGTTTATTCCATGAAGTTAAGCTGCTTGTCAATTAGTGGGGTAGCAATAAGGGAAAAACTGTAAATTCATAAATAAAGGAGAAGTTTTCTCCATCTTTACCCTATTAAGGTGTTTCTATCAACTCAATGTGGAACACTTGCATTTTTTTGTTAAAAGTGCTGCGTAAGCATTGTGTAAATAATTTTCTTTGAGGCTGCCAACTAAAAGCATTCATTTGTGGCTTTATTGTTAGTAGCCAAAATATATTGCTCCACTGCTGTAACACAAAGTAAGCTTTAAGTTTATTACTTCAACACATTAATTAATTTATTAAATATTAATGATAAAAAAACCATTCAAGGCATGTTATATACAGCTTCAGCATTGTCAATGTGTTATTGCCCCATTAATCAGCAGCTATGCATAAGATGTACAAAGCAATATAACTGGTAGATGAGGTACGTTCATACCATATGTTGTTAATCTAGTTAATGGAATAACAAATACATAGTTGGGTCTATTAGATGCGTGTCTTAACAATATAAATACATGTTGAAATATTTTATCTTCCACAGACAGGATGATTACACTGTCTATCCATGAACAAAAGTTTTTCTACAGTTATAAATATGCCAGCTTTTGTTTACTGTCCAAAAGGTTACACTGAGAAAAGAGCTATACTGAAACAAATATATACATATTATATTTAAATAAATATATCACAAACTTATACGAAAAGTAGCCAAACCTTTAAAATAATTTACATCTCTTTGCACATCTAATTTTATTTAACCCCTTTAAATTTTTTTCTTTGTCTTTTATTGAACTGCATCAATGAATTGTCATCTTCCTTTTATTTACTGAAATAGATGTAATATAATGTCAGTCTTCTGAGCTGAATGTTTACTTGAATGTCAATTTTGGAAGTTGAAATTTGTTTTTCTATCTTCAGTATGTGATGGTTATTGACTTAGACCTTGGAGGCTGGAAATTTAAAGCCTGATCCATTTTTTCATTCATAATACTTCTTGTACAATTCCTAAATCCTGCTCATTTATTTTCCTTTATCAGAATTGTCTATAGTTATTTTTAAAGGTGATATATGTAGGAAGCAATGATTTATAAATGACCATCTTCTATTAAATAAATCTAATTATTTTCTTTGTTGTGTTAATAATTTAAACCATAACAGTCAATTCTAATACATGGAAAATATGATGTTTAAGATCTCAGATTGCAACTACCCTTTTGAAATGTCCTGTAAAACTTTAATTAATTTAAGCAAATAAACCATTCAAAGGGAATATCAAAACTAATGCTGCAAATATTTTAAGGGTAATTCTTTGTTCTACGTACTCCAACTAATTACTTCTGCTTATCCTATTTTCTACTGGAATGTTGCATGTATTTGTAATGTGACAAGTTTATTAAAAAGGTATTTTCATTCTGCGATGAAATAAGAGTGAAAAACAAAATGTGGGCACGTATTTGTAAAAGCACTGTTTTGTTTCCTAAACTACATTTAGTTTAGTTCTATAATTTTCGATTCTTTTACTTAGGTTGGAATGTTATCTGTTCTTCAATATCATTCTCTATGATTCATAGAATTTCATGGTCCTAATAATAAACTTCATGACATATTTCCAGATAGATACATTAAGCTGTCCTGCACTCTTATATCTGGGATAGTATCAACACACATAAAATGGAGAGTTAGTAAAAACATGGGTTTGAATATTTTAGGAGGGGTGTTGCTTCTAAAAGGAGTATTAACGTGGTGTGGAAAACTTGTCATGGCAGATTTATGCATCAGCTCCATAATTTTTTTTTAGAAACCTCACAGACAGTGAAGACCGAGTTTAATATCGACAAAAGCTCAATTCCCAAATCATCCATTTTACTCTATCTTATAAATCATATGCTTTGTCACGTATTTTATCAAATACACTTTCAAGCCACATGGATAAATCAGAATGTGAAGAATCCCTGAAATGCCTTGAAACTTTAATGTAAATAGATTTTCAAGAAAACCATTATTTATATTTTAAATATGCCTGGGACAGGCATGATGGTGGTGTCAACTTGTTGGAGGTTTTGTTGCTGGGAGGAGTTGTGCAGAAGGATGCGTTTCTACATTGACCAGTTACTGAATAAAATGCATGAATACCTTTTAAATGAAACTTGGGTTTCTGTGTTCTAGAGGACTGCTTGTAGAACTAACTTGCAGAATCAAGCTCACTTTTTCTCTCTTAAAGAACTTAAGGAACCTAAATCTCATGTTCATTTGGAGCTATCTCTGGAGAGAAATTTGTAATGACAGTCCTTGAAATGCATCTCAGAGAGAATTCACTATCACAGAATGAATGAGGTTGGAAGTGGTCTGTGGAGGTCATCTGGCCCAACTCTCCTGCTTAAACCAGGATACCTAGAACCAGTTCCCCAGGATGGTATCTGGGCATTCTTTTAATGCCTTCAATGATCCAGACTCCACAATATTTCTGGGCAGCCTGTGCCATGGTTCAGTCATCCTTACAGTAAAAAAATCACTTCCTGATATTCAGAGGCAATCTCCTATATTTCAATGTGTGCCCACAGCCTCTTATTTCTTTTCACTGAGCATCATTGACAAGATGTTGATTCCTTCCTCTTCGCACTATCCCTCAGGTATGTCTGTATGCTGCTATGTACACAAATGTCAAAAAACCTCCCTGAAGCCCAGGTAGACAGTATTCCCTTCATCTACCAGGCAAGTTGATTCCTCATAAGAGTTTAGCAAGTTGTCAAGCATGAATTTCCTCTGGTGAATCTGTGCTGACTACATTACTTTCTCCTCCTTAATGTGCCTCGTAACGGTTTCCAGGAGTAACTGCTCCATAAACTTCCTAGGGATAAAAATGAGGCTCTTTGGCCTGTAGTTTTCTGCGTCCTCTTGTTGCCTTTCTTGAAGATGGAGGGTGAAATTCGCTTTCATCCAGTCTTTGGGCACCTTTCTCAATCACAATGATCCATCAAACACTGATAAGAGTGGCCTCAGAATAACATCTGCTAACTCCCTTGAGACTTGTGGATCCATCTCAATAGGGCTCGTGGACTTAATGGAATACTTATGAATCCAGTGACTACGCCCATAAAAATTTACATGGGGTAATAGGGCATATTAATAGGTACCTGCAGAGTGACTGAAAAGCTGTGGAAGCAATCCAACAGTACAAAGAAAAGAGTTCCCTCTTAAGAAAAAGCATCCTATCATGGAGTTAAGCAGCTTTAGATCCAGGTAGCCTTCCCCTCTGAAAGGGCCCAGAAGACATTATTTTACCTTATTCAGTAATAAAATGTCTTGACCATTCACTTGCAATATAAAAAATTAAATTACTTCAGAAATTACTGCCTCTTTACTAGACAATAATGTACTGACTGGGTATTCCCCTAACAGATGAGAGCACCTGCTTGATGTCTCTTATGCATACAGACTATTCTAATTAGGTTATTTGAGTTGGGATTACTGGTCTTTGAACTTTTTTTTCTGATGACTTTCTGAATATTCACTGACGCAAGGACCTGAACATGAAAATTTCATTTCCCATCAGTGCACTCTAACCTCTACGGCTGTAATGCCATTGTTCCTCACCAACTTAGTCAATAATTTATTACTACAAAGTAGAACAGTTCCAAGAGGAAAGATAAAGTCTGGTTAATATTCTCCCTTGGTAAAGCTATTTATCTCAAATGAGGTGACAAACTTCTAATCACTCACAGGTCTGAAGCTACAAGGAGGGGAATATGGACAAGGTTTCCGTCCACTGCCTTTCTCTTTGTCACTTCAGTGTTTAGTGTAGGTATGAAGACATTCAAAAAGTTAGCATTGCTGAATTAATAAACATCAGTCTTAAAAATGAATTTTTTAGCAGCTGAAGCTAAAATAGCAAATAAAATGTAAAGAATTCCATGGAAGATTGAAATTAATATTTATTTATTTTGCATTTTGTGGTGTATATTGCATAAGTTTGCGTTGCGTTGTTCCATGGGTTTTCTAACTGGCACTGTCCTTACCTAAATACTGTCATATGGAGGAACATGTTTCCGATAAGCAGAGCACTAGGATGTCTTTACTTGCCTTTAGATTTTTAAAAATTTCTTTTTTATGCTTGATCCTCTGAAATTAATGTTTTTTCTTTGAAATGTACTGATATTATTCCCATGGGTTAATCTTCAGACTCTTCCTATCAGAGCTGTCACTAGCCAGCTATTCTCATATCTGCCTTTAAGCAGCTGAATGTTCTGATCTAAAGGTACCACCTCCTATGTAGCCATGCTCTTAGTTTCCAGTATCATCTTGAATCCAAACAACTTCCTCCAAAGTACCACTGATTCTGTAGTCCACTAAGAAAAAAAAAAAAGCATTTCATCCGCTCTTACTAATTTAAAATATTAAGTCATGGTTCCCTAGACAAATCTCTGTAGTTTAACACTACTTGTATTTGCCATGTTTCTCCAACTCACTTGCAAATCATTTATGAGTTAAGGTATTGTGAGAATTGCTTGGTCTGAAGATGATTAAAAAGGATGTGTGGATGTTCTTGTGGCTCTGGCATGAGGATACTTTTCAAATCCACATGAGCTTCCTGCAAATGCAATAATCTGCGTCCTGTATACATAGTGTGTGGAAGGTCCTACCGCAGTTTTCCCTGTCATCAATCATGGGGACCCTGTCCCCAGTGACTGGAGCTCCTCCTTTGAGGAGGAGTCGGTGGGTAGGGCTGAGGTTTAGGGCCCTCCCCTCCTTCCAGAGAGTTCTGTAATCCTCGACACCCCTTTTGTTGTACGAGTTGTCTGTATCGTTGTCCCCCCCCCGCCGAGTTTTAACTGGACCCTGGATCCCCAGACCCTCCCCTCAGTCGTGTCCCGTTGGCTGTTCCCCCTTACCCCCGCCCAAGTTCTGTGCCCCTTAAAACCCCGTGCACCCCCCGTTCTCCCCAGAGTTCTCCCTCCACCGCTCTGGGACCTGGACGCTCGCTACCCCTGCTAATAAAAGGAGACTTGGAGGAGACCCCCTCTCGCCTCCCTTTGCTCTCTTCCGCCGCTGCACCATCGCGCCTTACCTGCGCTCTCGCTGGGAGCTGCCTCGCCTCGAGCGTGAGCCACCCACGCGACGCCCGAGCCCCCCCCTTCGGCTCCGAGGCCCCCTCAGAGCCAGCATCCTTGGCAGAGGCCAGGAGGACAGCAGGCAGCAATAGTGAACTACAGAAGAAATAATGAAACAAACTATTATTTGAATTTTGTAATGGTTAGAAGACATCAGAAAAGTCCATAGCAAATCTGCAGTCTCTAACTTTGGAGGCATTACAGAACAGGTATCTGTCAGGAATGCCATTGTGCTTGTGTTGGAGTAGACAACTTGACATGTAAGAGAAGAATGAAGCTAAATGTGTTTCAGAAGGAAATCAGTGAAGGTGAATATAAATTCTTTTCATCCAAAGACATTTCCAGAACCTTTTCTTCTTTTCCACCTGAATAACCCAATCGTTTGAATATATTTTACACTTTAGTTGTATATTTTTCCCAAGTAGAAGACTTTGCTGCCATGCAAATGAGATAAAATATGTATTCATTCGCTCATTTATTTATTTATTTCCTACTGTAACAGCAATATTTTCAGTTTGCTCCTGTCCAGAGAAAAGCTCTTTGAAATGTTGTTTTTTGAATTTGTAATTGGAGGAAATGTGTGGATTGACAGCAGCAGATAGAGGTGAAATGAAGGAGATGTGTCTTAATGGAGGGTATGTTTGGAAACTGGGATTTAGACTGCATTAATAAGATGGGAATTATGCACTGAGCCTGTAATTTATTTAACTTTTTCAGCAGCTAATTCGTATAGAAGAATGGATCTGCACTTTTATTACTTAAGTATTCTGTGTATTCTTCTTTATCAATTTCTAAGAAGTCAGAAAGAAAATAATGTGAATGATGAAGCAAATTAAACATGATAAAAGCTAGAAGAAGTCCTAAAGATTGGAGGCTTCTCTCCCCCTTACTGACAGATATTTTTTTATAAACCGTTATTTTACTGAATTGATGCTGCAATGCAGCACAACTGATTACCATTTCTGCAATGCACAATTAGAAAAGAATAATCTTGTAGATACAAAGTAATCAACATATTTCTTCAAGAAATATAATGTGGACAATGGAAATAATTATTTAATGTAGTCTGTTGAACAGCGGAAGAGAATATAATTGCTAATTACAGGATATTTTTAAAAACTCCTGAAAATATATTGTATTACATAAAATCTCAAGAATATTTTTGGCATCCTTTGTATAACCACATTAGTTTCATCTGTTTCAATTCCCTTGCAATTTTCAGATTCCCCTGAATGAAGTGGATGAAGTGGCAGATGAAGTGTCAAGGTGAACAGTACACTATTCTGTCAAAGTCAGATATGTCACACTTTGCAAGGTATTTATGACACCAAGATTTGATTAGCACAGCACTGAAACCTAAGTTACAAGCCATAAAAAGTGTCAGTTGACACTAAAAAAAGCTGTCTGCAGAACAAATTGAGCCATAGTGAACATAGCTGCGCAATATATACATATGGACCCCAGTTCATTTTCTTAAATTGCACTCTTTTCTAAAGCTGTCTTTGTGGCTGCATCTTCGCACAACCTCTCATAACTTTTAGAGGTGTAAATGCTAGCCGAGATGATTACTCTTATGAGATCAATGGAAAGGAGATGGATCTGTAATTTGCTGTTTATTCCCCACTGTTCTGCCACTACATGCACTTGTAAAAAGTTCCTTTCTATCTTTCCTCTAAACCCCCTTTAGGTACTTGTGCTGTAAGTTTTCTTTAGTGCCTTCTCTTCTCCAGGCTGGAAGGGCCCAAATCTCTCAGCCTGTCTTCATTGCAGAGGTGTTCCAGTCCTCTGATCATCCTCGTGGCCTCCTCTGGATTTATTCCAATGGATCCATGTCTTTCTTGTCTTGGGATCCCCAGACCATGACTGTTCAGTTTAGGCAACCCCCCTGAGTGTATCCCTTTCTTATTTTCCATTTTCCATCTGGAGTACTCCAGTATTCAAGGAGGTTTATGGGAATCACAGCTTATGCAAACTTAATCATCTGCATTGTAAATTCTACTGCTGGAAGAGAGAAGTTACATTTCACAATTTTGAGCATCATATAACTGAAGTCCTTTTGTTGAATGCCTGCCTAGCTCAGTTAGTTTAATGCAACTGCACCACAGAATGCTCATGCTGTAAAGAAAAAGCATGTTAAAAACAACAAACAAGTCAATATGAATTCATAAAGCAAAATGACATTTCAACCCAATACATCATTTAATAAAAGTAATTGTTTTGATTATCACACATTATAGAAATATAACTTAAATTAGAAAAATGTATTAAAAGTGATATGCTGTTGATGATAAATCATAAATCATAGGGCAACCTATAAACCAATTGCCAAACTCAGAGAGAGATGTCAAGGAATTTATATGCACTTACGGTGTTTTAAACCCATAAATACAAACCTAGATACTTCCTTAAAGAAAAAAGAAGGATATTTCTCCTGTGGTGATACATATTGGCTGATTCTTTACAACCCTATTCTTTATTATGTGTAATAGTCCTAATATCACCAACTTTTTCAGAGAGCTACTTGTATACCGATAAAGTAGTCTGTTTCTTCCATTACAAATTTTACTTATTTTGTGATTTTTCTTCTACTGATACTCTTTTTTTCAGCCTTCTGACTTCAGAATTCAAAGACCAAGATATGAGATATGAAGGAATCCACTGGCAATTCAAGTATAAGTTCATGGGACAAGACGACTTTTACGTTTTCTTTTGGCATCCCCTACTGGTGTGCAACTGTGAAGACTCCTCCACAAGACTGAAGATCTCAAAACGGCTCCTGGGCTTCTTTGGCTGAATCCTTTTGAATGTTAGGAACAGCTAAACTAATGGCAGGTTAATGTGAAAATATTTATATTCTTTTCAAGCAGTCACCTCCTTAAACAATACATCTAATTACACTACTTTGCTTGCTTCACATACGTTTATTTGATCTCCCTAATTTGATTTTGGTTTGGGTTTTGTGTTTTTTTAATCTTAATAAAAGAGAAATAAGTGTCAAATATGTCATTCAAACTAAACCATGATAAATACGCTTTGTGATAATGCAGTGAGGCAAGGTATAATTTTCCATCAATTCATAAGTCACGTGAAGATTAAAAATCTGCATGAATATTCCAACTTCATTCCTTGAGGACTGGGACAGAATTTTTTCTCACTATTATTATTACTTATATGTCCTTCTTCCAGAAAGAGTGCAAAAACAGTGACATTAACATCTACTTGTTGTAGCTGCAGTGCTTCCAAATGTGGAAACCTTCAGTCTCACTTCAGGTACTTGGCATATCTGGAAATATGATCAAACCAGGCTCCCTAGAAGGATCAGAGGAGACAAAGTAGCATATCAGATTAATAAAAAAAAATTTTCTGTTGGCTAGAGAAGTATTGGGCAGCTTCATTTTTAGATAAAATTTCTTCATGAGACCAAGCATACACTTTTTTCTTGCCATTATTAAGCATGCTAATGTGAATTTTCTCAATAAAGGACCTCAGAAATGGATAACCCTTGTCTGGTCTATGATCACAGGCTGTGCACATGAATGGCAGCTGAAGGATCTTTCTTTGGATACTTATTAAGAACAGAAATTAAATAATTTTTAATAGAAATCAAATACACTACTGAAAGCTGGATGTTGATTAATGACACCTTCTAAATGACAAATGCTTTCTAATTGAAGATTTTGCTCATTCTTTGAATGCTCATTAATCTCTAGTGAGGATAGGATGGGAGTATGTACTGCTAAATATTAATACTTCCCATTAATCTTAAAATGCAATTATGATTTTCAGTTAGATGGAAAAATATTATCATATGTGTCCTGTCAGGTTATCTATTGGAGAGAACTAGTTTCTTCATTTTGTCATAGACTACTTTGACTTTCTATCCACACGTATCTTTCTGGGGTTTTTTTTTATCAAAATTTGTTTCTTCAAAGATAAAGTTCACTGATATTTAAATAAGTATCACTATTATTTAACCTCTTTCCCCTTTTTTTTTTTAATTGTAGGTTATTAGCATTTTTCTAGAGTTAATGAGTGCAATATGCCTTTTTTTGTAGGTGGGATTTATGAAGCATAAACAGCTCAGTGACTTGCTAAATAGGTAACACCTGCCTGCAGCACAAGAATACAGGAGTCTTTATTCCCAAGTGCATACTTTAAATTTATACAATCTGTTTTATTGCGGGTATAGACTGTAAACTAACCAGATTTAATTTCATATATAGTGAACTTATTTGCCATGTACCTTAACCTTCAAAACAGAAGTCTTGAATGTGTGCCTTGTATTTAAGTAAGGGATAATGCTGACACCACTGATATTAATAAACATCTGCAAGACACTGAGGCTATTTCTGTGTGTATAAGCAGCACAGGGACAGGAAGAAGGTTTGCCATTATTCGTGCTTAATTGCTAGCACCATCTACAACTTTGCTTTCTGTATGCCAGCTCTTCTGCAGAAAGCATCTAAGCTGGGATAGCACACGCCACTAGGCAGTACAGGAGAACAAACCCTGTGTGGTGATGAGAGAGGTTAAACAAGAGGACACAACAAGGCTTTGCCACCTAAGCCTGATATCAAAGAAGTGTCCCTTGCAGAAAATAACATATAACTGCATCAAAATTGATTTCTTTTAAACTGCTGCATCTTTAACCATGAATCAATGTGTTTGTCTATAGTTACCTTACTTCCTGCAGTTCTTAGAGTGCACTCAAATAAATTTCCTTGTATTTCAGAGGGTCAAACATTTCATTACACCAATAGGGCAAATTGTACTGCCAGGTACAGACCAACATCGGTACTGGACCCAAACCTTGTTTCTTTTGAAATTTTTATTGAAATCAGATGGATCCCTTTTTGGTATTTGGAATGTTCTATATGATTCATTAAATAATGCAATGTGGTATCAACGGTTGCTTCATTACATAGTGAAGGAGAAAGTTAAGTTCCTACTTTTCATCTTAAAATAGTATCTGACTTGGCTGCCATGCTGTTTCACTACTTTTGTCTATGCCACTTGGTTGAACTTTTTTGTTCCTGTGAAATTACATCTTTTTTATGATCTTTAAAACCTCATTTTAGTTCAAACCAAGCTATTGATACAATTTATGTTCAGAACATAGGCTGCTGTTTCACTGTAGTCTAGAACAAATACAGTAAGAAATTCTTCTCTTTATTTTAGAAAAGTAGATGGCTGGAGGTCCAACCTCTCAAGATATGGAAAAGTATTGAACTGACATCATATATTTATTGAATAGTAGTTTCTGTGAACACAAACACAACACTGCAGTTTCCCAAAACATTTGATAAATATTTTTGGGTTTAGGTTTTCTCTCTCTGTAAAGGTAAAACCAGTTCAAATCTTTTGTCCTGCTTCAGGGTAACAGTCATTCAACTGAAGGGTAAGGTTTCTCAAAAAGCATAAATTCATCCCAGCTTCCTTTTTGTGCTGTTAATACCTCCCTTATGGTAAACAAAAGCTAGTATCAGAAGTCAAACTCTGAAATGTTTTGGGAAAAAACCTTGAACATACGTAATAAACAATAATAATGTAATTATTTCTTATAATTCCATAACCTATGACTCATACAGTTAATATGAAATAATCCCGTATTTGAAATTCATAAACCAGATATTTATAAAATCAATTAATTAGAATCAAATAGGACTTGGTGTTAACTGAATACAATAGTCAAAGCTACAAAGTGAAACTCTAGCGTTTCATGTGGGTTTCTGTTCCTCTTTTCCCAGACTCAAGGAAAAACTGTGTGTTCCACAGGTGTATTCTGCATGTGGAAGCAAAATCTTAGAAATGATGCCTTCAATAGTTCTAACATTTCTCAAGAGTTTAATGCTGGCTATGTACCTGCTGCAATCCTTTGATTTCTGGCTCTCCCTTCCTTTCATTCCTTTTATTCTGGACAGCACAAGGCTATTGTGATATCATTTATAATGCAACAGGGGAAGGGCATTTGCAACATGTTCCCTCAGTAACAAGAACACCACATAGTTCATATTTACTGAGATAGAGTCAAGTATCAAGCAACAAAATGCAGTTCAAGGCTTCCGCCAATAAAATAGGATCAAATTCAAAGATACAATTTTCCCAATGCCTAGTGTTGAGCAGGCATCATCATTTTAAGTATATTTCATTTTTCTGAAAAGAACTGTCTTTATGGTACATCCTAGCTATCTCTCACGTGCCACAGAAATTACTAAATATCTAAACCTTCAAGTTATGAGTGTCTTTCTGTCCTAACAAACTTTGATTCAGATTATTCTCATAAAAGGGCTCAAAAATATCCTGAAGGTTTTACTCATAAAATCTGCAGAACAGAGTGCGAAAAAACCACAAACGGTAAGTTCATGCTTTCAGTTTTAATATCATCTTCCTTACATGAACAGGTCAGCTATTGTCTGCATTGTAGCAGAGGTGTAGAGCCAGCAGTGTGTTTCAGGCCTCAATACGTGAGCTTCTTCCTATTAGAATGTACAATGATGAATGTCAAAACCTAGCTCAGCTTTTTTGTCCCCCTTGATAAAATAAAGGATTTTTAAGATATTCAGGGTTTTTGTTTGTTTGTTTGTTTGTTTGTTTGTTTCATTAGAATACAGTAATAGTGAAGTAGTAATTTTATTCTGGCTCCAGCTTAAGAAGAGATGAGTTCATATATTTGTATATTAGTATATATTCATTGCATAGGTACAACAGAATATGAGATCTAGACTGAAAAGATCAATCCCACACTTTTTAATTTTACAAATTTTAGTTGCATAGTGATTGGATTTTTTTATTTATCCATTAAAATTAGCAAAATCTTCTTTATTTAAAGGCAAAATCTACTTAAAATATTATAAACAGACTCTTCACATGTTGCTTAATAAAAGAACAACCAAAATTGCTGAGAACTTTTCCCGTTTCCGGTAGGCTTTATATAAATCTGATTGTCAGCAGGAAATATCTGCAGTGCAGATATAATTATCTTTTCTCACATTTGTGACACTTGTACAGAGACTTGTTTATACTCATGCCACTGTGACTCAACAGGAACCAACTCAGTACAACCCATATATCCTTCAAAGACTGAAAACATGCTTCTTGTTAATTAAATATGTATGCTTGCATGTTTGCAATGACAATGTATGTGCTGATTGGTTTTCTCTGTACCCCCACTTCTCATTCCACTTGTACTCAGCTGTTAATTGGATGAGTTTGCCTGACTAACCAGTAGCCTTCTATGACAGAGTGATTGCACCAGTGGACAGAAGAAAAGCTACAGATGTCATCTACCCAGACCTTTGATAAGGTCCTGCACAACATTCTTACTTCTGTATCAGAGACCTATGGATTTGATGGGTGAACTCTCAGATGGATAAAGAATTGGATGGGTGGACGGATGGATGGATGGATGGATGGATGGATGGATGGATGGATGGATGTTAAAAGAGTTACAGTCAACGGCTTAATGTACAAGTGGAAACCAGAAACAAAGGTCTCCCTCAGGTGTCTGCACTGCGACCAATAATGTTTAATACATTTACTGGTGACGTAGACAGTGGGATTGAGAGCACCCTCAGCAGACTTGCAGGTGACACCAAGCTGAGTAGTGGGGTTGACATATCTGAGGGATGGGATGCCATCCAGAGCCTGGACGGGCTGGAGCAGTAAGCCCATGTAAATATATGAAACTTCAACAAAGTGAAGTGTCAGTACAGACTGGGTGATAAAGGTATAAAAGCAGCCAGGCAGACAGAAGGAGTTGGGGATGCTGTTGGATGAAAAACTGAACATGAACTGCCATTGTGCACTTGCAGACCTAAAAGAGAGCTGCATCAAAAGAAGTTTGGCCAGCAGGTTGGGGAAGGTGATTTTTCCCTTCTAATATGCTGTTGTGAGGCTATACCTCAAGTATTGCATGCAGCTCTGAGGTCCTCAGTAAAGGAAAGATAGGGACTTGTTGGAGTGAGCTCAGAGGAGAGCTATGAAAGTTATCAGAGAAATGGAACACCTCTCTTATGAGGAAAAGCTGAGAGTTGGTGATTTTTAGCCTGGAGAAGAGAAGACTGTGGGAACACCTTATGGTGGTCTTTCGGTAGATAAAGGCAATCTGTAGGAAAGATGGAGAAGGATTTTTTGCCAAAAGTAGTGATAGGACAAGGAACAATGGTTTTACATGGAGAGAATATAGATTTAGATTGGATGCAAGGAAGAGGTTTTTTTTGGAATAAGGGTGGTGACACACTGGAATAGGTTGTCCAGCGAGGTTGAATGTTCCCCATTATAGGAAACGTTCAAGGCCAGGTTAGAGGGGGCGTTGAGCAACTAGATCTAAAGTATCCCTGACAAAGGCAGATGGTTAGAACTGGAAATTCTTTGAAGATCACTTCCTACCCAAAGCATTCTCTGATTCTGTGACTGTAGATACAAGTGATATTTTCTCTTATTGTATTGATGCAGGCATGAGAGTAGAGATATTTCAAAATCTGTTTATCTAAAATCTTTTTGAATTTCAAGTCATGTGATTTTGATACTTAATATCTGTTCTCTAATGGGTTTCTAAATTTTATATGTGCAACACTGGATAACATATTTTCAATGCATTCAAACTAAAAATGAAGTATAGAATAGAAATGGAAAATCTTTTCAACCTGTAGGCATTAACACATTACTTATTTAATGCGTAGAATTTTAGAAAAGGCCAAACAGTTTTACAAAACATTGTGTGCTATTATTTTAAGTGTGATGTTGTAATTGATGCCACTGTTTTCAGATATCTGTGTTTTTTCAAAAACAGGCAAATAGATCCAGGTAAATACGTGAGTAGTAAAATTTTAAACTTCCGTAAGAAGGTAAATGATGTCCTCTGAAATTCAGGTCATTAACACTAAGATCTTGATTGTGCAGATCATTCTGAGGTGTATAGTACCCCGTGTACACACAAACCCACCCCCCACTATCCCTAACACACACATTACTGCCAAACGACAGTAAATCTCAGATTCCAGAGCATGGTGAAGAGGCAGGGACCAGATGCGTCTATGGAGACAGAGGCTTAATTACAGATCTCGATTGTACCAGTAAGATCCTGCTTAATTGTGCATCCTCCTTTGATAATTTAGCCCAGCTGCTCTGCAGTTACAAGAGCCATACGGCGTAATATGTCTCAGAATACTTTATGCTTTTAATAGAAAGATAGACAGCAATGTGCAAAATAATGCTTAGTCCAGCCCAATATATAGCTGCACATGGTAACAGAAATCAATTTGTATTTATTTATTTTGTCTGCTGATAAAAGCAGATTGAGTAACTGAAATGATAGGCCTATTTAGATTACACCAAAGTCACTTGCTCCCCCAGTAATGTCAAGGCTCTGATTTATTAATAGATGAGCTGCTACAAAATTTACATTTTTAAAGGAACACCTCACTGAAACTAGACAAGGAAACAGGTTGTAGGGTATTTTCTTATAACAGCAAAGGATTTAAATGCATACAATTATATGTCAGCATATAGATGTTATTTTACCATGTATGAGTACATGCTGCTGAAATCTGCAATTAAAAGCTAACATTGTTATTGTCAAGATAAACATCCTTAAAAACTTGTGATATCCCTGAATGAGAATTATGAAGTTCTGGTTAGATGAGAAATTGCTGTTTTCCTCTAGTGTACACTACCTATAAACGATTAACAGAATCCAAGTAATCAAGAAAAAAAGCTGAAGTCATGCAAAATTCAGACTTACTTATTTTCCTCTGTCTCTTCTTCCAGCTCTTAGTATTAAAGGCTTGCCGGTTTGCATGTCCTGTGCCAAGATGTATTGTCCTTTCTGCTCACTCCTGCACTTCATAAGTTCCTGGGTGAACAAAATGTCTATAAAGGATGCTGATAAAACTTGGAGCATCACCATGTCTGTTTTGCACTTAAGTTCAGCCTGTAGGGAGGATTCAGAAAATTCACTTGAAATAACTGTATTTGCTCTTCCTTATTTTTCTCTGCACTAAATTCAGATCATTCAACCCCTCAATTATGCATTTTTAAGTCCTTGTTCTCACCTTCTACAGCTTTTATACTACACAGGGGAAAACATATAGAAGGTGAAAATCATGAGCAGAAGGCCCTCAAGACTACGTCAATACCATTAAGGAAACTATAGCTGGTACTGCTTTGGGGGCCATGTACATGCATATTATCAAGATGGCCTCAGATACATTTTTTCTACAGTTCAAGTAGCATTTTCCAAAGCTACCTCACCATGGTTTGGGGAAAAAAAAATTGCAGGGATCATTACCAAAGGATGGTACAGCAGAGTAAAGGATACTGAGGGGTACAGAGTTTGAAATACATGAAATGAAGTGCTCCGTCACACTTGATCTCAGCACCAGAGAACGTTTATCAGTTTTATTTATTAGAATGCAAAATGAAAACCCATCCAGAAAGCTACTGCAGGAATAAAATCAGCGTTGTAGCTTAACAGAAAACACCCCAGGATCCATCCCTATTCCTGAATTCAGAGGAAAGGGTTTACGCATCTTTTAGAGGACAGAGAGAGCAATCTGTCCAGATGATTTGCCCAGTCTAACACCTTTTATTGCCTCTGTGCATGGTTCTTTGCCACATAGGGATGTCTGGAGTCAGTCTTCTTATCTGTTCTGTTCAGGAATATGACTGAAATTCACCTTCTTGGTTGTTTTGCTTTGTTTGTCCATTGTTAAGGGATTTTTTTGTCAAACCCAGAAACTGACGGTAGCAGAATTGGAAATCTGCAATCCAATTTTCTATAAATTTATCTTCCTACATCTCTCCTCTGAGCTTTTTGCCTCTTAGGATTTTTTTTTTTTTTTTTTTTAAGAATTTTTTTTTTTTTAAATTTTTTTACCAATAAATAATTTTTTTTTTTTTTGTCTTAAGAATCTTTTTTTTTTTAAATTTTCTGACCAATAAATAACTCTGTTTTGCTATTATTGTTGTTATCACCCCTTACTAATTCCCACTCCATTTCCACTTTCAACAGCACTAACAATGAAGAAAAATAGGGAAGAAGAAGATTTGTTATGAAAACACATTTTAGAAGGAATGCTGTAAATTCTTTACAAATTTATGTGCACATCTTTCTAGTACAGGAAAGCTTGCAGGAATATCTGAAAATATAAATTTCAGTCTTGAAAAAGCAGTCACAGTTCATATTCCTCATTTTGATTCCTAACTTTACCTTACTCTTTTGAAATGAAAACACGGAGGCAATTAAAATGGTCCAGATACAAAATTTGTAATTGGAAGTCATATTTTAGTGAAAAACCTCTCAATGCAACCTCAGTGAAGAAGATACTTCAGCTGGTAAAAATCAAATGCTTAAAAAATCAAGTGTTTTGAAATACGTTATTTAGGTGGGATGGTTTATTCAAATAAGATCTCAATTGGTCCACTGCAAATATTATTTGCAGTAATTAATTATTTTATTAAGTAAAAAAATGACAGTGAAATAAAATATCTGTAGTTTAATTATAAGCAGCCTCACCACATCAGGTTGTTTTACTCTGTTCTTCAACAGCAGAGTATCTAAATCCCGTCTTGAAAAAATTGTATAACTCCCGTCTGCTGCATGTACCTAATATACAAAGCATGTATTTCTGAAGGAATGAAGATATGAAGGGAGACATGAGACACAGAGAAGATAAAGCGGGTAATTTGGAGGAAGGTATAAGGAACGGAAAGAGTAATGAAGCGGAATGTCTGTAGCGAATGGACATAAAATTTGCGGGCTGCAGAATTCCTGACTCAGTGAAGGGGACATAGAAATAAGGAAGGAAAGAAAAACAGAGTCTCAAATAATCTTAAGGAATTCACCTGTGGCCATTTGCTTATAATTGTGCCTTTTGAAATACCTGAATTTGAACATATTTGATGAGACGAGCTGGTGTTTTTATTCTAATGAAAATGCATTATTGAGGTTACACCACCTGTGGATCAGGAATAAGCTGATCTTTAGTTGCTGGAGTTGCTGAATACTTATAAACTTTTTAGGTTTTTTAAAGTTTACTTATAAGCATTTTAATTTTCTTAAACTAATTACTTTTCATTTTTTAAATTAGTCCCTTTATTTGAATATCTCTGTAGTTTTCAGGTTTTTCTTCTTCGTATTTATACCATCTTGTATCATCTCGCCGAATAAAAATATTACCTCTAATCTCCATCTTACACTTCCAATGGCAAAAATATTAAAATAAATTTGAAAACAAATTACCTCCTCAAGCTGATTTTATTTAGTAATATATAAAAGTTTGACTGAGTATCCAAAGCCAAAATTTAAAAAGTTCTAAAATTTTTAAAGTTTTGCTTCTATAAAATTTCATTTTAACAGTAGAAATCAGTACTATTTTACTGCATTAATGTTGTCTTCAATATTTTAAGCACTAGAGAAATTTCTTTTTGTGCTACAAAATTAAATAAATAAAATTAAATAAAAACTATTTTTCTCTTCCTGTCATATGCCAGTGGAAGGAAACAGAAAACCCCTATCAGCTTAGATGACGTATTTATGGACTTAAATTGGGCAAACCTTCTAATTTTTTTCGTTACTGGAAAATTTTGAGCAAAATGAGTCTATCACACACTTGCCACAGCCAAAACAATTTTAACAGAAGTGTGTCAAAGGTGAAAATCACCATATGTAGAATGTCTGCTTAGGATTCATGAAGAATTTATACTCTGCTTTATTTTCAAGGTGCCAAAGTCTTGAAGCTCTCTCCTGAACACAGTGCTTTTCAAAATACTTTTAGCAGTACAGGGTTATGATATCCTGCATAAATCAGTATTTCACAATTGATCATATAAACACCTAAATTGAATGTTGAGTTTTAATACTGTTCTTATTAAACTTCACTGTTGCTTCAATGTGTTATCGCTCCCTTACAAGAAATAGAATTCAAAAAAGAAAAGACAAGAAAAAAAGAGACAGAATGAAAGACAGAGAGAGAAAGAGAGAAAGAAAGAAAGAGAGAAAGAGAGAAAGAGAGAAATGAAGAAAGAAAGAATGAAAGAAAAAGAAAGAAAGAGAGAAAGAAAGAAAAAAAGAGAAAGAAAGAAAGAAAGAGAGAAAGAAAGAAAGAAAGAGAGAAAGAAAGAAAGAAAGAAAGAAAGAAAGAAAGAAAGAAAGAAAGAAAGAAAGAAAGAAAGAAAGAAAGAAAGAAAGATTGATTTTGTTTGGCATTCCAAATAGGATGGTGAACGTGAAGGAATATTTTATTAATGAAACAGTAAATTTATAAACTCTTTACCTTTAGTTCTCATCACTGTATTCCTACATATGGGATTAGTAAATTAGAGGAGTTCACCTAGAGCTGGAGGGGAGAAACTTTATGTTTTTCTCACGATAGTTTCTCTTGCCCAGAATTGTATAGGAAGTCACATATCAGGGTGGAAGAAGCACAGCTGAAGTGCTTTATTGTAAAGCAAGTCTGAAATGCAAAGCAGCTGAGTGAGAATGTAAAAGCTGTTGAGAGGCAGCACTCAGGTGAGTCTGCAGAGCAGGCAAAACATGGGCAAATCTTTGCGTCTTCTTCCCCCCTGTTGAGCGTCTCTGCATTTTCTGTCTTTAAGAAGCAATACATCAGAATATATCCCACTATCAAATACATCATGGTATGAAGTGTATTTTAAGTATTTCATACTGGAGAAAACCTTTGCACTTACGAAAGTATGTGATGTGAGTACAGAGTCTGATAAATGAATATTCAAATACCTTTAATACAACCAAAGGTATTGCCGTGTAATTTAAACTATTTTCTTTCAGCCCAAGTCTTATTTTTTTTTTAGGTCTCTTATACTACATGAAACTTGATGAATTGTACCTCAGATGCTGACTAAATAATTACATGTGGATTTCCCAATTTGACAAGCAAGCTATCTTTGATAGATTTAGGTTTGCGCTTCATAAAAGCCTATGCCTGATAAAAGAGCTTGTTGTGATTAAAAGGGTTTTGCAAAACTTGCTGGTGTGATAATATCTTGTAGATTTTCTCACACTGAGTAATTAGGATCTTACTTTTTCAGGAGCTATTACATATTTCTCTGATTTTTAAACCTATCAAATTTTATCACAAATTTAAAAAAAAAAACCAAACCTGAAATTTAGCTTATGGAGTACATCACTACAGGAAGAAAAAAATTAAGAACACCTACAATTCATTCAGTGTTTGTCAGAATCTTCGCATTTTATTGCTCTTGCTTTCTCAACACCAGTAGCAGATTTTTTTCCACACACTGGTTTAGTTGTGCTGATTTTGTTCCTGGTATTTCCACAACATATTTTGGATCATTTTCTCAGTAATTTTTTACATGGATCTATATCCAGCTGAGAGCTCTCATTCTGCAGGAATCTTTTTCACTGTGCGTAAATGGTCCTCCTTTAAGTGTTGATAGAGAGCTTGGTGAGCCATCCAAGTGGGGATGTATAATGTTATTTAAAATGCCACAGTTTTCCAAAAGGTGTAAATACAGCTATAATTTATGACACTTCTGGATTGATTGGAGTCTGGATAACATGCCATTGGGCAAGCTATTAAATAGGGCTTTTAATGGATAGCATTCTTTTCTAACTATGTTGAAGCACAGATCTGTGGAACTAATTTTCTCAGAAATGTCAAGATTTGCACTTTAAAATATTCAAGTTTGACATGGCAGATGATATTTATGTTTGTAGCCTATGAAATCAAAGACCATTTTTAGAGGCAAAAAATTAAATAGGCTTTCCACCTGTCCGCAACAAAAATCTGAGAACCTCAGGATATCTATCACAGGTAAAATTTTCTAAGTTCAGTAAATTTAAACAAAATCATGGCATAAGTGACTTATCGATTTATTGGTGACAAGTAATTAACAAGCAATTTGTGAATACACAGTAAAAATCAATAACAACAGTACAGAAGATAAACCATAGCAGTAGACATTTTAAAAAGTCAATAAACACATATTTCTAAGCACCCTTCTGCAGCCAATGACCTTCCCTCTGTCTCTCTGTCACACATACACACACGCTGATTCACACAAAGATACAGGTCATGAAGGTTACCGGTATGCCATTGCCCAGGAGTGGGTGTTTGCTTCCCCGCTCATGCTTGCTGTGGGAGATGAGGGTGCCCTGACTTTGAGTGCACCTTGCTGACAGATGGTCCACTAAGAAAGCCCTTCATGAGCTCATGCTCACACAGCCAAGTGTGGTCCCCGCCCTGTCACCCTGAGTATTGCACCCAGCAGTGCCACCTCACTCAAGAGAGCATAACCGCTCATGCTGTCCTCCTAGAAGGTGGGCAATTTCTTGGTTATGTTTATTTCAAGCTGTCTCATTCTTTGTTTCAAAAGTCATTTTGGAATTGGGCTTAACCAAAGCAATGAGAACTTACTCAGAAAGCGATACTTAGGAAGTTTTATTTACTTTTAAGAGGAAACCACAAGACTCTATGTTTTCTGTCAATGTTTTCCAAGATGCCAGATTACTGGCAGAATTTATATTCACCTTGACTTTAAAAAGAATATTTTTTTCAGGCAAAACAGAAAGTAGTTGGGAAATCAGGTGGTTAGAATAGGACTATATTTCAGATTCCATACATCTGTCTTTGAAGTTGAGATTCAGCTCTCAGGTGTAGACACCTGTCTACAGACCTTGTCTAAATCTGTATTTCTTTAAGTGAGCTTGGTGACTAAAGTCTGAGTATGGTCAAAGGAAAAACAACCATACAGTTAATGGATTTGATTCAGTTGTGTGCACACAACACACCGATTATCACTTGAGGACACCTTGGTTGCCTTTCCTCTCCAGTAGCTGCCATTGAAGATGAATACAGGTCATATATAGGTCCTCTGAGAAAACTGTCAAAATCTGGAACATGTTTCCCAAGAAGGCCATGATTTTTTCAAACCACTCATGAATATGACCTGAATACTCTGATTGGACTTTGAAGTTTGACTTGGGAGGTTGGACCAGTGTTGGCATCCCAATGTCCCCTCCATCCTATAGTCCATCTGTTTTGTGTATCCACTTCAGACATTTTAGGGAGAAACAAGAACTGGCTACAGTGAAGACAAGACTGATGTTCAAAAGTGACAGCGTAGGCAGGGTCAAGAGGCCCAGATCAGATTCAGAGCAGCTCACTCCAATTTTCTTCTCAATATTATTTGTTTGTGCACTTGGAATCAGAGACCTGAATTTTTTAAAAGAACCTAACAAAATCCTAGAAAGGTGCTCTGAGATGCCATCAGAGATTCTCTAAGCATATTTCTTCTTACAACTAAGTTAATAGTATTTTTGCGACAACTGTAATTCAAAAATACATTCACATATTAAGTGGTCTCGAGTGAAATTATATCTGTGAAAGTTATACACAACATTGCATAGGAAAAGACCAGTTTATTAGGATCTGCAAAATGATTCCTACTGATAAAAATGGGATCGATCTGATAAAGTTTAATTTCCAAAAGGAATTTGACAAGGTACCTCTCCAAAAGATGGCCAATAAACTAAGCAGAACTGTGCTATTCTCATTTTAGCTCCCATAATCTCATGTAGGCTTCCTTTCTGATAATCTTATCTGGGCTCCCTTTTCAACAAAAGGCTGGACCAGATGGTCTTTTGACTCTACACTGTATTTATTTATCGGATTTTATCCAAAAGCAATCATAATTGCCATAGTCTGTCAGTTGATCACTTTTTTTTTTTATTATTTGAAAGAATAGGCTGACTATGATAACAAGAAAGGACATTCTATACTGAAATTTGTGATGGCTCCAACCTGAAGGCAACTTTTAGCAATGATTGTGAGGTCTAAAACACAATGTCCTTCCTGAATAAGGAATCAAGTAGCTTAGAAATGCTCCTCTTTCATGTTTCAAATATTTCATTTTGATATTTCTGCATTTTCAGAACATTTTTCCATTGACTCATTTATTATTTGACAGGAGTAATTTCTGACATAATTGGTGAAATATAATGGCCACAGTAATTGCTATTTTAGGGAGAAATGTGAGTCAAACGAAAAGTTAAAAAGGTTCTGAGATTATAGTAATTACTCTTAAATATTGTGTTTGACCTAAGCACTTGTATGTGTTTTATCTTTTGAACAACATTACAGGCTTTATAGTGGATTTCTTTTCATTACATTTGACTTAAAGAAATGTCTAATGTTTTCATAATGTCTAATGACAGGACCCTAATGGAAGAAAAAAAATTACATCCCCAAAACCCAGGATGCTTTCTTAAATGTTTTGGAAGGTGATACAGTTGACACATCAAAGACATAGGTAATGCACTTACATGTATGATTTGGGTAATACCAGTAATTCCCATGGTTGCATGTTCATGGTTTTGTAATTCTTTAATAGTAAGAACTGCACATTAGAATACTGTGAAAAGAGCAGCTTTATAAATAAATTAATGTGTGGGATAACTATGATGTAAATCCAGGAAAAAGAATGGCAGTAGAAAAATTCCATCACATGTACTTTGCAGAGATCTGTATTAAGTCATTTTACTAGGCTTTGAGAAATTTTTCAGGCTTCTGCCTGATGTGCTTCAGCAGGAATATTTCTGGCATTCTGTTTCTATGGGCAGCTGGAAAGAGAAGATGGCAGTGCTGAAAACAAGTACTTTTCAATTTGTCTAAGACTTATTATGACTAGATGACTCTTTTTCACATGCTGATCATAATGCAAACTTCCACTGTGGAAAAATGTGTATTTGTTTCCAAGCAAGGAGGTTTTGTTGTAATAATTTAAGTGATTTATACCATCCAAAAAACATACATTATTTAAAGGACATATCCTGTTCAAAATGAATTGTTGGACTGAAAAAGGGAGTAAGATGATGGCAGGTGCGGTCTTAAAATAGTATTTTACCAATACATGAAATGTATACATCAATATGTAGACCATATTGAGATAAACCTATTTACAGAGTGTTTGATTAGAGGCATATCTGCTTGCTCTCAAAACATAACTGTCTTCCACCTGTCAAAAGACAACTCACCTCCAGCTGTCACCTTGCATTTACAAAGAAAGCTTTTCCTTTTCACAAGCAGATGGTCTCATGTGAATGCTCATGAGAGCCAGTGTCAAAATTTGCAATGACTGTAATGCCACAGGACCGTGTTTAATACTACCATGCAAATCTACACTTTAATTTTTCATCTCTGGTTAAAATACATTAATTTTCTTTTATTTAGGAAGATAAACTGCATGCTGTTGAGATATTTAGGATGGAAATATAAAAAATGCTGAAGAAAAGTTTGGTTTTGTTCATTTATTTTTACTTATCCTGCAATGACTATCAGAATTCCATTCTACTAAAAGACTTGAATATCTTTAAGAAATAGCTTCTACTGGAAAGACCTCTGCAACTAGATACCAAGGCCAAAGGAACTGGATGCTGTTAAAACAGAGAGAACTATTTTCCACTGATAAAAGATTCTGTCCCAAGACTCCAAACAATATCTATGTCCACAAATGACTGTATGGGGAAAAAAATGTTTTAGTAGATACAGATTTCAATAAGCAAGTGGCTTTTCTAGTACACTTGTAAATAGCAAGAAAGGATTGAGAGAAAGATAAGATTTTATGTGAATTGAACATATTTTCAAGAAACAGGAATAGAAAAAATCATGAGGAATGTAGACATGATAGTTAAAAATGTTAAAAGTATATAAGCAAATAAGAAAAATAAAGGTCTATCTTGAACAGTAGTAGCAAGTGAAGTAGGAATTGAGGTTAACAGCTAATTAAGTATTTGCTAATTTAGTTGCAGATAGGCTTCTAACTTTCATTCTAATAAAAAGCTTTTTAATAAATGTGCAAAAACAAGGCAAGTGATGAAATGTTAGGGCAAAATATTGCTGCAACAAAGCAATTGATACCCAAGGGAAGGAAGAATTCAGTAACTGGGATGATAAAGATTTATTAGGATGGGGGTACTACAGTATTTACTTTCTGACTCAAAGGATCTTAGATAAATTGGTTAGCTGTGCTTTAAATGACCTTTCTGACAAAAAAAAATTGCAAAGAAAAACAATATTCCCTCATAACCCCTAGCAGATCTGGGGAATATTGTTGTTATTATTATTATCAGAGGCAGGACTCTCGTTAGGATAAATAAAACTAGCCGCAGAACATTCTTTGTCTTTCATTTCTGTGAAAACTGATTCTGTTGAATTTCAGTTTAGGATCTGGCTAATTTCTATGTTGTCTGGTTCTTACATACCCAGTAAGGAAATTTTAAACACATTTTACCCGTGAAAAATTTAGAAAAGAAAGAAGTCTACTTCTCTGACAGGAATACTGAGGGAAAAAAATAAGAATGAACCTAAAAAGCTAAAATAATGACTTTCCTGATTTTCTGTGTTTAGAGGGTTATGGGGAGAGTGTAAATATTAATCTATTTATTTATTTATTTTATTGGCACTTTTTAATCAGTAAATTACTCTTTTTCTTCTGATAGATTACCATTACAGTAGAAGCTGCAGAATTACATGCTGCGTTGCCTCCAGAAGGATCATAATGGAATTCAGTGAATGAAGCTGAGACTCCATATAAAAAAAAAAAAAACCAAAAAAATCCTAATTTTCTTCCAAGAAGATGTTTAATTAACTTCTAAATTTTTACAAATAATAATAATGTCCATGTGATATTGACACTGACCAAATGAGGATGCCAAATATCAGAACTAGTAAAACTAGGCTGCCTTCCTAGTTGGAGAAGAGAAGAAAATTTTGTTCATTTAATCCTAAAATATGTGTTGATATTCAATCAGATGAGTTAGATAACATGCTTCTAATATTTTATTTTATATTGTCCCATGTGCAAAGATTAGGGACATATGATTCATCTCAAAGGTTTAGACAAAGATTTAGACTATGTAGACATTGGAGACATCTAAGAATTAATTAATTTTCTATAGAATTTTAAAATCTTTTGAGGATAGTATGAATTACATGTTAGCAAGGTCTCTTTTCTTAATCCTTAGGATGAACAACTAGGAGGGCTAGTTGAGTTTGATTAGTTACTAGTAGGGTAGTTTAATTTGTTTAGTCTAAGATTAGATTAATACCACCTATTATGCTAAAAACTACCGAAATTTAAACACTTAGTGTTAAAATCCAATTATTGAGAGATGTCTTAACCCCAACTAAATGCAAACTAGACCATATGCCAAAGTCAATAGTCCAGAATTTATTTTATGGTGAATGTGAGGCAGAAAGACAGGAAGAAATAGAAAAGGTAGAGAGAGAGTTTGAGCAGAGGAAAGGCACCATCAGCAGCATCCCGTTGGTCCTGCTTCTCCTTGGGCTCCTAGGTGGTGGGGGTCATTCAAAATTTTTCACTATTTATATGATTTAGCAAACAAAGGAATTACTGCTCATTGGCTATAGAGCTTTCTAATTCTGTTGGTTAAATGATTCCCTCACTTCTAATGCTAATTAGTCCCATTCTCAGTCTTTCTTTTCCTTTGAGTTGGTGCATTTGTTTGGTTGGTGGCTGTGAGTCAGTGGTCATGATCTCCCCCTGCTGGAATTGCCTTTCGTCAGTTCAGAGTTGATTTCATCATAGTTGCTGGGCTGGCTTTCCTTGTAGCCCATAAATTCTGCATTCTTTGTGTCCATCATCAATGATCCATTCCTCTCCCCCGGCTTTTTTAACCTCCCACTAGGTCTGAGATAACACTCAGACAATTGTAACACCTTTATCTTATCTCAAGTTCTTCCTGTGGTGACTTCTCTTCCAGTCCAGGCGTCCAGGGAGGCGTATTTCAGGGAGCTTCCATGGTCATTGTTGGTCTCAGATGCCATCTGTCCAATAACTTCGGGTGATCTTTGTTTGACCAGTAATATGTATATGAGGAGTTGGTTCTTTCATGGCTTGCCAGTGTGAATTTTTTTTTCTGAATGCATCACCCAGGATGTGCTACCCAGATCTCACTTCTGCCAGGTCTGGAGTTAGCACCATCCTCTCACTCCCCTCTCTACTTATCTCATGGCAAATTCCTTCTGTGGCCTTAACAGTGCTTGAGACAGGCAGCTGTGATCTTTAAGTCCTTAGTCTTGGGAAAAGATTTTTTTTATGCTATATTTGTGCTGAAATGGTAAAAAGGAAATGATGAAAAATTTTTTATTGTTAGATTGCCACTGTATCCAGCTGCAAAAATGTGTAAAAAGGAGAAATAAAATGATTGGAGCACTTAGTCATAATGCCCTAGAGAGATACATGGCTCTATTTTCATGCAAACTTTGCTACAATACATGTGAAAATTTTCTCCACTGGGAATGAATTGTATTGTCTGATATCCCAATTAAAAGTGTATTGGGATTTTTGCCCTCTTTTAAATCTCTCTCTCATTTGAGATTCTAGCTCTTTTGTGACTTTTCATCATTAACAAAACTGAAACAGTAGCCCTTCCTATTATAAAAAATAAACTCATTTCCTATGAGCATTAAATTATACACTGAATGCATTGATCTTTTGCCATACCTACACCTAACAATCTTTCCTCTCTTCTGCATGGTGATATACAGAACATGCCTGCTCTGTCTCAACTTAGAATGAAGATGAAAGGTCTTAACATATTTTCATTAATTTACAAGTGAATGAGCACAGACTTGCCAGTTTGTGTCTCATTGAGATTCAAAAGCAAAAGACAAAAAAGGGAATAAAGATTAAAGAAAGTATCTTTAAGTAGCAAATAAATTCCTGTCTCCTCTTGTTAATGTCTGTGGGATAAGTAAAAGTGCTGGAAGGTAAGCCAAAGTATCATTTCGTGACCATGCACTTACCTCTTAATTTTCTCCTTGTATCTGTTTTGGACCACCACGTCTCGCTGTTTCCAGGAAAGAGACTGGTATAACTTGGGGGCTATTTAATTGCAAATTCTTCTCCCAAAGTCAATATAGATGAAAACTGCTTCAAGTTTAGGTTCCCGTTGTATACAAAGTACTCCAAAGAACCCCATTCCAGGCTTTGCACTTGTAGACGTCCTTACTTCTCCCCCAAAGGCAAGCAACAAATTCATCAGAGTTATAAAACACACTGACCTACCAGTGAGGCACAGTGTAGCACTGCCAGTGTTTTATACACTTTTAGTTGAAATGTATGTGTAATCATAGTTTCATAGAATCATTGAGGTTGAAAAAAATCCCTTTAAGATCACCAAATCCATCCGTCAACCTGGCATCACCACCATCTTCAAGTACAGCAGGTTTTTGGACCCCACCACTTCCCCAGCCAGTCAGTTCCAATTCTTTACCCTTTCCATGAAAAAATGTTTTCTAATATCTAATCTAATTACTCCCATGGTGCAGCTTGAAGCCTTTTCCTCTCATTCTGTTGTTAATTGAGAGAAAGGACAAACACCCACCTCACTACAACCTCCTTTCAGGTAGTTGTGGAGAATGATAAGGTCACCCCTGAGCCTCCTCTTCTCCAGACTGAACAACCTCAACTCTCTCAGCTGTTCCTCATTGTGCTCCAGACCCTTCCCCAGCTCCGTTGCTCTTTGGATACACTCCAGCACCTCAATGTCCTCCTTGCAGGGAGCGGCCCAAAAATTAGGCAGTCCTGCCCTTAAACTCAGCCCTGGTGAGGTCACATCTGGAGTGCTGTGTCCAGTTCTGGATTCTTTGGTGCAAGACAGACATGAAGCTCCTGGAACAGGTCCAGCAGAAGGCAACAAAGATGATTAAAGAACTGGAGATTCTCTCTTTTGAGGAAAGGCTGAGGGAGCTTGGCCTGTTCAGGCTTGAGAAAAAAACTGACTGAGAAGTGACCTCATCAATGTCAGCAAGTACCTGAAGGGAGGGTGTTAAGAAGGTTCTCTGACCATTTCCTCCTAATAGGGCTTTATTCTCCTCCCTGTCTGTCTTCCAGCTCAGGGAGCTGGGTATCTTGACAAACACTGGTCTTGGTCTTGCTATTAAAAAGTGAGGCAAAGAAGATATTAAATTCCTCAGCCTTTTTCTCATCTTTTGTCAGTATGTTTCCCCCTACATCCAATAAAGGACAGAGATTCTCCTTGGCCTTCTTCAAGTTTCATAGGATATCAGATATTACTCAAAGGCGACCAAGGGCCAAGGATAACAAGGAGACTGTCTTAGAAAATCAGATTCTTCTATTTATACATTTATACCTGCCAGGGAAAGAGAATAAAATCTGTGAAAAATTTCAGTTAAAAAAAGTCTGACAGCAGAGAAACTGAAAAGCCACAACTACAGCCTTATATTCTTTGTGCTCATCTTCAGAGGCACACCTGATTCGCAGACTGGAATAAGCTTCTGTCTCTTGGGAAGTGAGGTTTGAGATAGCAGCTGAAAATTACATGACAGCTTGTAGTCTACTTGGCTTCCTAAGATACCTTGAAAGTTTTATTTTTATGAGGAGTCCACTCTTTGCACTGATGCTGCTGTAATCCTGAAGCCTAATACTCCAAATGAATGGCAGTGATCCTTCCCCACCTGTATTCACACTATATTCTCTTCACTGCGTATTACTGATAAATTAGATGAGGCTTAAGGTTGAGATCCCAACAGTTACTCATGTAACATGAGCAGAAATTTAAAATATATTTAATAATCCAAGCCCAAAATTCAGATTTTACTTCTAAGGCATTTAATTTTATACATTGTTTAATGTTATATAGTCAGATGGAGTTTTTGCCTAGCTATGCCTCTTGACAGGTTGCACTCACAGTTTGGGTAGAGATGAAGCCCATGGAGGACCCCACGCTGCAGCAGGTGGATGTGCCCTGAAGGATGCTGTAGCCTGTGGAAAGTCCGTGCAGAAGCAAGGTCCTGGCTGGAACTGTGGTCTGTGGAGAGCAGCCAATGCTAGAGCAGGTTTTGTGGCAAGAGCTGTGGCCTGCAGGGGATCCAGGCTGCAGCAACCTGTTCCTGAAGGACTGCATCCTGTGGGAGGAAACCCACAGTGGAAGAGGAGAACAGTGTGAGGAGGAAGGGGCAGCAGAGAAAATGTCTTATGAACTGACTGCAACTCCCATTCCTCACCCCTCCTGCACTACTTGGGGGGAGGAAGTAAAAGAATCAGGAGAGACGTTGAACCTGGGAAGAAACAAGGTGGGAGGAAGCTTTTGGTTTATTTCTCACCATCTACACTGCTATTAATTGGAAATAAATTAAATTTATCTTCTTCAAGTTGCTTGTGTTTTGCCCATGACCATAACTGTTAAGTGATCTTCCTCTCCTGATTTTAACCCATGAGTCTTACATTCTATTTCCTCCATTTGTGCTGCTGATGGGAAGTGATAAAGAACAAAATAAAAAGAAAGTTAAAAAGAAGTCAAAGAAGTCATAGGAAAGAATGTAATGTCTGTTTTAAAGAGGTAGCTTAAAAATTTGCCTCAGGATTTCTTTTGAAAACTCTTGTCAAAATGAATCACTTTTGGTTTTAAGTCTAAATTCAGGTTTTCATTAAAGTCATATGAATTTAACAGAAATATTTAGATTTTTGTAAAAATATTTTAGTAATGGAAAACTGCTGACTTGCATGCTACTGGTGATTATTGCTTGCTGTTTCCCAAACAATAATCACCTATTAGTGCTGACCTATCTTCCATGTTATATGTCTGATTATAAGCTGCAGACACAGCCACAATTCAAAAGATCCATGTAGGATTTGGACAGGTTGGCTGTATCATAGGAAAAAATGTACAGCACTAAGAGTCAGAAAAATTTATAAAAGCCTCTGGTAACTAATTAGACACCCAATAAATCCTTCACAGTGGAAGAGGAGAACAGTGGGACAATTTTTTTTCCCTCTATTTTGTTGCTCTTTTTCTTTAATAAATCAGATGAAGAAGAAAGAGCTAAGTTGGATTTCCTCCAACCAATTTATGACAGTATCTCTTCTTCAACTTTTCCTCCTCTGATGAACTGAAAATGTGCCTTTCAGACACCTCAAGTATTTGAAGTATTTATGCTACATTATGTTCATGCAAGGTAAGGAGAGCTCTCCAAAAAATTGTGAAGGCACTGCCAGCTCTCTATTGGGCAATGCTACTGGAACTGCAGTTTCCTGACTGTTCTTAGCTCCTTTCCACTAAGCCAGAAAGAAAAAATAATAATAAAAAAATTATTGTGTGGGGGGATTGGGGAATTCAGGATTATGTGCAAAGAAAAAAAAAAAAATTGAAAAGGTAAAAATATGCTGGACAGAAACCACAGAAGAGAAAATTCCATTTAACAAGGGTATATAAAGCAAAGAAATAAATTATGGCAATATTTGTATTTAATGAAAGGAATGTGCAATTAGAAAAAGAACAAATGGAGTTGTCAAAGTTTATCATAATTCCAGGTTCACATGCTGAAGGGTGGTTCACAGCAGAATAGAACTGGACTTTTAAAATTTGCATATTTACATTTGAATATGCAAGTCAGATAATACTTTGTTCCCTTTGGCTTGTCACTTCTGTTTTATCAGCTTCTTATTTCATGAGTGTCTTTTTCAGACTACATTACTATTCGCAGTATAGCTTCTGTCTTTGTTCAACTGCTACTCAGTATACACAAGGAAGGCTTCAGAAGAATAAAAATCACAGAGTTTTTTTCCCACCTTCCACCTTTCTCTATTGATCTGAGAAACAAAAAGGAGCTATCAGCTAATCAAAATGGGTATTTGACACTTGGTACCAAGTAAAACCATATGAATTAATTTTTGCTTCTTGTTTGGATAGATTTCTTGAATACACAAATATTGAGACTTAGCTGCTCAAATCTGAAATTATAATGCCCTTTCTATAATTATGAATTCCACTTTTGGGAATAGAAGTAGGCTCCTGTTTCAAAACCAATACGTGTAGGGAAAGGAAAAAAAAAAGCAACCTAAGTTTCCTGTGGGGAACAGTTCAAGTGAAAACAAATAGAGAGCTAGAGCTCTTTCAGGCCAGATGGCAAACCAGGCCCCAGCTGCTGTTTTTGAGTCTGTGAAGTTCAGCACCTGCAGGAGCTAGAAACATAATTATTATTTATGTACAGGTGAGCTTCTGTGGGTCTAGGGAGCTCTCAAACCTACACATTTGAATTTTTTGCTCCTGGACTTACACATTCTGCAGAACTTACAATATTGCTTGTTGACTTCAGGACCTCTTTGTCAACTTCTTCTTACTAACCAATAGAAAATTGAATATATCATATTTTCCTAGGCTTCACTTTCGATCACGCCTCCATCCATACTCAGTGCTTCTTAGATCATGTAGACAATAACAGCAATAACAAAATACTTCTTCCACAGGACTGAGTCAATTCTTATTTAGTTCTTCCTGAGCTCCATGAAGTGAGTCACAGCCCCAGTTACCAACCTCCACACAGCTGTCTGTTCATACTAAGCACGTATCAGTTTCCATCCTGATTGGGGCTCACTATTTAACGTACTGCCACCCAACAGAGCACATAAGAGAGATTTCTGTAGTCAGCTGTAGTCCTGCCCAGCTGGATCAGAAAATGAAGTCCAAAAGGCCACATAAATATTCCCATTTTTGGACTGTCTGGAGAGATTTTTTTTTTTTACCACCTCATACTCCTGTTAAATCAGAATGGTAACAGTGTCTACCTCCAAAACCCAGTCACACTTGGTGAGGAGGAGCAGTGTGTCATTCTAGCACATTGCAGGCAGGATCTGGGGCTCCTGAGTTACAGAAATGTAACTGGATACATGGAAGTGTAGTAATGATAAGCCTACAGGCAGCAGAAGATAATATTGACTGTATTCTGTTCAGGAAAACAATTTTTGTGTCGTTCCGCCCATAGATTTCTTCTGTTTTTCGTTTGATAAAGAGTAAATGAAAAGAGAGAGAAGCTGAAGTATACAAGAAGATTCTGATAGGCAGCAAAAGAAAAACGATTGCCCAAATCATCCATATTAAAATAATACACTGAAGAATAGGCAGCTGTAATGATTTTTTAAAATATTGACATGCTGAAGTGAATAACAGCTACCATCTCAGCTGATAGCAACTGCCAACAGTGTGTGTAATACTTTTTCAGACTCTGTGGTGCCTACAATAGGCAGCAATTTTGTGGGTGCTAGGAATGCACCAAGGAATTTCAAACAAAAACCCTTTTTATTTTTCTCTCATAGCATTCCTTCTTATTATGACAGCCATAGCAACAGAGTCAAAAGCTTGATCATAGAAGTGATGGCTGCATATTTATAAGGTCCATAGCTCTTGTTTCCCAGTGGATTTTGTGTCATTTCAGTCAGAAAATTGCCTCCAGACAAATGCAATAATAAATTGGAGAAATCATTTTCTGCCTTTTTTTTCACTGTGGTGAGCCTGAACATGTGGGGAAGTGAAGAGATAATGGTCATCATGAAATGCTTGCTTTGGTAGCACTAAAATCATCTATGCAGTGTTGCTTCATGACAAAGCTGAGTCTTTACAGGAAAAACACTCCGCCAACAATTAATTCTTGCCATGATATAGTAAGAGAATTTTTCCTTTGACGTAAATGTCAAAGTACTAATGTCTTGTATATGTTAAGATTTGTAAATTGTAGACACATTTCTGAAATATTTAATTGTATACCTTTAAGTTATCTGAAATCAGTAGTGCAAGATGGAATAAATAATTGCACGTCTGTAACATGAGCTTTCTACAACTTGGAGTAGGTCCCTAGATTTTTTTGACGTCAGTAATGATTACTAATCATCCATCAATAGATGGATTAACAATAATTTTAAATTATTAAATTCAGAGTTACATACAGCTGATCACAAAATAATGCCAGCCATCATTATTTTTCCCCTTTCTGGTGATTGAGAAGCTGAGTCAGAATTTCAAGTAAGCTTGTCTGAATTATTAGTGTTTACAGTAGAGAAAACTATTCTGGAGATAGAATTATAAATGTGTTCTTAGAAGAAGGGATTAGGGTCACAACCTTGTCAGGTATATACGGTTACTGCTATAAACAAAGAATAAAGGAATGGAAGAGTTGAATCATTCTTTTTTTTCTTGGGTACATTCAAGTATTAATTTAACTGCATTACTTTAGCCTTTAGTAAACATTGTGTCTGAGCTTCTGGTCTTCCAAAACACAACTGCCAAGGGGTGAGAGGTGAGAGAGTTTTCATACAAAGAGTGCTTATAAAGTGTTAAATACCTAGTGAAGTCTCATTTATCCAGCTACTGCCATAGGTTAATATCTTGTGATACTTGTTTCCTCAAAATATCATATTAATTAAAAAAAACCAAACTCTGAAGAGATATTCACCAAGGTGAAACATAGCCTTAACCATTTTGTTAATGTTAAGGTTTTTTATTTGCTCTCTTAGGGATAAACTTCAGTAAAATAATTAAAGACTATGTTTGCTTCGTAAAATCTATCTATATGTAGAGTTACTTTGTTCTGCACATCATCAAAGTTGTGCAGCAGTACTGTCTTGGGAGATTTTATTTGCCTTATACAAAATGATCATGTGAAAATTATCTTAATGGGAAAAATCACTGTATTTGTAAATTTATATTGTCTAGATACAAAACTGTGATACTTTTTTGGACCATACACTATAGTCAAAGGAATCTAGCTCCCCGCTTTCACTACTAGGAAAAACAAGGATAAAGCATTTCTTTGGTGTATTTACAAGGATACAATACAATCCAGCTTCTGATAACACAGGACAAATGAATTAGATGACACTATTTCTTTTCTCCAGCTCTAAGCTTCCCTTTTTGATACTGTTTTACAGAACAAATTTTTCTCACACTTATCCTTACGAGTCAAGCTAGAAATGCCTTTCTCACAGGGTCTTACTTTCTTTGGTAGGTGAGATTTTAGTGAAACAACTTTGTCATTGAGATATCTCTATGTCAGGAAATGGCACATTTTTATTTATTGCTTTTCGGTTCTATGAATCCTCTGCTCTTGTATAAATGACATACACAAAATATCTTTTTTCTTTTTTGTATAATTTTTGTGCTGCTTTGGGAAGATTCATTATTTAGCCTGAGTGCATAGATAAAATTAGGTAGCTAATAACTAATTGCCAACTGATCTGTGTAAAGGCTTTTCTTGAACAAACGAAGTTAATTGGAATTTTGTCATTCACTTTAGCGACACCAGAATTTCATTGGAAAGTTGTTTTCTGTATCTCTGTGATAATGTTTCTGTCATGACAAGGAAATCTGATAAATAATAGTGGGTAACTCTTGCTCAATGAAGAACTATCAATTTGAAGTCAGAGTTTTTGAACTAAAATATATTTCTGCAGCTAAGGAATACTATTTGCTTTATTCAGAGATTAGATGATTTGAAATACATTGATAAAATCTTATTTATTTCCAAAAGCTTTAATGACTAAGAATTATTCAAGGAAAAGGCTCTACAAAACCAGTCTGCTGATTCATAGCTAGTGCTGACTAGTTGTACAAATGTATACTCAGGATCTATATGACTTCCTTCAGTGGGTAATTATTATGCAGCTTGATAAAAGTTTATGATTATTTCAGTTAGCATTAAAGGATATTTAGATATTCAGAAATCGAAAGGTTGGATGGACAATTAAACTATGTCATCATTTTTAAAAAAGTGGTTGCTAAATCCATCATTGGCTATAGGAAAAGTGTGAAAGAGGAAGCCATGGGGACTGGAGACATTTTCCCCATTGGAATGGAGAAAACCGAAAGGATCATTGATGAACACTTTATAAGGTAAAGCAGTTGCTATTATTCTCTTAACTAGGGCCATGTGAAGTGCTCTGATTTGGTTGCTGATAGAGAAACTACTGTAAAAACACTGAGGCAATAAATGCAGGAAAGCAAGAAATTAATCACTGTCTATTTTTTTTTTTTTGACTCAGCTGCTGGTTGCTGACTGTACTTTAATGTCACCTTTTAAGCCTTGCAGCAGAGAAGTCTGGGAAAAGGTTGAATGTACCAGGTTGTACTGTGGATGCCTGAAGAGGTGTGTATTCAAATATGCTACAAGTAGCTCAGCACAGGTCTGAACCATTTATGAGTATCTCAAAGAATCCAGATTATATCTCTATCTTACATGATAGGCACATCTGGCCAAGAATGGAGATTTCCTAAACATAACCAGTAATTAAAGAATTTAATTTTGTCTATGATACCAGTGGTAATGGGTTAATTTAAAAAAGAAAATGTGAAAGAGATGGATTGTAACCTTGTGTTAGGGCTTCAGCAGAAGAAATACATTGAAATGACACTTCAGTGAAGTCAAATTTATGCACATTTTCTACTGGCACCAATCTTGTAGTAGAAGCTGGTTTTAACAACTTGGCATCCCCAGGGAAAATGTAGGTATATGAGTCACCTGAATGACACAGAAATAGCAGATGTTCACTGAATATCTAGTCTCTTTATTCTGTCCTAGTCTATGTGTTAATTTAAAAAGAATTTTTTTTTAAAATCAAAGCAACTCAATTTGCTGTTTGTACATCAGACCATAACATCTGCTCTCTCAGATGCTAAGACATGAAATTCTCTGCTGATTTCTATATACTAATCTGTTTCTAGGATTCATTACATATTCCCTGCTTTGACATTTTAGTTTCAGGGAACTACAGCATAGTTTGATTCATATCACTGTAACAGTATTTTTATGCATTGGCAAATTCTTGACCCTTAATATTCAGTGGAAAATTCCAGCATGTGCTTTTTAACAAAAAAAGTGTCTGTTTAAAATACATTCACTTGATATAGGTGTAGGGAATTTGCACAGCACACGGTTATTTTTGTTCCATCCCATTGTTGTAAAACAGTCTTGGACTAGCCAAAGCCTCCATGTTATTTTACCCCACAATTATATCCTATTTACTTTCTCACTTTTCCAAGTGATGCAATAGTTCATACTAGCTTAAAGAAACCAAAAACCAAAAAGCCACATCTAACCCACAGCTCTCCACATTCTTCATTTATTTTGCTTTTTGCAAGATAGCAGAACCCAGCATCATATTACAGCTTTAGCGAACATGGCTAATTATTTTTTCTATTTCTCTGCATGCAATCTTCACAAGTCTTTTTTCTATCCACCTTAAACCACAAAATTCGCTCTGTTTAACCTTCATTATTGATTTTCAATTCAGAGGTACTTTCACGATGAAAATGTGCTTGCTGAAAATTTCAAAATGTACATAGATTAAAAAATGCTTTTCATTCAGGAAAAGAAGATTAAAACTAGTCCTATATTACCTATATTTGTCATTGAAACTTCTGTATTATTAGCTTGCAATTTAAGTACATGTATTACATATTGTTTAAGATATTTGATTGGAATAGGACTGTCAGTGCATTCATGTGTTTTGTGCTGATTTTATGGTTCAGATTTGTACTTATCAGCATCATCTTCTTCCCTGAACCAAATACCCTCAGTACATTTGTGGTTCAAATATGTCCATAAGCACCTCTATGGGCCCACTAGGTCTTCCAAAATATAGTATACACCTTGTTAAGAGCTTGTGATTTAGTTTGCTCTCAAAAAAATCTAATCTCTGGAGATGAAAAGCTTCAAAAAAACCAAAGGAAAATTAAGTAAATGGAGATGATCTGTAAATTCAATTTAAAAAATCACACTCTGAATCTAAATACTAATGTAGACACAGCCATTAATAACTGATTCATATATATGTGAATACAAAATTTTCATAGAGTCTTACTCCATTATTGCAACCAAATACAGAGATAGTGAGAGATCAGATTAAAAGTCTGACAAATCAGGCTGGTTTCAAGGCTTAAACCCACACTGATACATTAATTAACAGTATATTTTAACAAATTCTCTGTTCATACACAATGTTCATCATCATTACGACATATAAAAGACATTAGTCTTCAAAAAATATTCTACATTGTCTGCAAGTATACTTTACCATCTAGACAATAATCACATAAATTTAAAAGTTACAGTCCTTGTTTTTTTCTTCCTGGAAGATATGGTTATCACATGTCTTCCACTGGAGTGCTGCCGCAATATTATATATTTTTGTATTTCTTTTCTGAATTTCCTTTTTTTTTTTTTTTTTTTAATTTGTATCCTACTGCCTGTATGGTTTGTACAAATGTTTTTCCTCTTAAAAAAAACGAAATGAAACAAAACATGTTCTGAAGAGGTTTAAGATCAGATGTCTTAAACATTTATAAACATGTTCTTGGAAAATAAATACAAAAACAAACATACACAAAAACAGCAAGTTAAGATTAAAGGTAGTTGATGATAGCAATGAATTTAATCCAAGTTACCAAAACAGAGGTTTTAAATAAGGACTTATCACTTAGTTTAATGTATCTGTTATGTGAATTCAAGTGTTTTTTCTGCTTTGAAATTGCGGTTACTGAAAAAAAAAAACATTTAAAGTAAGCACAAACTCAGCCAGCTACATGTTTTAGTCTACTGACGAGAGTTTTCTGGATTGAAGTAATTTCTTAGAAATTTGACTTCAGATTAATTAAATCTAAATTTATGTTTTGTAAATTCAATTTTTTTCTTGTTTTGAATTTTGCAAGTAAGAAAAAAAAAGGCAAGCATTATTTTCTTATTCTTTAGGAATATTTTTTTAATCACCTTGGATCTATAATCTAGATCTCTGTAAAGCACATTCTCATGCTCTTTTTTTTTCCCAAGTGTAGGTATTTGGTACTAGTGCTAGATGATCAGGAGCTCTCAGAAGTTTCTGTTCAAATTCAGTGTAAGAATCTCTCATCCTTTATTTAACAGCAGGAAGACATTATTATTCTGCAACTTTTGTTGCCTGTGGTGATGCCATGACCCATATTGAGAAGAGGCAGTACACTTTAAAATAAAAAAGAAACAAAAGTACAAACCCCTTTAATTACTAAAAGTATTAAATTGATCTGGAAGATAAGGAAAAGGCAATAGACACCTTTAGGATTGTCTGTAACTTCACCAATTTTCTCTATTGTGCTATTTTTTAAATTGTTAAAAATAATTATAGGTATTTTCTATGAAGAATTGGAAACTCCCAGGTGTCCAAGAGAGGCTGGAAGAACACAAGAAAAACCCTGCTGGGCCAAACTAATGGTCCCTTCAGCCCGGACTGGAGTCTCTGACAATGGTAGTAAGATACACCATTCAGCTTGATCACTTCCGGCAGTGGATTTACCTCATGTTCCCAGTATAACTTCTATTTTAGGACTTCGACTAATCTTTTTATGATATCTTCATGAACTTGTTGTCCATTGGATTGTCTGATCTTTTTTTTTTTTTTTCATTTAGGATACTGCCTGCTTTCCTAGTATCCTGTAGCAGCAAACTACAGTTCATTCCGACTGTGTGAAGTACTCCGTCATATTTATTTAAATAAAATTCTTGGTACTTTAACAGAATGCTTCCAATTCTGTTTGAGAGCAGCTAGTCAAGGTCCTTAACGACTTTATAAACCTCTGTTACAATGCTCTTCATTTTTTTTCCTCTCTGAATTGAAGAGCGCTGTCCTTTCCAGCATTTCCTCACAAAGCAACATCTTCTCATGTTGTTATTCTACATTTTTTCTCCAAATATCCTGAATCCTTCTTGGAACAAGGAGACCAGAACTACGAAAGATGATTAAATGATTTTACTTCTATAAAACTTTGACATGACCATACCTTGAGTACTACACCGCCTTCGTGAGGAAAGCGTAAAAATGCAGTGATTCCTCATAAGCCTATGGTTTTAGGTCTCTAACTGTATCATAAACAGTATTTTAAATGTTATTTCATTTTAAAAGCATTATTATAGTACAGACATTACCTCCTAATAATGCAATTTGGTTTTTTAAAGGTCATTGTCAGAATACTTCTTAATTTTCAAGTTGCCAGCAGCCTGTTGCAGGAGAAAAAAAGAAAAAAGAAAAGCACAGCAAGGGTATCAGCATAAAAGACCAACATAAATAATTACTGTGCAAGTATCTCTAATTTGGTATACATTCTGCAGCATAAAATAAATTCCTAATAATCCATAACTCAATGCTTTATGGTTTTCAATCATTAAGAAGAGTGGAAAAATCATCCAGGCTCTTACTCTAATGTTATAATTCTCATTTTTAGGCAAGGGATTTGTTATAGACTTGATTAATGAAGATACAATTCTTTACTTCTCACATATTTTTTGCTTTTTTAGAAGACAACTGGAATAATTTTACGACAACAAGGATCAGAGCCATCTGTTTTCTATGAATAAAAGTCATATACGGCATTCACAGATGGATGAACAAGACCAAGTGTCACTCACCACACTCTTTATTGATTGGAAGAAATATTTTGTCTATAAAATACATATAAAGTATAACATATGAATATAATATATATAAAATATAACAAATTTTCTCGGAGAAAAAAAAAAATTTCTACTGTTTGCATAAAAATTGCTGTTCCTGCATTGGAAGATATGTGTGCCTATGTTAGTGAAAGCTGACAGAAGTGGCTATCACATTTAGCGATCCATTAATCTACAGATGTGTAATAATTGGCTTCTAGAGACTAAGTAGTTTCCCAAAAATCTTGTATATAGTTTATTCTTTGAAGTTGAACACATATAAAATAATCCTGGTAATTTTTATATATAAAAAAATAGAGGAAAATTAAAGGAACATTTATTGAGTCACCCTATTTATTTAAAATAAAACAAAATACAAAGCAAATAGTTCACCTGTGCTCAGTTAATTTATCATTATGTGCCACTCCCCATTGTATTTCTCTTTTATTTTTGAATAACCTGAGATATACTTCTTTCAAGCAGTGTAAATAAAGTTGTCCAATCTCATTTTAATATAAAATCAGAAAAAAAAAATTTCTTAGTTTTGACAACTCTTCTCATTTGCTGGATATTTACGTAAAAAGCTGAATTTCAGATTACTTTCTGCACAAAATTGTATAGTAGTTTTTCAAAGCTGCGTCTACTACAGACTTTTCTGTGGTTTCAAGAAGGCATTCTAAGTGAGGTTATTTCAGGTCAGAAAATATGTGATTTTTTCAACAATATGTGAAACTATTTAATGTAAGTATACAGTTAGACAGGCTAGGTGACTTAGTTTATTTCAAACTATAATAACTAAACTAGTGGTATTTAAAAAGAATGGCTTTTTAAAACTATACTTTATCCATAATGTGTTATCAATAGAAGAGTAAGCTAAATAAACAGTATTTATAACATGGATTAGAATTCCAGAACACTTATCTATGTTCTGTAATATTGCCTAAAGACATCTCAAAAAGATGACATGTTAAAGGAGAAAAGTCTCTATTAAGAGAGCATTAAAGTGGTGAAGCATGAGTTACAATGGATTGATTTTCATCAATTCTGAAATAAAAGGGAAAATCTGATATGATATATATTTGTAATTACTCAATCCCTACAAATGACTGTGGATAGTTTTAGGGGAAATATAGTCACAAAGTCACTTAGGTGAATTTACAGTATTTACATTAGTATTGGGCGGGTAGTCAGGCACAATATCCTCAGAGATGTGGCCATCACCCAAAGCCTGTCAGTGTTCAATAAGCATTTGGACAACGATTAGATATTTGCTATAATTTTTAGGTTGCCTTGTGTGGATTCAGGAATTGGACTCAATGATCCTTGTGGGTCCCTTCTAACTCCAGATAATCTATGATTTATTATTTGCACGTTTGGTACAGTCACAAACCTAAAGTCAGATGTGCCTTTGAATAGCTAAATACAATATAAAGTATTTAACTTGACTACAATACTGTGTCTAGACAGAATTTTTTGCTTAAAAAAAGAGATTTTGTTTATCCCTATGAGTGAAAACTAATGGTCCCTCCAAATTAGTTTCTGCGAGCATGAAAAAATACCAGTGGTTGTTGACTAAAACATGAAAAATAGGACAAGAGTATAAAATCTAAAAGGATCTTGCAGACCGTAAAAAAAACTGCAGCTGTGGCCTGAAACTTTGACTTTCAAAGTTTTGATATGGATGACAGCAGTCTTACAGTGCAGTGTTATAAAAAGAATAGGAGGTAGTCCAAGGAGAAGAAATATCTCATTTACTCTGGGCATGGCAACATTGACCTTTTACAGGGAGCTGCAGTCAGTGTGACAAACTCTGCAAAGTGATGATCTCACTAGCTTAAAGAGTGAAAGAGGGTGCACAACGTACTCTCAAGGAAACCATTTTTCAAAGTGAACTGTACAGAATGAAAGAAACCTTAGAGCTTTTAAGAAAAACAGGAGAAGAATGCCAGGATGAATTTCACCTCATTTGACTTTTTCCCTGTCTTTGACTACTGAGCTGGCTTCGCTTGGGTAATCAGGCTGATATTGGAGGCCTGAGGTATGTTGCTAAGTTGTTGTTAGGGACAAAGTTTCCACTGGGTAAAGCACTATTAGGAAGGTATTTTGAAAAAATTACCACCCACGTGTAAAAGGCAGGAACAGCGGCACTAAATTTATACGAGAATGTTTGCACATTGTCTTGCTACACCCATCAGCAAGCAACATCTTGAAGCAGTCTGCCGACAAGTGAAGATCAAACAGTCTGGAAGATGGTCCCCACCCCATAAAGCTTATCTGTCCTCCACCATCCCAGCACAGAGCAGCAAGCCCATACCTTTGGGGCACCTGACTACGGAAGACCTCCAGAGATGCCTGGGACCAAGCTTACGCAGCCAGGGTCACCACGCTCAGCTCCTTGCTCTTCCCCTACTGAAGGCTGAAACACCTATGAGCAAGAAAAGAGGAAGATGAGACAGATACTTTTCTGTAGCTTTTTAGTACTTTGCAGTATCAACCATACTTACTCAGAGACAATACTACATTTCAGAACTCATTGAAACTGACACAATTATTGAGCAGAAGTTAGAGTATTTACTTCATCCTGATCTAAACCATGATGCTCCCTCACAACAGGTATTTAAAAAAACGTTATCTATATACATATTCATAATTACACAGTCACATATACACACTTGTGTTGTTGCTGTTTTGGGGATGGTAGGAAATGATATAGATTTGATTCAGGAAGAAATGGAATTATTTATTAATTTATAGATTTGCTTATGTTTCTTTGTTTGAATGGCGTACGGTCATTGGTTATTGACTATTTACTTTTTTAGAATGATTGGTGAAACTATACAACACTTACCTGAAAACATTTTTCAGTTAATATTGTAACAATACTGTATAACAATTTTGTACTTGTAGATAGTTTATAAAAACTTTCTAACTGTTTACGAGTAACATCCATGTGAAAGTAAAGATTCTTACACAAATGCTAGTAAAATGTTAAAAAACGTTTTCGTAATTAACTCTTAGTGCTTACACACTTGTGCACACATCTAGATATATATGGATTCCATATACTATGATTTTGTTGTAAATAACTTTTTAAAGTAATTTTTTTCTCAGCATTCATTCCGAGTCCAGGAAACAATGATGAAATACTGAAAATTGTGGTTGCCATACCTTCAAACACACATATACTTATCTCAGAACAAGTCCTCAAGTGCTTTCAAGATTTTGGTTTCAATTATTCGTCTACTTGGCTCTCATGGATTTTACCATTCTTAATTTAAAAAGGAAGGTGGTTTATTTTTTGGGGGTTTTTTTGTTTTGTTTTTGTAGCAATCACTTTTCCATCCCTATCTTGCAAATCAGTAAACAAGAGAGACAAAAAGAAGTCGTACACCACCACTGACAGCCAAATTCTGCTCTGATATTTCAGCTCTACACTGTACACTAGCAATAACCAAAGAAAAATTCCTACAAATAATTCAGTCTCTTGATAATTTAAAACTAACTTAGCTGTAAATTCAATTATATTACTTCTATATTTTTGACACACTCTTTAACACCCTTACACTAAGCTCACCGAAGGTTTAACATTTCATTTCTTCTGGAAACCTATCAAAAGGAAGTTTTAACTTAGATTTTTATTAAAGTAATTCAACAAATAGTAGCATTTCAGGAAAAGAATTTGGAGCTGTATTTTAATATTATTAAACTACATATGTATAAAAGTCTGGCTTAGTTCTAAAACAGTATGCATCATCCGAAAAATGATGATGGTCTTGTTTCAGGAGCACTGAAACTTATGAAATCTGATGTTCTATGCCCCTGCATCTCTCCCGACTGCAGTAAAGTTGTCTTACTGAACACAGATATTGCAATATTTCCCTCCATGGTGATTAAAGTTTCCTTACCTTTTTCTTTGACTTCATTTTATGGCCCATAAATACCATCTGGACAAGTACCATTACAGTTCCTTTGTTATTAAGAATCAATCACATTCTTTGTGGTCAGCTGAGCTGTACAAGGGCCAAGAGTACAGCTTGAACTTTGAGATAAATATACATTTAAAAAATAACCCCACAGATTGCAGTGAAGTAGACCTTTAAACCTACAAAATAAAAAACTCAGAGCTTCACAGTTCCATACAAGGTACCACACTGCGTTCTTTACAGAATGCGTACAAGCTTTCAAGTTATGTTAGTTTTATAAAGTAACTTTTTCTGAGAAATCAATTCTTTCATATTTACATCACATGTGATCAATTTAAACATTTTTCCTTAAAATTACAGTTTCTTTTCCTTGAAATTGCAGTTTATAGTGCCATTTTACAGTTTATGTTTTTGAGACTTAAAGTTTGCATAGCTCTGTTAAGGTGCTATTACTGCACAGAGAAATTGTTGTGTAGGATATTTTATACTAAAAATATACTGTTTTGTGAGTTCTCTTGTGCTGTTGCATAATCTATAGACTTTAAAGTCTCTAAATAAAAGTAAGAAAATCTAATGCAAAAAAATTCTTCAGGTATTTAGAAATATCAAATTTCAGAAAAAAAGAGGTGAATTTCTGGGGAATAAATATAAATGTGAGAAAAAAATGTCAAAGGTGATCATTTTATTTTTACATCTGACATTTTTCTACCTACACACACACACACATATATATAATATATTTAAAATAGTTTGCAAAACCAAGGTATTTTTAGCTGGTGACTACTATCATAAAGCAGTACTTTTGATACCTTTGTTAGCAGCATTATGCACCAAGACCCTCTCTTTTAGAAGCTCTCTTTCACGTCTTTGAAACAAAGTTCAGGACAAGGGCTAACAACAGTCTTGTGTTGATATCCTGAATTCACTGAAGTCACTGCCAGAATTCACTTTCGAATTCTCGTTTTCAGCTCCATCACATAAAAAAACCCAACAATTTATCCTATGCAGCTATGGAATGGAGCAGTGTAATGCTTTAACTTCCTAATCCTCAGGGCATATTACCCAGAGCACAGGAAAAGTACCTCTGGGGAAAATATCTTTATAACCTCTAACAGTTTTGCTTCCCTTTCCTCACGAGCTAAATGTGGTATGGTAATTCCTGGTAGTGTGCAATGCTGATTAAATTACACTTTCTGCTGGTTTGCCATATTTTTAAAACAGTTTAGCTTGGGGTTTTTTGGTTTGATTTTTTAGCACCATTTCCTCACTTCTTTTCCTTCACAATAATCTATTTTACTGCAGTTTTCTGATCTGGGAGATATCCAAAGAAGGCTGAAATATCTTTCCTATACTTATTAAACAATCTGTATCTTGATTCGTAAGTTTCCGTGCTTTTATTCTTCCTGTTCTCTCTCCCATCCCACTGGAAGCAGGAAAAATGAGTGAGTGGCTTACTTACTTACTGGCCCACCAGCTCACCACAAGGTCTTAGAAAAAATAGTGCCCTGGGACAAATTATTAAGACTCAGAAATTCTTGGGAATAATTGTACCCACTTGCAGTAAAGCTTATAATTAGGTGATATGATGACCCCAGAAAAATGGTCTTCAGCCTGCCAAGCTGACTTGTTGTGTTAATTGGTTCATACTAACACATATTATTAAAATAATATTTGGGCTTAAAAAGAGCCAAACTGGTTTATCTTTTGTGAAAGTTTTGTAAACATATTTTGGAATTGCATCAGCTTCACGATTCAGAATTGGTCCACTAGGTAGGTCCATAGCTATTTCAATTCATAAATGCACTTTAGCCCTTTTAAGTAACTTGGCATTACCCATAATTCTAAGGCTTCTTTGTTTGCTTTCATTTAAATTTATTCTATTTAAATTATTCAGGTAGTTTAACATTTCTTGGTATGCCAACTGCATTTTCTTGATGACTGCTAGTGAAAGAAGTTTGATTAATGGTGTATGTCCACAATGACTGCAGCTTTAGGTAAACTAACAATTTCATTCTCTCAAATAACATTTCTCACTGTTAATATGTTAAATATTGGAGGTTAGGCTTATCAGAACAAATCAGATCTAAACTAGTTCTGAAAGTCCACCTCTAATTCTGTGATGGTAAGATGACAGCTTTAAAAAAAAAAAAATAGGTCAGCACTGAATACTTTGAAAATTCCCATAATCTGTCTAAAATACTTAACTGGTGTTTATACACTCTACTTTTCTGCAGAGGTATAGAGCTAAAGAGGCAAGTCAGCCTAGCCCCCTATTGTACTTTCTCTCTCCCAACTATATATGATAGCCTTTCTTTGTTGCACTCTGGAAAACCAGACAGGGAACTGACTGAACCTGGTGCAATCAAAATAAGCTAGGTTATCCTCAGAGGTTTAAAGAGTTGAAGCTTACCAACTCAACTAATTTAGAGTAAGGAAGGCTAGCAAATAATTGCAGGAGCAGAGGCATGGAAATTTCCAGGAGGGCCAAAGTAACCGACACCCTGCTCCTTGACCAACTGTATCATGCAGCAGGATAGTGCCAGCACCATCTCAGGTGATACGTAGGGCACGCTACTGCCCTGTAAAGTCTGATTTTCTCGAACTGCACTACTCTTTGATGGACACGAGGCAGAGCAAAACTCTTAACCACATCCAAAAAGCATTTGTGCTACTGGCTTTAAATGTTGGATGACCTGCACGTTAGGTGATGTCGTGGTTCTACCGGCATGGGCAGACACTCATCATCCTGTGTTTGCTAACCATGATCAGATGAATCACTGTAAGACTCACTGTATGGATGAGAGGCTGGACATGACCCAGCAATGTGCACCTGCAGCCCAGAAAGCCAAGCGTGTCCTGGGCTGCATCCAAAGCAGCGTGGGCAGCAGGGCCAGGGAGGGGATTCTGCCCCTCTGCTCTGCTCTGGTGAGACCCCACCTGCAGTGCTGCATCCAGCTCTGGGGTCCCAGCACAGGAAGGACATGGAGCTGTTGGACCAAGTCCACAGGAGGGCCACAAAAATGATCAGAGGGCTGGAGCACCTCTCCTGAGAGGAAAGGCTGAGAGGGATTGTTCAGTCTGGAAAAGAGAAGGCTTTGGGGTAGCCTAATTGCAGCCGTTCAGCACCTCGAGGGAACTTACAGAATGATGTAAGGCAAGACTATTTACAACGACATGTAGCGACAGGAAAAGGGGGAATGTGTGGGTTCAAATTGAGAGCGAGTATATTTAGATTAGATATTAGAAAAAGGTCTTTACTGTGAGGGTGGCAAGATATCAGAACAGGTTGTCCTGGGAAGTTGTGGATGCCCCATCCCTGGAGGTGTTCAAAGGCAGGCTGGGTGAGGCTCTGACCAACCTGGTCTAATTGAAGGTTTCTCTGCCCATGGCAGGGAGGTTGGAAGTAGATGAACTTTCAAGGTCCCCTTCCAACCCAAACCATTCTAGGATTCTATGATTCTGTTACTATGTGGGAATGGTATTGCTCATCTTTCTCACTGCCTCAGTAAAGCTTGGTTTATGACATGTTTTTAGACTCTATTACTCTGTGAACCATACCAACCAAGACTGGGAAGAGACACTCCCTCTCATAGGATAGTGACAAGCCCAGAACAGGGGATGCGAACACACCACCACACATACTTCAAACTGTCTAGGTCCCTTGCTGTCTGTAATCTGTGGACTACAATAGCCTGGATGTCCCATGAAATCAAACAAGGCAGGTTATTTTCTACTTGGAAAACATATTCAAAGTGGACTGGGAATACTACTATGGCAGGACAATCATCAAAACATACCTTCAGATATATTCTCCTACCAAGCATTGAAGTTGAGCAATATTTACTGGTCATTTTTATGTGCTATTTGTTACATTAACAATAAATTTTACATCGAAGATAACCCCAGACACATAGCCAAAAAGGTAGTTATGGCACAGAACAGGCAATACCTAGATTTCTAGGCACCGTACTAAAATTGCTGGCTCAGCTGTCCCATCAAATAGCTGTATTTTGGTTACTGAAAATAAAATATTTTCTTTGGAATCTTTAGCAATTCCCCTAGGGGATGAACACTTCATTCCACTGGGATGAAGTGTTCCACATTTACCTATCTCTACTTTTCCATTCCCTTAGGAGTTTGTATCTAGAGAAGGTAGTGTCTCTGAGCAGTGGTAAATACTGTACGAGCCTTATTGAACTCAAAGAAATGATTAGAATTCCTCTACAACTGTTTTTGCTGAGTTTTTTTTAATATTTCATCTGTTCTATTGAATTAATAAATTTAGGAAAGCCATTAGAGATCTAATAAGGCAGCACCAAATACCACCTGGATCTTTACCATCAGTATAAACTGCATATGATAGATGTAGAGCATTAACAGATTTATTATTTAATACTGAGTTTACATTTCTTTTTCAATTGAAGACACGTATTATTTTGTCTGTCTTGGCAACCTACTTACAGTAGAATGAGACCCATATTTCTTGAAGTAGAATGGTTTTAGCCCTTTAGTATTCAGTGGTATGTGGAGGAAAATACATTTTTTTATTTTCTTTTCAAAAAGCAATTGATGTCTAGGAGAAAAATGTCGGTGTTTGAAACTCCTGGATGGAAAGTAAAATTCCAAGAATATGCTATTCAAGCTCTTCTGCTTGAAATGTCACTGCTGGCCCTCTGTATCAAATGCCAGACTGATACAAACAGACACTGAAATAGAACTTAGAAAATGACATGCAATACTCCAAACAATTACACTAATGCACTGTCTAGAGCCACTGCTGTCTTATTAGAAAGAGAATATCAAAGAAATGGTGATTCAAGTTTTAATACTATTCTGGAAAATTTCTGCTTTTGCTTATAATAAAATACTAAAAGTTTGTGCCAAGGAGAAGTGAACTGTGGCACACGCTGATACCGATATAAAAATAGAAGAAGCTGAAACAGTGCTTGGGCTGAGTAAATAGCCTATTAATTGAAGCTGCCATTTCAAAAGGACAACGTACCTAGGAAGACTGTTTGTACATTGGTCCATATTCAGTTTTTGGGTTTTTTCCCTGCTATAATGATCCTCTTTCCTTTTTTTTTCTCTTCTCTTCTTTTCTCTTCTTTTCTCTTCT